>VXBU01005489.1:385724-504723 GCA_013400315.1 Bombycilla garrulus
GGGTGTGCACGAAAAACACCAGAAGAACCACAGCAGGAGACCCAAGGAGCTCCTTAGCACAGCCTCCCTCAAACTCTGCTGCCACCAGGCTCATCTCCAGGGAGCCTGGTTTTATCCCTTTCCCGCTTCAAATCCAGTGCAATACACGAGAAGAAATTCTCCAAATAGGAAGTGCTTTGAGGAGCAAGGAGATTGTGCCAAACTGACCTCTAAAATTACAGAAATTGGCTGCCTTCATTTCAATTATGGCTTATGTGCACCTTGTAACACCCTGTGAAACCATTTACGTGTTGGCCTGTTTCAGAACTCAATATATTTGACCCCATTAAAGAGGGATTCTGTTTTCCAAACATATGAAATAGTTCTTGTAAACATGCCCATTAGAAAACCAGAAGCAACCTGTTTAGCTGGGAACAGCCTTCCAGAAATGCTGATCCAGCTACCAGTATTTTTTCTCATCTTTATTGATACACTTATTACTATTTCCATATAACTTCACCCATCTATGATGCTGGGTTTTGTAATTGCTGGTGGCTGCAATTCCCCAACATTACTCTTTCTCAAATTATGTGGAGTTACTGTGTTTATTTTAAACCACCTCTGGTTATGCAGATCTCAAAAAGGACATTTCATGCATCGCCATATTTGCATTGTCACCCGGATCCTTCTGTGTTTACAGTTCTGGTTTCGATGGGACAATTCACAAACTCTCAGCATACACACAGATGATCAGAAGTGTCAAATTACTGCAGCTTAGAGAGTCTCCATGAGTCACCTGAGCCATGACAGCTGACTCTGTGTATCCTCTTAATCTGCTCGATTTACCGAGCAAATCACATAAACTGATTCATCTTCAAGGTTGTCAGCAAAGGTTTATAATTATGTACAACAACAATAATTTAAGCTTCACATTATGGTTTGCAACTGGGGTGAGGAAAGAACAAATGCATCGTTACTAAATCTCACAACAACTTTTTGTTTCCGTTTTAGATTTCTAACAAGGACTATCCTCCTCACAGAGGCTTTGTTCTACCCTAGAAGAGAAGTGCGGTCGTAGTTTTGGATTCAGAACTGCTAATATTAAATGAAAGCTTTCCAATAAACTTCTCCTAAGTCAGAGAAGCAGGAGTGCTGCTGGTTCTGGGATAGGGGCAAAGCAGAGCACTGGGCACTGCTGATCCAGCAAGAGATGAAAGTCAAGACAGGTCACGGAACAGAACATCCCAAAGGATGCAGAGAAGCCAGCGGAGCTCCAGCAGCCCTTGTTTCTGTCACAGTGTTAACCCATCTGCAGTGTGAATGAGGTTCAGCTCTTGAGGGGAGAATCTCAAGGTCTGCCTGCACCTCTGGCTGCACAAATTCCCTCGAGCCTTTCCTCACCTGCACCGTGCTGAGAGGCCTCTGAGCCTGGCTCACAGGGAGCTGCAGGACCAGCCAGGAGCTGAGCGACAGGACAAGGGAAGAGCAGCTTCAGGAAAGACAAACACTGGGTTCTGCCTTTTTTTAACACAAAATCTCACATTCTGGAGACCAAGCTGATAAACACAGATAGAGCCCAAAGCTGCTCCCTGCCTTGGACCAACTCAGGGCACACTCTGAAAGATCCAAACCAAAGATGGAAAGCACTTCTGGGGAAACTGGGGAGTAGGATGGCTGGAACATCACTACTCAAGCAGCACCATGATGACAAGTCCTACAAAGGTACTCTGTTCCTCCTTTAATTCAGCTGGAGGGTAAAAAGGAGCTCAAGAAACAACAAAAAAAAACAACAAAAAACTGTAGAAAGGTCTGTGGCAAAACAAAAATAAACCAGAGAACTCCCAGGTGAGCTGGGCCTTTGCCACTTCTCCTGGGCTGGTTGCTGCAAATATGATCCAATCCATGGAAAAGCCTCCTGAAAGAAAAGTCAATTTACGGATCATGGCTTTAAAATGGGCAGGGGAAGATGGGCTGAATAAATGATGGATGGAAAGATGAAGAGAAAAAATGTGGAAGGTAAAGGAAAACTGAGACATGTAAGAATCAATAAGGAAGTAGTAAATATTTATATAATAAGGCTGGAAAAAAGGTGGAGACTACTAAAAAAATAATTATCAGTACTGGAAATTAATCCAAGTATTTTTTTTCTTCACTTCTCAGTATTTTCTACTTTTTAAGTCTTTCTAGCACATCAAATTTCATTCTAATTCTGGGCTTTTCTCCTTAAAAGCCAATGAAGCCTTGCAAACAGGTCTTAATCTTTTTAACTGGATAAGAAATACATCTCTGATGTCTCTTAAGTGGTTGCTTACTTTCAGTTCTTTATTCCTTTACTCCTGTGACACTCTCCTTCAAGGACTTTTCTGTATTAGAAGGCACTGAATGACAATTAATTTAGTGCACTTCTCATATTTGTACTGGCTAGATACTCTCCAGATTCCTCAGCAGGATAATTCTGCTCTCTACAAAGGCAGATCCAGTATTTTTGGTGCAACATTAAGAAGATGTTATTTAATAAGTGAAAATTCTTCCCAGGAGATTAAAATGAAAACCATGAAGAATTGGTTGAGATGGCAAATGGCTACAAAATTTTATTTGAAGTTCTGTTTTCCCTCAGCAGTATAATTCTGTGTGACAATCTGAGCATGAATCTGACTACAATGCAAACACTTACAATGATTAAAGTATTTAGATGAAAAGTCTTCCTAATTTAACAGACATTTTTGACATGAAGAGGAGGCATAGAAATCTACAGTTGGTGTTTAAGGAGAAAAAATGTGAATATATCTCAAAATCTTAATTTCCTGGTCACCGCACTGTTGAACTTCTCTCATTTTCAACGGCTGTTTGGAAAAATTAAAGCCAAATTTTCTGTTCCAATTTTAAACAGTGACCTTATACTTTCTGCCACTATAAAACAACGTCTGATGCGATTTGCTGCGCTCCCTGCTTAGTGATTCTGATTATACATTAGATCTGTGCACAGGAACAAACAGCAGTCAGATAAAATCAATGCAGCAACAAGATTCCTGTTGAAATGAAAAGCATCTCAACCCCGCTTTGCCATGCAAACAATCACTGAGTGGTACTTTTTCTCAATGTCTACTTATGATGCAAGACAAAATGGGAAAATCAATGCCCTTCAACAGAGGGAGCATCGGTGTCTCTCTGCAAACGACCCATTCCTGTTCCTTATCACAGCCATGACACTCTTGTAGGGCTTAAAAAACACATTCCCAGCAATGTCAGTCAGCAGAGGAAACCTCTTTAGTGATCCTTCACCGGCAAAGAGGTTATAAAGCTTTTCACAAACGGTTCTTATGTTCTACTCACAGACTGAGCAAAATCTCCCGGGATATTGATCGGTTTATTCTTTCAGAGAGCAAAAAAGTAAAAAGTATATAAATATAAAACCCCCCGATAACAAAATTCACTGGAAATGTTACTTTTTGAAAAAAATCTGTGATTTCTCTGAGATTGATCATACAATTAATCCTTTTTTCTAATAAAAGAATAATTTTACCCAGCTCTGTCAAAGGGATTCACAAGATATTAGAGATTTGGAGGAGGGAAGAAGTAAAGTTGTTCAAGATATTTCATGCTAAACAAATTTGTCCAAAAAATCTTGCACTGGGGCTTAACAGAAGCTACACAATGTACACATTTGCCACTGATGGTAATTATATCCTGCTGTACAT
This sequence comes from Bombycilla garrulus, assembly GCA_013400315.1. Taxonomy (NCBI): domain Eukaryota; kingdom Metazoa; phylum Chordata; class Aves; order Passeriformes; family Bombycillidae; genus Bombycilla; species Bombycilla garrulus. The sequence continues at coordinate 389,402 of VXBU01005489.1, forward strand.
CTTACTGATCTTGCCTGCATTTGTAAATGAATGGTGTAAGCCAATCCATTTATCTCTGAAGTCATTAACTACTTAAGACTCTTCAGAAAGCTACTGAGTGTTGCTAAGATTAAAAACAGAATGGTTTAATGTAATTTTCAACGTCAGTATCGAGTATAAAAACACTGAATGAAGGGTTAATTTGCAGGAGGAAAGAAAGTCAAATAAGAGATGACACTTGGGCTATGAGACCATCTTCAGGCTGTGGAAAAAAAATTGAATATATTTTCTCATAGCCCTAAGAAGAGCTTACAGCTGAAATGTCTTCTCTAATCTTATTGTTTATTTATAATCTGCATTTATTATCCTCTTTGCTTTTATTTTGCAGCCAACATCCTCCTGCAGGACCCTATTTGTCTCCAGATGTTGATCAGTGTACATTCTTTTTGCTAAATGTCTTCTGGATCTAAAGCCTTTTTCAATCTGGGATTTGGTAATCAAACCCTTTTCTATCTTCCCTGCTTGGGTGAAGCCTCCTCCTGCAGGAACAAGAACTGACACTCATTGGAGTTACACGTCATGTGAGCACATGCTGGTGAATTTTTCTCTATGAGATTTTGCAAATATCCTTTATTGTAATACTCTGGCTGGGAAGAAAAAATGGAAAAATTAGAGTTCATTCCACTCCCTTCCTTAGTGTGGTGTAAGGGCACTCTAAGGCAAACTCCATTTGACATTTTATGAAATTGGATTTTGACTGCTGTAATTTCAGACACTTAATTACAATTACAAGCTCTGTTTTTAAAGAAACTGTAATTCAGTCACACTGTTCAAAAGGCTTCCTCCTGAAGAAAGTGGTAAATAGAACATTGCCCAGAATTTTTTACCTAATAATATCTTACATGTCTTTGCTATTTAGGATGATACAATCATCATCAGGCATGGAAGTATTCGTAGAATCCCAGAATGGCTTTGCTTGGAAGAGACTTTAGGGTTCATCCAGTGCCACCCCCTGCCATGGCAGGGACACCTTCCCCTGTCCCAGGTTGCTCCAAACCCTGTCCAGCCTGGCCTTGGGCACTGCCAGGGATCCAGGGGCAGCCACAGCTTCTCTGGGTACCTGTGCCAGGGCCTCAGCACCTCACAGGGAGGAATTTCTTCCTTACATTCACTCTGACTCTGCCCTCTGTCAGTGGAAGCCATTCCCCTCTCTCCTGCCACTCCAGCCCTTGTCCCCAGTCCCTCTCCAGCTCTCTTGGGGCCCCTTTAGGCTCTGGAAGGGACTCTAAGGTCTCTCTGGAGCCTCCTCTTCTCCAGGCTGGAAGCTCCCTGCCCTTGGAGCATCTTTGTGGCCTCCTCTGCACTCTGTCCAGCAGCTCCACATCCTTCCTGTGCTGGGAGCCCGGGGTGGAGGCAGCTCTGAAGGTGAGGTCTCACCTGAGCAGAGGCAGAATCCCCCCCTCAAGCTGCTGGGCAGGCTGGTTTGGTGCAGTTCTACAAGTACTCAATAAATTCCTCCACAGAAAAATGCCATTTTGTTTAGTTTTATGCTTCCATCTGCTCTCCCCAGATCGAGCAAAGAGGTTTCAAGGGCTGACCTTCAAACAACCCACGGAAAGTTTGAAAGCTCTTCAAGAGAAGAAGAATTTGATGGACTGTGTTTAACCCAGGAAAATATCCCATGCTAAACATGGCTGCTCAGTGCCACTTTTGATGATTGATGAGTTATTGCCATGGATTGATGCACAGCTAATCCCCCTCCTGAGGAAAGTGCCTTCAGAACACACTGAACCTTAATCAGCTCACAGCAGAGATCAGGAGGCAGACTGGGAAAATGCTTCAGCCCATGTACAGTGGAGTAAAAGAGTTTGGGACATTTCTGCCACTTTTATCAGAGAGGCTTAGAATTTTTTTCAACTCAGTAAATTTGCTTAGAGATTTCAAGGCACTTCTGTATCAGCAAAAGCCACAATGTGTAAGTAGTTCTATCAGGAACATCTGCAGAGGGATGGGGAATCCTAACGCTGAGAAAAGGCTGGTTTTTAGTGATGAAAGGAAAATTTATTTCAGGTGTAAAATATCCAGGTATAAGCATGCCCACATCACAGTGTATCTGTTAGGAGACACCCTCAGTGTAACACCCAGGGAACCTTTTCTAACTTAGTCCTTTGTGGAACAGCCCATGAGCAAAGATGTAACAAATAAGAGAAATAAGAGAAATAAGGGAAGCAGAGCTTGTTCTCTTTCTGCAACAAATTTAGAGAGTCCAATGAAAGCCCTGAAAATTCCTGCAAAAAGTTTTTACTTTTTCTTTTCCCATCCAGAACTCCTGGACTCAAACACTCTACCAGAGAGAAAGTGCCACTTCTTTATCCTTAAACTGTGGGCCAAGTTTGGGTTTCTTTCCTGCTTTGTCAGTGCCCAAGGTACAGACAATCCTTTTGGCTTTTTGCAATAATCCTCATGTGATCTGTCCTAAAGCAATCAAATCTATGATTACATAAAGGTGCATTATAACTTTAATAATATTTAATGACAGAAAAGAAAAAAAAACAAGGTAAATTTATGGAGGCTGACAACATCAACAAGTTCAAAGGAGGATTAGACAAACACATGGTCAGAAAGTCTGTAACTATATACTAAAAGAACTGGCAGGAATTTACCCTCCAGCATTCCTAACCCAAAAATTCTGAATGCTGGAGGAGAAAAAGGGACAACAACTGCCTGCACTCCCTGAGGAGCCTCTCATTTTCCTGGTGGCAGGACAGAATGTTTGGCTCAATGGACCATTAGTCTGAGCCAATAGGGCATTTCTTATGTTCTAGGGGAAAACCTAATTTATCCCTTCTAAAAGCCAATTAGACACCATAAAAGACAGATATAATTATTAAGTTAGGACAATCTGTAAATGGAGATTCCAAGTTAGCAGCAGTCAGAGAAATGTAACTCGTGTTAATTGAACACTAATTATAGGTGCAATTATTCTGGATTACACTGAACAGTGAGACAGTGAGTTAGAAGCTGGTGTTCAGTGGAAGTCCTCATTGAAAATTCAAAGAAAAATCACTGGTCTCCCCTGTATCATTTTACATATATTTTTCTTCAGTTTTTCCTTCTGCATGATCCAAGTTCATGCACAAAACTCCCCTCCCATAATCTGTATTTTAAGGACAATTTTAGGAAACACACAGAGGTGGAGAACTGGTTCCCTTTTGCCTTGTAGGGTTCCAGTGCAGGAAACACAAGAGATGTGGGGAATTCCTGAGGCACGTGGGGAAATGGGATTTATATCGTCCTACTTCAGGTAGTATCTCTCAGAATTACCTGAAATACCCCCAGAGTTCCCAACTCATCATTCAGAAAGGGTCAAAATGCTGTAATTTCTGGGGTTGTGCAAACAGCGTCATCGAGGGCCACAAGTGCAGAGCACTGGAAGCCTTAGAACAGCAGCTCAGACCCTGGAGCAGCAGGGCAACAGAATTTCAATTCCATTTTATATGAATCCAAGCCACAAATTTCTGAAAATCATCTACAAAAGGTGAAATGCTGATTTATGCAGCAAATGATGAAATCTTACAATCCATGTATTGCAAGTGAGAGAGAAAAAGGGAAAGAAAGGTAGAAACAGTGAAGGAAGAAAAAATGAATCTATTTGGTATTATAAAATTCTTCATATTTCTACTTTTCAATACTTTTATTTTTCTGATTCTGTATAGTTTTGTTGAAGTTGCTTTAGAGGAGAGTATTGCCTTAACTAAATTTCTATGCCTGACAATCCAAATGGGATTTCACCTGAGAAAATATTGTCCTTTGCAGATCTTATTGCTCCTTATGCTAATTTCTTTCTTAAGTTTAAACTGGGACAGCATCAGGTAAATTTATAGGAGCTACCCTGGAATTAATGTTGCATTTGCCAATTTGGCAACTTTTTCATAGGTTTCATTGATCTGTCTTTGTTTCAGTGAAAAAAAAAATATGTAAAAGCTTTATTAAAAGAAAAAAAACATAGATCATAGAATTTGGCATTATCACAGCAGAAAGGAAAATAGTTTCCTACCTGTTGAATGCTACAGAGGAGAGAGAATGCAAACAAGAAAAAGATGCTTCAGAAAGGTTTTTAAGCCAAACAATTCAGACAAGATGTTCAAACAGTCGCTTCCTCATTTCTGCTTCAGTAAAGCCACAGTAGAAATAATGAAACCAGGAAAACAGTTTCAGGAGTCACATTGAGTGATTGGTCAGAGGAAAAGCTCCCTAAGCAGCCAGAAATGATCGTGGGTGTTGTTTTGTGTCCTGACTGGACCAAGGGAGACTCAGGGGGAGGTAATTTACCTGGTACAGCCCTGGGCCAGCAGGAAAATCCTCCAGTGACAGCAGCATGAGCTCTGTGCCAGCATCAGGCAGGAGAGTCAGGAAGGGAGGAGAGAAAAATCCCCCCAGTCCTTCCATTCTTTCCAAAGTCTATCTTACTAGCTGAATCTGCATACTCCAAACCAGAGCTCAGGTAGAAGCAAATTAGTAAATAAAGCTCTCAGGAATTAAAGTAGGATGAATTTACCATTTTTTGCTGCTGCAGTGCCAACAGAGCTGTTCAGCTCCTCTGCCCAGGAGTGATGGCCCTTAATGAGATTCCCATTCCAGTAATTATTTTTGGTTTTTGGGGACTGGGATTCAAGCAGTCACATAAGCCTTTGGATTTCACCAGGCCCTGGAAGATTTGTTAAAAACCAACATTTTCAGCTAAGAACCCATCAGCTGGGTCCTTTAACACACTTAGCATCAATTAGCAGTAAGGCCTCTATTTATTCCACACTCTGAGTGGGTTCTCCTTATCCATCTAACTAACTCCATAGTGGTTTTTTCTGAATACAGAACCCTTGTGGCTAAATAAGTATCCAACAATAGGTTCATGCCTGATTTAGTTCAAATTTGCTACAATTTGAAGCTTTTGCACTGCCCAACACCTTGCAACGGAGTCAGCTATTAGCTAAGCCCGAAATTTCTCCATCAGAGCCACCAGCTGGCAATTTGCAGAGAGGAAATCTCCTTCCAGGCAATTCAGGGGCACCTCAGCGACGTCTGCAACAGCTTGAGATTCTCAGACCATTTCTGTGGCACAGCTGAAGCACAGCAAAGTAGGTCAAGCATCATCCATCCCCCCCAAGTTTCAGCAGGGAGCTCCCAGGTGAGAGCTCCAGCACGAGATCAAAGCCACACCTCAGACTGACACACTCGAGGATCCCTCTAGGATGAGCTTCCTCACAAAAAGCTCCTGTCAAGGTTCCACAGGAGCTCCCAGCCTGCACAAATGGAACAGCAGCACTTGCTTGTTGTTGTACTTCACAGCTCCTCGAAACGCGCTGTTATTCCCTCTGAAGGCGGTAATTGAAAGTTATAAGTCATAAAAACTGATTTATTCTTGCTGAAGGACTATTCAAAATGATCTGAACTAACTGAAATTTAAAGTTTAAGAACCACATCAATAGTTCTACCCTCAACATTTATTTAAAAGAGGTTTCAAATGGAGCAATATGATATAATTTAGAAATGAATTCAACAGTTGTTTTTACTCCCTCAGAGCAGTTATTGCCTGTCAGATAATTAAGTGACTATGCCAGTGACAGAATACACAAAGCAGCAGGGAGCACAGGAAAATACTGAAGCTTCTTGCAGTCCATGAGCTTCCAGTGAGAACAACCTGTCTAACATATTAGAGAGAGAGAGAATTAAAAGACATGATCAGAAAAAAACAAGAAATCACCATGGAAACGCTCTATCAGTGTATTTCACTCTGGGTGTGATCAATTCAGATGATTCTCAGCAAATTTTATGACAGGTTACAAAACATACTGTAACACTTTACCTCACATAAACATTTATTTTAAATTGATACGTCAACTAAAAATAGTAATATGCACTGAGTAACTACACTGAATGAACAAAAGATGTTCATGGAGCATCATTCCTCACTGAAAATTCATATCAAGCATCCAGCTACTCTATTCAAGCCAGACTAATGTGTATGTGCAACTCTAGATACCTTTGAAATTTGTTTACTTCGAGACACTTATGAAAAAGAAAAGGAAATACCAGGTTCTTGTTCATCCTAGTCAAAGTGAATAGGAAGGTTTGGGTTGTTGAATTTTGCTTGTGAAAGAAATGTAATCCTTCTAAATATTCAGCTTTCTCAAAACACACAAGATGTTTAACAGTGCAAGCACAAAGCCCTGTCTGGTGCAGAACTGGCTTTGGCACGTGGATTTTGGACAGGATCAGGGTGGGATTTCAAGAACAGGAGTCCCTGAACTGACCCGAGCAGCCCTGTGAGCACGGGGCCAGGGAGTGACCACGGGATTTACAGGGGCTGGGAAGCACAGACACAGCGCAGAGCCAGCTCCAGGCTTTCCTCACTGTCTCCCACTTCAGGGCAGCTTTGAGAGAAGGTATTTCTTCCATTTCTCATGCATTATTTACTTCTGTGTTCTGTAAATAAATTTATTGATTTGTTTTAATCTATTCCTGAAAATTCTGAAGAAACATTGTGAAAAAAAAAAACACAAATAAAAACATCTTCAAAAACTTAAGCTAAAACAGCAGAAACTGAAATTGAAACTCCAGCACCAAAATTATTGTGTGAGCAAAGCTAAGAACACACCAAGTGCTTTTCAAGAGTGGAGCAGTTCCCCATAATCCAGGGGACAGAAGAACTGACAGAATCCTAAATCCCAGCACCACCCTAACGTGCCACCGCAGCGCTCTCTGCATGGGCCACGTCCTGCTGTTGAGGTACCTGGGAACAAGGAGATTTTTTGATGGTTTCTGACAGAAATGAAGGTGTTTCCTCAGAGGTGAGCTGCTGTTGTAGCCCCTGGGATGAATTCCTCTCCTCAGAACACAGATCTAACCAGCAAATTTGGGTCCTGGGGCTGCTTGCTGCAAACTCCGCACATGGAGAACATTTTTCTGGAAGCTTCCAATTACCATGGAATTCTTCTTGGAGATTTTTTTTTGTGCCACTGATTAAAGATAATCACGAGAAGAAAACTATGGCTACTAATTGTTGAAATTGTAAGGGAATATATTGAGATGATTATCGACTTAATGAAGCTGGCATTGAAATACATTTTCCTGATCTGCTTACTCTGTGTACTGTCTCCTAACTGGATAATACTCTGTGATTTACTCAGCCTCAGTAAATAACAGACTGATCTCTCTTGTTTGCAAATGACAGCAAACATAGTTCCAGGAAAAATCATAAAACAAACAAGCACAACATGCAATGCAAGTATCAACCATTTTGGGCTCCATGAAAATAAGCTTCATAGAGAAATGCTTGTTTCAATATACTTCAGCTTGATGCCAATTTGTAATTACAAATCTTATTCTGAGCTATTTTAATAATTAAAAATATGGGGTGAAAATCTTATATTAATATCTTTTTTCTAGTGCAAATCCACACAGATTGAGTAAGAAAGATAAGTTGTGTGCATCTCTTCTGAGGAGAAAAAACTAAACTTATCAGTGAAAGCAGTTCAGCCCTTCCCCTAAATTCAGTCTAGGTTATTACCCTTGAACAAATTTTTGAAAGCATTTTTTATTATTATATTATTTTATTATTATTTATTATTATTTTATTTACTCTGTGCATTGAGAATAACCCTTTTACCATGGAAGGAGCACAGAGGGAAGACTGGTTGGGTTTGACTTCCTCCCCCCAGCCTACCACAACTATTCAAAATTCTGCCTGTGAACATCCCCTCTTTTACTACACAAATATATTCCGGCTTCACTTCTCATCTTCCCAGTTCAAATCCTCCTTTCCAGGCACTAAAAATTTTGCAGCATCCGTCTCAAGCCATTTCTGATGCCATGCTGGACAGATCACCCTTGCAAGGAAAAGCAGCCCTAGTTCTGCACTGTGAGGGCTCCAAGGTGAGGATGAAATGTGAATCCAAAGCGTTTCCAAGTGTCCCCCAGAGTTCCTCAGGCAGCTGTGATCCTATGATCCAACTAACCAGGATTAGTTGTTCTTTAAACAACCCAAATGTAGCAGATATTACTCTTGTGGGACAAATGATCTGTCAGTAACAAACACAGATGACGTAAAAAATTCATGTTGTTCTTCATTTCCACAGTGTATACAGAAGGAATTAACTCTTGAGTTCCACAGATGATCAGGCTGTAGCAATTCTTGGCGTAAATTTAAAATTAATTATGTCCTAAATGCTGTACACATATTAACTAATTAACCTCACAAAATGTGAAATAGATTTGTAGACATTAGCATATGCCCTGAAGCATGAGATTTCATTACCTTTGCCATTATTTCAGCTTTCAGAAAGATAAGTGTGCACAGTAACACAGAACAATCCAAAGGAAAAAGAGGTGGTTACCTGCACTCAGAGCATTTGATTTGAAAATCTTCCAGGAGCTGAAAAATTCCAAAGCTTGAGTGCGAACACACAAATGAACATTTATGTAAACCCACTGAACACATCACTGCTACATCTCATGGTAAAAAATCCCAAACAAACCTAAACCCAAATCCCAGACAATTTCTTTTTGTCATTCATGATGCAGACAAATGGATGTGCGATTTGGAAAGAATAAGATGAGCCATTCACACGCTGAAATGGCTCAGGACAATTCTGATGTAAACCACAGATCTTCTGTGACTCTCTGCAATGGTTAAAAGATTAAAGCACAAAAAGCTGCTTAAGTGTGACTCTATTAAAGGAGTAGGAACTGCTGGAACACAAAGTGAATGTCAAAGGGAGAGGCTTCACCTTCAAAGCTCCCTCAATGAACTCAAAAATGTAAATTTAAAAAAACTTATTAAAATACTAGATTTTATATTAGCATTTATAAAGCACAAGCTCAGAGTGCTTTTCATCATTCTGGTAAATCCCTTTTGCAATTTAATAAAAAAAGAGATTCGACATTTGAATCTGAGGAACGACCCAATGGATTTTTTTTTATAAGATCTGCATGGGAGTAAAAACTGCAACCCTGTGGAAAGTCCTTTGATGTTATACAAAGAGAGGTCTTATTACTGTGTTATTTCAGAGGTGTAAATGAAGTATTAGGAAATGAAAAAGTTTAAATTATTAGGAAATCACCTGTTGCTGTGCTGTTTGACTCTTTTCCGTGGTGCAGATGCTCTTTACCCTCACAAGTTACAGAAAAACCAAAGTGCACCAACAGAATCTGCTGTCTTTGCTCCTGGTGTAGAGCAATCCATCTGTGCCACCTCAAACAAACCCATGGAACGAGCAAAAATGTGCTGCATTTGATGAAAATGAGTATTTTAGCACAGAAATGATTAAAATTCACACCTACCAGTCACAGGATGTGCGAGAGCAGATTAAGGGAATATCCCATGGGGTGCAGCAGGTTTCAGAGGAACTGACAGCACTCAGACCCCCACAATTCACTGACAGAAACTTCCCAGCAAGGAAAAGAGCTCTAAAAGCTGATCCTCAATCAGAAATTTTCCTACTGATGAAATAATTTTGCTTAAATAATTCAAAAATTCAGGCATGATGTCCAGATCCTTTATCCATCCAGCATCACCTTCAAGGTTTCACGAGAAAAAGCAAAGTGTTTTACACACTCGATTTTCTACTTTCTGCTTGGAATTTTTTTCCACTCAGGAACTGTTTCGTATATAAAAGTGGCTTCCCAAAGAGACAAGAGGATGACAACTGGAATTGTACCTTTATGAATCTTGATTAGTGAACCTTTCAACACCATAAAGTTTTTTATTTAGTGAAATTAGCACTGACAGCTATGGATTAGAAGCTATCAGGCATTCTAATATTAAAGAGACACTTCTCTTTATTTCTCTGAAACAAAAAGATTTTGCCAACATTAAATTATGAGTGGCATGTTAGGTTATTTCTTGTGTTGTGATATTTAAACCAACATACAATAAAGACCTATTTACAGGACTTCTTCAAGGTATTTTCACTGCTTCTTCTAAAATAAATTAAAATTCTTAAAAATAAATTAATTTACTCTTCAAATAATGCTGTTAAAATCAGAGCTGGGTGTAGTCAGTACCAGATCTAGATCCCAGCAAAGCAGCTGAACAATATTCTCTGCTCTCTCCCTCTTGCTGTGCACCCTCAGCCATTTCTTACCAGTTATTTATCATCCCCTCATGCAGCAGATATTTAACTACATATGAGTGCAGAAAAATCCATCTGTGTGAAAATATAGCTTGAATTGTTCATAATTATGCTAAATGTGAATAAATTATTGATAAACACTCTGACACAAAGATGTGAGGGCAGGCATTTTCTTTAGAAAATGGTTTTTGTGGTAAATACTGCGCCAGTAATGACATGATCTGGGATCAGCCCTGTGAGAAAGCACAGAAAGAAGCAAGAACTGAGAATTTCCAAGGCACTTCCACTAAACCTCCTCCCAGATTAATCTGGGACAGAAAGAGTTTGTGATGAGGGACACAACCAAAGAAACAAAAACTCACCAGACATGCAGCAGAATTAGAAATTCTTTTACTGGGGGGGTCACCCAGCAAATCAGGGAACTGAGTTCCTTTATTAAACAGTTAATTTATCTGAACGTAACCAAGATCCAGTGCTTTAGCAGCTGACAAACAGAGACAGGCAGTGGTGTTGCCAGACTCTGCAGGGGCTTTAGGAGATTCTTCATGTTAGTGGAAACTCCTTAGAGTTGATGTGGGAGCCTGGAAAAATCAGCATTTCTCCCCCTGCACCTCAGCACTAGATGGAGCATGTAACAGTTCCCCCTCTCCCCCTGTTTTGCAGGACAAAATAATCTCGAATTGAATTCCAGCATGTTTATTAGCAATTATGATTGATTTTGCCCCAAAATGCTTCCTTGTAAGCCAGCTTCCCCTTTATCATTGTGATGATAAAATCAGATTAGATGGTGGGGGAAGATGAGAGTTTGTTTGATAGAAGGCCTGTGAGAGGAAGTTTTTCAAGATTTGAGATTTGTCTTTAATGGCTGCCTCACTTCTGAACGAAAATAATGCCAAATTCCAAAACAATGACTTCCACTCGAAAGAAGTTGGAAGAAAAGAAAAAAAGCTGATATATATTCATATTGATACAACACTCAATTAGTTGCCCAGTTACTCCTTTTGATACTGAAATACTCCACACAAATCTACAGCGAAACAACATTTTCAAATCCACACTGGTACTTCTTGCTGATTTGATCAATGTGTTTAAAAATGCTGGTGAAATAGCAGGAACTAGGAGAATCTGAGCTCTGGAGCAGAAAGATGAGCTGCAGGCTTGGGGAAATGGTTATTCTGGGGCAAAAGGTATGGAGGAAATGAGACTTTGGAAAGCAGAAACTCTGGGATAAGCGCTGCACCTGAAAAGTGTGAGCCTCCACTCTTAGCCTCTCAAGGCAGGGCATTTCTCCATTTTTTTTTTGTCACAGCCCTGGTTAAAACACTAGTAAAGACACTGCGTGGAAACATCCAATATTGACTGCATTTGATGGAAATTACTGACATTTCCCTCTCCCCCATCATAATATTTCTGCTAAGTTGTGAAAAATATGAATAAAGACATAAACGCATTAACATGAAATGTATATAGAATTTTTGAAGTGTATTATGAGGTTGTTGCAGCAATATCTGTTGGGTAAACAGAAAATGCAGCTGCCTAACAACAGCCATTGAAATGTGTGAGCATCCCAATAAACTCTGCTTCTTGTGGCTGCTGAGGCCAGTTTCAGTTCCCATGGAAACAGATGATGGATTGCCAAAAATGAGATTTGATGTTTTAAAATAATCAGTGATTTCAACTAGTGATTACTATGAAAGTATTGCAGTCCTCTTGCAGCGAGGAGGTTTTTTTGCAAGGAGCAGGGAAGGAACACATGGCAGCTGGCAGGCAGCAGCAGAGTTGTTAAAACTCTTGCAAATGGTCGTGGCTGCTGAATGACAACAGCAAATGCAGTTTCTTGAAAAATCATTGAGCAAAATCTAGCGAAACCCCACTTTATAAAGTGAATAGGCTTTGAGGTTTTAGAAAAAAATACAAAAATTGTTGTTGTACAACCCTTAGATGCAATGCTTTCAAGTGCTTTTCCTAAATAAGGTGTCCTTTAGACCTCAATTCTGAGAATTCAAGGAGCCAGGCACATTCAAGCTTGAAATTGCTGGATATTTGTTCTCCTGTGTTATTTCTCAATGACACATTAGGTCCTGATTCTTCAAATAAGCCACAACAAACAGAAATAAAATGTTGGCAATGTTCAGTTTTCCAGAGGCTGCAGGGGAGTTCCAGGGGGAACACAGCTCTGGGATGGATCAGTGGCAGTACAGGGGGTTTGCTGGGAGTTTGGAGTGAGAAACTCAGCAAGACTTTTTGGGGAAAAAACTAAAAAGTGAGGGACACTCTCCCAGAACATTGACACTGACGAGAGGTGAGGGAAGAAGAGATTTCCTCTGGCATTTCCACTCCTTATCCTTTCCCTTTGCCCTGCAGCTTGATCTATTCCACTCTTCCCCCACTCGAGAGAAAAGCAAAGAGGGAATTTAGAGAGAAAAGCAAAGAGGGGATTTAGAGAGAAAAGCAAAGAGAGTGAAGCTGAGCAAGCAAGTGATGGCTGTGCTCACCCCAATCAACATTTGCCTTGTCTGCCCATGTCTGGAATTGGTCCTTTCATGTAAAACAAGGGATTTGTGTAATACATAAAAACAGCCACAGGTGTGTGTTAAGAAATAAAAGGTCGCACTAACAAGCAGCAGATAAATAGATTTCACACAAATTTTGGCAGAATTCGACTGTTTTCTCACTTCTAATTGCAAGATGCCTTTGCAAATTTTCATCAGAGCCAAAAATGCCTCCTCTCACACCGCTCAGGCTGACCCATGGAACAGCAGACAGCACGTTTGCAATGGAAAATTCATTTAAATTCATTTGGAACTTTTGGTGAAGGCCAAGCACAAAGCAGCTCCAGTCCCCACTCTGGGCACCTGGGATGAGGCACAGGCTGCCAGCCCCTGCCTCTCCCTGCAGCACTAATTAATGTAAAACTGCTTCGCATTTGCTCCTGTGTAGCAAATTCTTTAAATTCAACTTGAATACTGTTAACAAAGTAGACTTGATGCAAATCAACCACAAAAGCCACAGTACATCCCCAGAGTGTCAGGTTCTGTGGTTTTGGTTTTTTTTTTCTTCCTGAATCACACAGCCGTTTTCACTATAAAAAGTAAATCTGCCAAAATGAAAGGCTTTTAAAGTATTCCACATAAACCTGTATCTTAAAGCTACAAACTTAAATGTCTTAGCACCTTTTCACATCACATAAAAATCCACTGAAATCACGAGGCAAGAATTTGTCCTTTCCTGCACAGAAAGAAGAAAATTAACAATCCTTTGAAGTACAAAACCAGAAGTACTGACAGATACATTTTACTTCAGTCAGTTTTGATTAATAAAAGTTGATTGGTAAACATAAGACAATACCTTTTGCTGTATTTGATAAATCACAAGCATTTTGCATCTATTTCCATAAAAGCAGAGATATGTGAGGGGCCACAGGAGATAAATTGTTCCCGGGGATTTGTGAACAATTGCCACTTTTTAAGCATAAAGCAATCGTTTTCTTTTGCACAGTTGCTCTTAAGAATGACTGCGACACTTTTAAATAGTCTTATCTTGGCTGCATATTAAAATATTTCCATTTGTAGGCAGAGCAGTTCAAAGATTGACAGAAAAATGGTTTTATGCAAAAGCACATCAGTTATTAAAGGATTATATTCATGATTTTTTCCTAATAGCACCTGTAGTTGTGATTAGAAAATGCAGCAGTTGCAAAAAGTGAGCCTCAAAATACGATGACAACAAGTCTTCATATTTACCCACCTCTAGATTGAGGACAATTTTTAAAAAATAGTATAGAATTCACTTTCAAAGAGTAATACTATTAACACTTCTTTCACAGTCCATATTTTCTTTCTCAAAGTACATTTGTCCCCAGAAAGCAACAAAGCCATAAATCAATTTCCCTGCAAGCTGTGATAAGTAAATCATACTTAGAGCAAAAAAGGTTTCCTTCTAGTGACACTTCCATTGTCTTTGTTTTACAAATTCCAAATCTATGATTAATAAGGGTAGTAGCACATAAAATGGTTTTGTTCTTTATATGTGATCATCATAGGAAAAACAGTATCCAAGTCAGATTTTCCTCCTAGACAGTGATCTTTGAAGTTTTATTGAAATTTACAGCTGCTGAAGATTGTCCTGGAAGATACTGTGAGCAACTGAGGCCCATTAAAGCACAATATTAGTTCCAAGCATCCACTTTTTTCCAGCAAAGATATGGATTTTACAGCGCTACCGTAATGGCAGCAACTTCCCCCCGGCTTATGAAAAAAACATACATTACAAAACCCTCTGTGGTTTGTGGTCCAGATTTGTAATGAAACATATTGGTCAAATCCCAAAATGTGCCTCTCGTCTCATCAGCCCGAGTGCCTCTCCTGGGAAGAATCCCCTTCCAAATGAGCCCTGCTAGAAGGCATTTTCTCTGGCAGCAATGTTTCCTTGCTGCTGTCCCTCTCCCAGCTCCGAGGGGCTGTGCTGCTGCCACCCACTCTGCCCTCAGCAGCCCTCGGTCCCCAGGTGCCACCTCAGGCTTCCTCCCCCTCCACCAAACCACACAACAACCACCAACCCGGGAAGCTGAGAGCTCGGAATCAATTAATTTCTGACTCATGTGTTTAAAACCTGTGGCAAACAAACAATGTGCAGAGAGGAGAGCTGGATCCAGACAAGTCAAACAGCTTTGGGAAATAATCCTGGGATTTGCTTCCCCTGGGGAGCTGCTGTTTCCCTCTGCTGAGCACGGTGATACCCACAGCAGCCCCTGACAGACAACGGTGCTCGCACAGCCCCTGACAGTGCCAGCACTCCTCAAACTGAGCACTCCAAGAGATGATGGGAGATTTCCCCACAGCCCTTCGTACCCACACAGGCCTTGGGGATAACACTGCAACTACTGGAAGATGATTCCCGGTGCTGCCTGCTCCTCCAAGCTGAATTTACTCAGTGCAGAAGTTTGGTTCAATAAATTAACAGCGGGGTGGTGGTGATGAATTTTCGTTTAAGGGAATAATTTAACTCTACCAAATATTCTTCTTTTTCAGGTACTGACCTTAATCTGGAGCCTGTGAAAGATACATACAGATAAACCCAATATTATAGGGCATTTTCACATCTTATTGCTGAGAGGTATCACTCCATGATGTCAGCAGACAGGAGATCTGCAATTTTTTATTTTTTTTTTTAATTATTACTGAGCTAATACATTGCAGAGTTGACAGTCTCTGAATTTATTGTTCAGTAATGATAATCATCACGATCTTAATGAAAGTATTATCCAGTGTATGTGAAAAGTAATTATGTGCAACTGGCTTAAGTTGTATGACAGGCTGGTATTTGCAGAGAGATACTCTGTGCCACTAGAACTGCTCACAGAAAAATGAAGTGGTTGTTTTAAAGTGAAAAATATATACATGGCACATTAAGTCAGCTGCCATCATCAAAGCAAAACCTAATCTAATGCTATTATCAGCCCCAAATTTGATGCATTATTCCTAGACACTTTAATTTTTCTCATCTTTTAAAGCCTACTTAGCGACAGCTACTTTCTTTTTGAGGCTGCCATTAATATATTTACAATTTTACTATGTCTAATAAATTTGCACCAGCTTTGTTTATTTGTGAAGTATTGCCACTGTTCAAAACCACAGCAAGTCATGAGAGAGTTGCTTGTGCCTAAAGAATTATAATTTCCACGATCTGCCAGGAACTTCAGTCTGAAAGAGTTAATAATGACCAAATACACACAATGATGAATTGATCTGAGTGCAAAACACAGATATAACCCACGAGTACCTGAAGGCAATGCAATTCAGCATCCCTGCCTGGGGGATGAAGTGCATTTGTGAAGTATTTCGGTTCCTCAGGAGTTAATTAAGTGACTAAATGTCCATCCTGCTGAAAGGGACACCCTAGAAGCACCTTTATACACCAAAAAAATGAACTTTTCTGTTTTGTGTCAGACATAATTCCACTGTTAAAAGACATGAGTTAATATTCATCCAACTGCAGCTTACGTGGGGAAGAGCAGTTTCCCTGCAAGGAAGTTAATGAAGACAGTAATAACGTCTGCATAGAAGTTTTCTTCTTAAAGAAAGTGAATTAAATGAATTGATGGCTGGAATGAACCTTTTCTCTGAAAAGTGCTTCACTTAGAGAAAGGTAAAAAATCCTCTAAGAGTACTAAGAATTTAATTCCTCAATGCCACAAGTGAAAGGCAATTGCAGACTTTGATGGTGCTACTGTCCTTTGTGCCTCTCCAAGGTACTGTTTGTGCTCGTGTAAAGAAAGTTAAATGTGCTTTGCTTTTAAGCCTGATGAAGTACAGGCAGGCAAGGCAAGCAGAATACTTGATATCCCAGAGTAGCAATTTCTCCTGATACAGCCACCTTTAGAGAGCTGCTGGTTTGGGTAAGATGTGCAGGGAACCAGGCAAAATCATCCCATCAGTCAAGACCATGGATAACAGTGCAGCTGTAACTCCACATTTCTCTGCTGGAGTATTTGGAAATGAATCTGTCTGGGTGTGATGTGAAATCTCTTCTAGAACTTCTTGGGGAATGTAGAATAATAACAAATACCTCAAACTCTAATTCTTCTCCTTGCTCATTTTCTCTCGTTCTTGACCTTTTGGTCTCCTCTTCAATTGTCCTCTTCATCCTTTTCTAGCATGAACAGAGCTTCTTTCTGTTCTAGAAACACCTCTTGAAAACACCAAGCTGAGGCTTTGGTGACAGAGAATGCATAAAAGTCGAAATGAATGCACAACCACAGTGCACTAAGTGGGGAGGGGATGACAGTGACTTTTAGGACTTAAATTTTTAAACACACACCATCATGTCCCACTGACTCTGCTGCAGATTTCTCACTTGCCTTAAGTCAGAAAATATAAGAACCCCAGGAGTATGTGCAGGCCATTTGCTTCACATTTATGTACTATACAAGGATTTGTTGACTTTACATGCCCACTCGTTTAAGAGCAACTTGTCATCCTATTCCTATTTTTATCTGGAGGCTTTAACAAAATATTACCACCACCAATATATGGTTATTTGCTGTAAAATTCCACTACATGCAACACCAGCAGTTAAATTAAATAGAGTGTGCAGTTTGAAAAAAAACTGCCTGTGTCCCAAAGGAAACTTTCTCCCAGAAAATGTCACAGCCAAGCAAGCTCTCAGAGCAGGATCTAAAAAAGGTGAAACCAAAGCTGCTCACTGAAGCTTTTCTCCCCCCACCCTGAACAACTGGCAAGGGCACGTAGTGATAGGACATGAGGGGATGGTTTTAAAATAATAGAGGGTGGGTATAGGAAAGAAATTTTTCCTGATGAGGGTGGTGAGGCCCTGGCACAGGTTGCCCAGAGATGCTGAATAGCTGGCCCGTCCCTCTAAGTGTCCTAAACATTGGTACTCAGTGAAGGAGAAATGCATCAGCATTTACCACCTTAAACCTGCTAGGAGAGCCTTAGTTCAGAGCCAATTAAATGACATTCCTTGAAATATTTCAAGACTTTCTTATCTTTTATTCTCAGAACTAGTGTTACTTTTGATCTCTTGTACCTCTCACCTAAGAACAATTCTGTTCCCACTTCAGTGAGATGAATCCATGCACACAAACATGAGGATGACTTTTATGGCATAAAAATGGTGCAATGTTAAGCTTAATGTAAATTAAGGCTTTTGCAGGAGTAAGACTTAACTCGACCAACTATTTGAATGAATTTCACCATAACCTCCACTGCTCTCCCCCATTTTAGCACTGTTTATGTCCTCACTCCTCGTGCACCACAGCAATGTCACTCCTAGAAATCATTATTACAGCTGACACGTGAAATTATGGCTGATTGATTCAGCCAAATCATTGTAAGCTTGTTTAAGAGCATTAAAAAAGCTTTATATTGATTTAGCAATATAAGGTACTTTTAATCAGATTAAAGAGCATCGTACAAGGTGGTTGTATCAATTTCCCTGATCAGTTTAGCAGGAGATCCAGTGAGATTGATGCATCAGCCTAACTGGATCACTGGCTAAACTGATCAGGGAAATTGATACCTCCTGGTGTGCAGAAAATGTGTGAAATGGACAACTTGCTCCACAGGTAAGAAACAGCTCCCATAAGATGTTTCTCCATTTCTCACCGTTTTATATTCATCCTCTCCACGTCTCAGCTCTCCTGTATTTGTAGGGCTGCCATATTTATTTCCCAAATTTCATGGACAGCAAGATGTGAGTGGATGCTCTCAGGTTTCTCCAATATTTTGAGACCTACTGCATAGAGAGTGCTCTGAAGATTGGTGTGTGTACCATAAATCTGTCACTTCCTCAACGTATCAGACTCACCAGGCACCATCTATCAAACTTCCAAGGAGGCTCACACTTCCAGCACGGGCATTTCAGCTGCAGAAGTGCTCAGAGATTCCTACACAGGCCAGACAAATGCCCTCAAATGTTCCTTTTAGACAAAATTTCTGACCAGGGAAATGTAATTGATATGGAAACCTTGAGGTGTATTTCACCCCTGCTGTAGGCAGTGTTGCAGTTCTCCCATTTGAAAGCACAGTTACAGGTGATTTTACCCCAGCAATCCCAGCGGGGTAAGAGCAAGAGGAAAGCACAGCAGATGAAAATCAGGATCTTTATATTAAAAAATACATGACATACACAGCTCTACTTGCAATTTTCCCAAACTGTAAGAGAACTCAGGTAAATCTCATTTTTCAGGCACTGCAGGCTTGCCTTGGTCACTCCGCTCTGTTCCCTTAAGGGTTCCCAGGAAACTCTCAGATCTCAGGATAACAAGGCCTTGTCACTATCTGCAAATTCCTGATTTCTGTATTCTCAGCATCAACAACACAAAATCTGTAATGTGGCAGAAGTGGAGGAAGTAGATCCTTAATGGTTAATAACTCAGGATTTGTCACTTAGCTCTCTTCAAGAGATTGCCCAGGAACCCATTGTTTCATCTTCCAGCTGCTTCCCATCAAATTACTACTAAATTATTCATAAATTATTACATCGTTTCTTCACATCCCTGCAATACTAATTTTAACAGTTTCACAGCTACTCTAATTCCAGCTTTCAGGTTTCAAAAGGCACATAGCAGTAAAAAATACTGTACAGATTAGCAGAATTCAAATTTAAGAGAAGTTTTCCCTTCCTAATATGAACTCTAAAGCCTCAGCACTCCTTGAACACAGCAACATCCCATTACCATCATTTGCTAGCACACGAGAATGTAATGCACAGTTAAAAACCAATTAGCAACATTCCTGGCATTTCAACATCTTTCTAATAAATGACAAAATATTTAATCCACATTTTTTAATGTTACAGCCAAGCCCTTCAGTGTCTGAATGAAACTGTGCAGATAAAAAGGTGGGGTGGCTTCATAAGTATTTCAGAAAAGGATAAATGAGCACACCTTGAGATAATAAGTAATCGAAGTGTAAGTACTATGTCATTAGGGGTGTGCTGATAATTAGGAAAAAATAAATAAAACTGTCATTGTTGGCTAAAAAATAATGAAAAGAATAAACAAGATTTGGAATTTTTTGGTGAGGAAAATAGTACTAAGCATAAGTCTTCAACAAACCCCACAGATTCATGTATTAAAAGAAAAAAAACTCAGAATTCATTAAGTTAGTGCACTCAAGTAAACATAATTGAGAGATGAACATTCCTTTTTCCAAAATGTATCATGGAAATGAACAGCGTGAAGGAAGCTCAGACATTCTGCATATCCAGCCCCTTATGCTGCACCAGGACCATTAAAACCACATGAATTATTTTGTCAAACTGCTTCAGAAGTTCAGAGACAGTCTTAAAATAGTAATTTATCTCAAACTTAGGATGAACACGACTACTTTATTCTCTTTAAACCTTAATTAGTGTACTTAAAATGTAAGCTGTGTTATCAAATATAATTAATCATATTTTAGGGTGGGTGTATTTTGAGCTTTAAATTGACTTACATTCTGCTGCTCGGTATAATCTTGTGCCCGTCTCTAAACCACGTCACTTGGGGCCTCGGGTGGCTGAGGATGTGTGGGAAGTTCAGAACAGCAGCTTGGCCCTCAGTCACTGTTTTTCTCTGCTCTGTGTCCGTGAAATCTCCCATGTCTGCAAGAAAAGAGAAAAGAGAAGTTTAGCCCTTCTCCCCATTTCTTTTCAGGGGACAGAGAAATCACTGTTTGCCAACAACCAGGGCACTGATCATTACTCACGGGACCCTGTGGGTCACGGGGCAGTTTGGGTTTTGGTTTGTAGAGGCAGATAACAGGGCAGGAAGGAAACCCCAGTGATGCCTCTGCCCTCAGGCAGAACATCCACGAGCAGCCCTGCGTGGCCCCCGTGTTCTTGGGCAATCACTGAGGGGTTTTGCTGAAAATGACATTTTAATAAAGGTTTGTTTGCTTTATTTTTTTGTTTGGTTGGGGTTTTTTCCAGACAAATCTTTAAAAATAGAAAAGAAACCCCTGCAATTCAAAGGGATGCTCATGGTGGATATAAATGTGTCCATTTCTTGGTCATATTTCTGGTTTTTATCCACAGCTACACAAAGAGACCCAGGCAAGGATCCCAAAATGATCCCGGAATCCCAAGGTCGTGCTGGGGGCTCTCAGCTCTTCTGACACAACATTTCAGTGTTAATAGTGCATCCCCATTGTTAGAGAGCAGCTTTTAACAAAAACCTTAATGGAAGAAATGATGCTACCCTTGCAGAACCTCTGCCTCTGCAGGCTTGATTTCACAGGCAAGTTCAGGGATCTGGGGAGACCTTGGAAAAATTCAGTGAGTGTTTTTTTTCTTGTTTTTCCATTGCCTTTTGTGCTGCATTCTTATCCATTAAAATGAACAGGGCTGTAGGCTCTTACTTCTTCACCCTCCAAAGAACTTCTCTGCATTTTAATTTGATTTAAACTAAGAAACTGACACACACACAAGAGAACTATTCCAGCTTCTGTCACTGAATTCCCTTGTTTTTAAAGGACAACGGTGTTCTCTACAGGTTCTGTGCTGCAGAGAGGGATGCAAAGGACACAGAAAGAAATGACTACTAGCAGGTCTGTGAATGGCAGGAGATGAGAAGAGACAGAAAAAGAGCAAAAATTAAAAACACATGGTATTTTAAAGAAGCTTTAATCATCTTTGTGATTTTCAAGTTATTTATTCAGACATAATCAGCATTGTACTTCCTCTGCTGCTCCAGATTCCTTACAACTGTAATCAGATCAGCTACTTGAAAAGAAATTTCAAACTGCGGAGGTGGATCTAATTAACTTCACTGTCGCATGATTATTTTAGTTTTCACAATCCAGGAGTTTTTAAGCCCATCCTGTAATTAAGATTTACTCAGCAGTTTTCTCACAAATATCTGTTCCCTTCAGTTAAGTAATATGTTAGCATGTGTTGAGAATATTTTTTAAATTATTTAACAAGTTCCCTGCTACTTCAGATATCTAGGACATGGAAAATACCTCAGATCTTTCTCACTGCCATTCTAATTACACCTTTCAATTTTGCACTAGAGATATTGAGTTGAAGTGTATTGGGGAGCATCCTCTACTCACTGGCATAAAGAGATAATTTCTTATGAATCCTTCTGAGTTAAAAGACTAACATTTAATTCCCCAGAAGTTTTGATGAGTGGCTAAGGTGATTTTAGGAACTCCTTGGAAACTTACTTTCTGATATGTTTTAAAGAATTACCAAAAAACAATATATGGTAAAATATCAGGAACTTCACTACATCCACACAGCTTAAATCAATTAATTTAAATCAAAACCATTAAAATACAGAAAACAATCATGTGGCATCAGTAGCTACCCTGAGTGAAGGGGAAAGAGGACACTTAAAACTTGTAGAACACTTTAATCTGCAGGAATAAAGTGCAAATCTGACTGGCACTTTCACTACAGAAGCCATTTATGTCACAAAGGCTCAAGACCGAAGGTCTCCCAAGTCTCAGAGGATCTGGTTTGCTTTGCCTCAATGTCTTTATCAGTGAAAACAAATGAATAAATTAATGAATACATAGAGCCCATGGTCAGTAGACAGCAGGGCCACAGGGGCTGGCAGAGGGAAGGAAAACCCCATTTGTTTTTACTTTAGCAGTTTATTTTTACTTTAGCTCCCAGCAGCTCTGAAACAATAGGGAGGCCAAACATCAAATTACTGATATTACTGACATTACATATATAGGAACAAAATCTACTGTACTGCAGTAATCTGATGAACACGATAGCAAAGCTTACATAATACCATTTGCAACTGGTTTTATTTTAAAACACAGGAAATTCCATGTAATTTCCCTCATTGACATACTGATTAACTTGAATCAGTTCCTTTGGTATCTAATAAATAATTCAATTTCTGTAAATTCTGCTTATCAAGTGACATTTACTACTACTGAATTTCCAGTTACTGACCCCAACAAGGAGAAATTTGATCCATGTATGAGACTGCTCAGGCACAGAACACAAATCTGTCTCTTTTTAAATTTCTCTTATACTTTTACTTTGGAAAAAGAATTAGGCCTAATTTTATTATTATCTCTGAAAAAGTTACTTGAATTGTATTTTCTATATGTTAACTGATAAAAAGGAAATCAGAGAGTATGTGATCATTTTTTATGTCACATTTATTGGCACAAACACCTGAGAAAACTAATTTAACCTTTCCAAATGGCAGCTGGACTTCAGAAATTCTGCAAAGTCCACACTGAGGTGGGGCAAACACTGGGGAGGGCTTTGCTTCAGAAACGTGTTGAGAACAGAATTTTAAAGTTTTGTTGTAAAACTACTGATTCTGTACTGCAAGGAATACAAGCTGAAATCCTTCTGGTGCCATTCTCACCATCCTATTCCCTTTCAGATGCTGCTGCTCACCTCTAGACTTTTTATTGTTGTCATTGCTGTTGTTTTGATGGTTTTGATTGTTTTGATAGTTTTTGCATGGCCTTCCTTAATTCCAGAAGGTGTAACACTTCTCTCATGCTACAGATATCTCCAAACAATCTGATTTTCATGGTTTTGAACAGCTCAAAGACTCAGTGTTGCACGGCTCTGAGCTGCTTCCAGATGATAACTGAAATATGAAACTTCTCGTGAGGCAGAAATTAAAAAATATGTTAAGCCTGATAGGTAACACAGGTTCAGACTGACAAATGTTATCAGATATTGGTTTTTTGACCCAAAAAGAAGCTAATGAGTCCCAGAGTGACCCTCACTCAGACATACATGCCACTTGGACTTGAGATCTCCTCTGCAGCAGCGCTCCCATCCTGTTCCTCACGATGCACTGGTAGAAGCCAGCATCAGCCCTCTGCAGAGCTGGGATGATGTACCTGTGGGGAAAAGGCACAATTAGAGAGCACTTCCTCCTGCTTTACACTTTGTCTTAAACGCTTATTGTATTTTTTCTTACAAACAGCATTCTTGTGTAATCTCAGGTCCTTGGTTACAATATTGTCTGTTATATACAGAGTTTTAGAAAGCAGTTGGCACGAAATGCATGAAATACATTCAGTCTTCAGTTCTTTATATGATAAATGCCACGTATATCAAAAATTCATATGAAAGACCAACTTAAATTTTTTTCCCTAGTTTTCTCTACTTTGATTCACAAGGCAAAGCAGGTAATTAGTTCAGAGGAGCCACAAGAAGACTTAAGTGTAGGTATTAGGAAGACTTGCAAGAAGTATCAAAGCTTTCCAATGAAAGCTCCACTGTGTGACCACTGACACTCAGAGCAATCCTGGAAATGCCACCGTGTGCCGTGCTTTGTGTCTGCTCTGCCCTTCGAACACTCGGTCCACTAATCTCACCTTCCTCATTCAGCTACATCTGATTGCTCAACATGAAAATGAGCTGATAGGCACCGTTTTAATGGGAATAAAACACATGAATAATAGAGATAATCCTGCATTAAACAAACATTAATCACAAACGCGTATTCCCCCAGTCACCTTCAGGAGATATTATGGCAGGATTAATGAAAGTCTTTATGGAAGATAAGGAAAAGGAAAACTGCTGAATTTTAATCTCCAAAATTTAATTCCACTAAAAGAAAACATTTCTTCTTAGACTCAAATATACTGTACACACCCACGCGCAGAGCTTAATGCCTGAACAGGATCAGGGAGCGTAAAACAAAGAAGATTCTGGCATCATCACAAAATACACCCCAGAAAAGGATCTGGGGCAAGACAGGGGCCCGAAGCAGAGCCCAGCTCTGTGGGCAAGCTTTGGGGTTTCCAGGAGCCCCTGGCTGCCCATGGGTATGAGCTGTGCCTCCTGTGACCTCCTGTGGCCACTGCTGTCACCTCCCCAGGAGCCACCAGCACATTTCCCCCCATGGCACCAGGAGGAAAAGGAAGATTCCAGCCTGTGCTCCACATGGGAGTCACAGCTACCCCAGCACACAAACTCCTCTGAAACAGGAATGCTGCTTCCTCTTGCCTGATGAGCCTCACCATGGGGAATGGAGTGAGGGAACAGGTGAAAATACAGAGCACAGCATAGAAATCAATAGGACAGAAGGCTTCTCTAGTTCCTTACAATCATTTCCTTCTCTGCCAGGCAGAAGATTGTTGTAAAACATCATAAAAAAAAAAAAAAAAAAAAAAACTGAGGATTCTGACAAATACTGAAAATTAATTTTTATAGTTGTTTTTACTCAACAGTTATACACTGAAAATCTTTCTTGCTCCCATAAAGATTTAGTGTCCTACTTGGCTAATGTCTTGCCTATTAAATAAAGCCAAAATTAAAGGTCTCTTTCCTGAGTGTTTGTCTGTACTAGGACAGTAATGCAGAGTTAGTTTTGCTGCCACCAGGACAAAACAAATCAATTAGATCAGAAGTGTCCTACTTTGGTTTTCTTTTCTGACTTATTAAAGTTTCAGCAGGAAACATTCTTAACGTTGCCTGAAGAAATGAAAATCTTTTAAAAATTTACAGTAAATCTCATCTACCTTGGAAATTCCAAGGCAGCTGAAACCTAGAGCAGCTGGATTCTCAGTGGACCTACTGGGTATAATGTGCAGGTACAGCAAGCAAAATTAGAAGAATTAAATAATGAAAG
Organism: Bombycilla garrulus; assembly: GCA_013400315.1. NCBI lineage: Eukaryota > Metazoa > Chordata > Aves > Passeriformes > Bombycillidae > Bombycilla > Bombycilla garrulus. Next base: position 414,584 of record VXBU01005489.1, read on the forward strand.
TGGAAAAAAGAGATAGGACACGTGTTAATACTGTGTGAGACTAACTCGAAAATTGCAAACCTGGGCAAGGGATAAATATTAATGGAATTTCTGATTCTGTGTTTACAATTTTAAACAGTCTTTATGCACCTCATATGTCTTATTATTGTTTTAAAACCTACTTTTCTATTGACCTAACAGCCTTGATACTGCTTTTTGTGCTATGCTTTTCCCATTCCCATTCCACTTGTTTTCTGACCTGCACGAGGGGATAGAAATAGGCTTTCTAAGTTCTAAATAAGACTTTCTTCCCCAGACTGAACTGGAATGGAAGGTTAATACAATTCCTTCCAGTGACAAGACAGAGTTTTGCTTTATTTTTGCCTTTGCTCAAACTTTGAAGACAGATCTTGCCATGGCAGAGACGCCAGGAGGCTCCTGCGGGTTCCTGGGGATGTCTGCAAGGACTTTGCAAAGTCAGCCCCGGCTTTTCCCTCATTTTGAATTGCACAGCCAACCAGAACCTGGCGTTTGGGAAGCTTCTGCACAGAGATGGGAAGCGACAAGCGGAAAAGAGAAGCTTCAAGGGGAGTCTCCCCGAGCCTGATGTGCTCCATCACCCCTCTGCAAAGCGCTCCAGGAGGGAGTGGCATCAGCCACCTGAGGAGAAATCCCAGCCAACACTTACAGTTCGCTCCTGATCTAAAATTTAAACCCTCATTTTAATTTTAAATGCTCTAAGAATTAAAAGTGAAGGTATAGGCTATGGGATTTAATAGTCATAATTATGGATACAGAATTAAAGCTAAGTGTATTTTATTAGATATTCATGTTACTTTTTATCTGCTCAAAGCTTTTTAACAAAAGACTTATGGGTCAACTGATCTAACTTTTAAAATACAGAAGCAAAATTGAAATGCGTCCAACGTTAAAAACATAATAATAATCAGATACTTTTAAGTAATTTGGTTGAAAGTGTATGGCTGCTTAGACATGACCTTAGTTTCTTAAGTTCCAATAAATCAATATCTTCAGGCCACGAAAGCAAATATGACAGACACACCTGGTCCAGAACTTAATTCAAAAGAAAACAAATTGCAAAAGAAAAGAAAACAGAAAGAAGACACTGCCTTGAACACTAAAGTCTCTTAACTTACAGACATGACCAAAATTGCTCCTGCAGTCAGCAGCATTGATTTGTTTTCATAACGTGGATCTCAGATCACAAAGAATTTATAAGCTTGTTTTATAAATTCTTAACACCAAGTGGTGTATGCACAGTCACTGTCAAAGCCGGGCTGTGCACACAAGCAGCTTCGTTAGACAAAGAGAAGCTGCTCGCTCAGGGTCACCAATGTCACCAGGCAAAGACTCCAATTAGCTCTTTACTCACTTGGGCTGTTATAATAATGTATTTTCAGCCTGTTACAATATAGACATTACTTTAACTGAGGCACACTAAGTAATATCAATTACCAAAAATCTTGGATTGATGATTCAAATTGCAGCAGAAGTCACTTACTCAGGGAAGATTTGTGCATTTAAGCAGACTATTTACCCAAGAGAACTGCACAGCAAACTGTTATGGGGTCAAAGGTTACATTTTGCAACTGGAATATTTATGTCTGAGCATATCTTTTCCTTGCTTTCATTTATCCTAATGCACCTATGCCATTTTTTGGAAGCTTAAAGCTTAAAGCTTTGCACTTCTAGAGAACCAAAATCCTGTTTAGCTGATCACTGGCTGTGGTGTAGCAGTAGGGATGCAATTTCTAAATTAATATTTTCTATCAATATTATTTTATTATCATAAACCAGCAGCTTCCTCCACGCCAGATCTTTTAATAAGAATTAGAAATAAGAACAGTATAAAAACCACAGAATTAATAAATGTGGTTTGAATCATGACCTGACATTCAGAGAACAAATTAAACACGATATAAGAAACAAGGGACTGACTGCAGGTATGTGCACACACAGGTTGGGAAAGGTGTCCAATAAACTCACACTGCCATACACAGTAAAATTCCAATCTTGTATTGGGACGTCCACTTGTTTAAGAAATACCACGGCACTCTGGTCTTATTTAAAATGTCACACGTTCTTACTCAGGTTTCTCCTAATACCAGGAAATGTCATCTCCCAGTGCCTAGCACAGCTACAGGGCTGGGCTGTAACCTTTGCCTGTTGTTTATTCCATGTTCATGTGTTTGTCTTCCCACACCGTTTTCCCTCCCACTCTCTCAGGCCCTCCACGATCAAGGGCTGCTTTCAGCTCCTTCTACCCAGCTGCTACAACTGCCTCTGCTGCTGTTGATCAAAACAAGTGGCATTTGCACAAAGCCATGCTCAAAAATTCCGTGATTTGTTGTGCTATTAGAGATCTTTTCATTTCCTAGAAAGCTCTCACAAATCTCCTCTTTATGTGCATGTGGCTCATAATCCACATCCCAAAGGCTTGAAAGCAGCAAGCATGAATAGATGCAGGGACTCAGGACTAAGAGGGCTCATCCAAAACAAGTGTTGCATTTCTAGGTAACTTCATACAGAACTAAATGCTTGGGTTTAAAGAGTTGCTAAACACTTGAAATGCTAAATGACCCCCAAAAGTTTTAAGTTATTTAAGGGAGTTTTTTCCCCTGGTGCTCTGTAAATGTAAATAATATCAAAAACAGAACAAGTGCTAGGTTGCAATTTTAAAATCTTTGAGAAAAGTAATTATGAATTACCTTGTGTAACAATATAGAACTTTATACCATTATCTGCATTATCTGCATACCAACTTACACTGTAATTTCTATCTGTAGTGAGGGAGCATAACTTTTCCCTGCCTTAAGCCTTGTGTCCCAAAAATACAGTATTTAGCTTGGTTTGCAAAATGCACAGGTGTTGTACCTGGGCTCTCTCTGTCACATACCCACCCCTCACAACATCTGAACTCACCTCGCAAATTCTACAGAATTTGAAAGCACCAAATAATTTGCATAAAAATTAAATTTCCATGAGGGTACAGAAATTTCCGTTTGCATGGAGAGAACCCAGTCAATCCTCCCACATTAGAGAAAAGCAGCCAAAACTTGGCTGTCTGGCACGTTGATACTTGGCCAGCCAAGTGCTGCCTCTCAGCAGGAACGAGCTCTGATCAGCCCCACTGTGCTTTTTCTCCTGTTGGATGGAATGTCTGCGCGGTGGGGAGGGAGGCAGGAGGGAGGTCCTGGGGGAAAACTGCACAATCATTAAAGGGCAGTTTAACAAACTATCAGCTCCATTTTGGCATTCCTAGAATTGAAACAGAAAGTTTTGTGTGGAATTTCAGACAGACCGCATTCCTCCGGATCTGATGGAGATGGACAGGCCCAGGGAGCTCTGGTCAAGGATGAGCTCACACATCGTATCTAACATTTAGCTAAGGAATGTCTCTCCTATTTATCACAAACACAGGCAGAAGTTACATCTCCAGCAAAAGGCACTTCTGGTACTTAAAAATTCCATGTCAGGGCCCACATTTTGAAGCATCAAATCTCATTTTTAGCAAAGGATTCTCATCTCATCTGTTTACAAAACCCACTCTTTCATAATAAACCCCCACGTCCCTGTGTCTGTATCTACAAAGCTCTTTGAGGCATTGGGAAACGGAGGGGGTGGGGTTTGGTTTGGGGTTGTTTTTTGCAATTCCACTTGCAGAAGGTGATCACATGGATGTTATTTACTTGTATTCACTGGAGTAGGAGGTAATTTCACTGTCGTTGTGCAACCACTTGAATTCCAAGGGCCAGCTGCCTTCGGCAAGGCACGTGAGGACCAGGCGGTTTCCTTCCAGGTGGATCTGGGGCAAGCCTGGCTCTGTCTTGAAGAATGGTGCAACATCCCCTGAAATACAAAGGAAAAAAATAGGTTTGGAGGCTATTCAGAAAAATATAGGACAGCCTACTGATATTATCTGATTTCTTCTCAACATGGTCATGGTAAAACAAGAAACAACGTGATTCAGTCAAGGCTTGCACTGGTGCATTCATAGGCTTTATCTTTAGGGGCAGAATTACCAAGATCTTGATGAACTTTGTCCTTGCCCACTCAGACAAGCTTTTGTTCATGTTTACTCTTTCTCCAGATGAGAATTCCAACACTGTCTGCTGTGGCAGACAGGGAACTGCCCTGTTGGCTTTTTATTTCCCCCTTCTCCTTTCTGAGGATTAAATCCACTCAAAGCTTTTTCTTTTTTTTATTTTTTTTTTAATTTCTTGAATAGAAAGTAGAAGAGTAATCTTGGATAGAAATGATTATCACAGCAGGAAAAGTCTCAGGGTAAATGAAGATTCTTGCTAGGGAAAAGAATTTAGAAAAAAAACCCTCACAAGTTTAATGTATTTCTCAATGTTCTTGCCAACCAAAACGTGTTAAATTATATTACCTGAAGCCACTAACAGATTTTTGAATTAGGGTACTTCAGTAATATGCAAGGGTCACATGTAATCTCAAACTCTTGCGCATCACAAATAAAACACTCCAAGCAGCAAAATTCTTGATGAGTAAGTTGCCAAAGCTCTGCTCAAATACAGATTGATTCCGAGTCCACACGCTGGAGATCTACCCCAGGCACCCCTGGAAGATGGAGGCTTTCCACACTTCACGTGTTGAATTCCTGCTTGTAACTGTAGAGGAGCTGTAGGTTTCATTTCAGAAGCCTACAAATACCTTCTACAACCAGAATTAACACAAAATGAACACAGGCCGGGGTTGGAAGGGATGGTACAACTCATCCAGCTCCAACCCCTGCCCTGGGCAGGGACACCTTCCACCAGAGCAACTCCATCCAACCTGGCCTGGAACACTTCCAGGATTTTATGATCACACATAAAACACTGGAGTTATACTCAAAGATTTATTATAAAATATTAATAGTACTGAATAAGTAGACAATACTGAGCTCTTCTTTAAAGTGTGCAGAGAGTGTGTGTGTATTTTATATATAAAATGCAGAAAAAAACCCAAGATTTACAAATGTTTGTCCCAGTGCAAGTAATGGTTCAGTTAAACTGCAAACCTTCCTTTAAACATTTATTTTCACACAAGCTCAGGCATTTTTATACTTGCTGCTTAAAGAGTTCAACCTATTTTTTACAGTTTGGAGTGAAGTGCCCTCATGTGCTGTTCAATGCGGGCTGGAATTTTTGAACCCACAGGTCACAGAATCCCTGACAGCCCCAGGAGTTCAGGGCAAGGGGTGCTGGTGGTGGTTTCCCAGTGCTCCTGGTGTTCCACTGGGGTTCACAGCCCAGCCTGGGAGTCTCAAAGTCTCCAAGCCTTTGTCTTTCACTTTGCTCTGCCCAGGGAATTTTTCTGCCTGCAGAGCACATGGCAGCACAGACTCGTTATCACCGAATGGTCCCAGGGCAGAGCTGGGCTCCAGCTGGGCATGGCCAGGGAGCCCCAGGCCCACTGGTGCCAAACATCCCCTGCAACGGGCCATAAATCAACCACAGCTCCACACTCATCTGATGATTTGGATTGACAAATTGCCTCCTGAGTTTTTAGAGTTTAACTTCAGCACCACAGTCATTTCTGCAGAAAGAAAAAACCCACATCATCTTAAAGCAATGCTAAAAACTATCACACAAAATCCAATCTAACAAACTGAAATAAAAACTGTATTTGGGGTAGGGCCCTTTTCTGATTTGTAGCATTTTAAATAACCTGTCTTTCAAACAAATTGATTTATGACAAGTGCAGACCAGCAATATCATCTCTAAATTGGCTATACAGGAATCTACAACAATTCAACATATGAGAAAACTGGAGCAGTTCCAAACTAGCAGACATTCCCAGACAAGCCAAGGAGAGTTTTTACACTTCTCCACACTGTTACATGACTGAGAATATATTCTGCAAAGCTTCTCTTTAGTTGTTGTTTTAATGACTGCAATTATTGTGAAATCATCTTATCCCAATTCTCATTGTCTCCTAAGTAGTAAAAACAACCAATATCTTAGAAGTTATAAAGAAAAGTTTAAGTTGGAGTTGGAGGACATTCCTGTGAAATACAGTTATTTTACGCAGAGTGAAAAGCAAATTTTTACAAAGGTATTTTGAAACAAGCGAGAAAATGTTAAATCCTGTCAAAGGTATTTCGAGGAGTCCCCCAAGGGAGTTCCAGACATTCTACCCTGGTAGGATTAAAGGTGTGAGGTTTCCTCTGGAGATGGAGAAGCAGGAGCTGGGAGCGGTGCTGGTGCTCAGATAACAGAGCCCAGTTGGTAAAGTGAAATGATTAGTGCTGAGTCTCCTGAAAACAACATCTACCTGCTCATGTACAGAGGCTCCCAGAATGAGATCCCTGAACTGCTCCTCCCCAAAGGAAGTTCAGTCACTGAGGGGAGCTCCGTGGAACTGGTGTCTGCACCAAACCCAGTCATTTGTTGATCATTGTTTTCAGTGATTTACAGACTCAGCAGCACAACCTCTTTCATTACTTCCTCTGAATTATCCACTTACTCCTAACTTACGTCTTTCCAAGAAAAAAATGATGCATTTGGAAGACAAAGTGCTTCCCACATGTCTGTCATTCAGCCCTACATTTCCTACTCAAATATTCCAAACCCCGTGATGCTGCAGCCCACTCAGAGCTATCTCCCATTTAAAGCATCACAATCAAGCTGTTATTACATGAAAATGATTCTCAAAACTCAGTCCAGTTCTGTTCAAAGCTAAAATTTAATAGGCCTACGGGAATATTTTTATAAAGAGTATAGCATGCTTTATAAATTACCCTGGCTCTCTGGAAGATTTACTTAAACCCTTGAAGTAATTTTATCTTCTAATCCTTTATTCCTGACTTTCTCATCAATCACATACCATCAGTTTATCAAATTCAATTATGCAATCAGAGCTCACTAAATATTCACTGAAAGCAGAATAGAAAATAAAATATAAAGCGAAAATTTCTCGCAGAGAGGCAGCTTTGATGACGTTGGCATTTCTGCAGCACAGGGCTGCTCACACCTCAGGCTCGGGATCAAACCAGAGCTGCAGCCTGGGCTTTATTTACAGCTTTAAGCTGTAATGGAAAGCAGAATTTAAACCTGGGCCTGCAAGGAAAATTTGCTTGTTATAGAGCATCCCAGGGAAACAGGAAAATTGGCAGGGAAAAAAATCAAAGCCATCTCGGAAGGGTTGTGGGAAAGAAATAACTGGCTGAGGGATGGGAAACACAAGGGGGCAGTTAATAGGTATGAGATTCTTGCACTCAGTAATTAACTACAGAAAGGGCTCACCAGGAGGGTAACATTGGCCAACCAAGGGTTTAGAAGCCAGGAAGGCATTTTTTGTTTTGTATTCTTCAAAAATGGAGTAAAATGCTAATGAAAAGACTGCCTGAGTCCTAAACCAAAAATACTAAAATACTGCAATTATTATTTGTGGCTAGAAAACTTTTCTGCCTACCAAAAAAACCAAAAAAAACCCAAAAAAAAACCCGCAAGCATTCACGCTACACATTGATGCTTTTTCCAAATGTTTTAAGACTTCCGGCCTCTCTGGCTCTTCAGCAATGCTGATTTAAAAATAAAAGTAATAGTAATTAAAGAACTTTTTGAGTTGCAAGAAGGAGCAAAGGGATAAGGTGCCAATATGTTGGCACATGTGTATTTACAGCTTCAGTAAATTTTCATTAAGTCTGCTTACCAAACTCGCCAACATCCTGACTTGTGTCCTTAAAAGGATGCTGTAGATTTATTTTTATGTAAATCTCAAGAAGAAGTAGGATTGAATATGCCAAAATTATCTGGAAATTTGCTCCACAGTGTTTCTGCTTTTCTGCACCTCCACACTGCCTGAGTTTCATTACCCTGCTGGGTTGGCCCATCCAGTTTCTTTCTTTGGTACATGCAAAGCTTAGATGGATTTCACCTCAAAACAAAGATTCAGGACTAAATTCAACAACACCCAGACAGTTTTTCTTGGACTAATGCTGACATTAAAATACAAAATGGTGCTGGGTGCAATTGTCCTCTACCCTGGGCTTGTCCTCAGCCCTGGCAGATGAGGTGCACCACAGGAGAGCTGAAAGCTCCCTCATGCTCCATTCCTCCTGAAAAATCACATTCAGGCACAAATTTAAATTCAGGATCTGCAAGAGGAAAAGGCAGCCTGGCTGGACAGCTTTGGAATGGCAACAAAAACTCCAGGGGTAGACACTCATTTTATTAAATACCCAAGGAACCCCAATCCCATAAGGACTGGGTGAGTGGATGTGACTCCACAAACAGCAGAGCACCATCTCAAGGACCTCAAACATTCCCTCTAACAAACAAATTAACAAGGCTCAGCTAATGATTCTGAGCCCTTGAAAAGCTTACATTTGTAAAACATGAAGCAAAGTCAGATTAAATAGATCTTTCAGTTACTGCAAGGTCTTACAAGATCTTGAAAGCAGTTGCACAGTCCTGTCCCTCAGGAATTAATAAATTTTAATTAAAGGCACAATTTGATCTTGAGAACCTCTACCCTGTGGAGAAAAGGAAAGTTAGAGTACTCCAGAGAAGTACCACATCACCCTCATCAATAAAATCCACTGCAATTACCCTCTTCAAATCTCAGGGATTTTTTCTCCAGAAAAGTTGGATACAAACAGTTGCAGGCAAAATCAGGGGCCCACCTCCTGAAAAAAAACAGTTTCTGTGGTCCTGAACACTGAGAGGAAGGAAAACACAGGGAGCGCTGAGAGCAGGTTGAAAGATCCCCAGTGCCACTGCTATTTGTCTTTGTTATGCATCTCTACTTTTAAGTCATTTTTAGGTGAGCTAATATTGAATATTAAAAGTAGATCAACCTGCACATAAATCAGCAATTCAGAGCAAATACAGCTCAATCACTTAACAAATACCAGGTGAGCAGCTGCCTTTCCATCGCTCAGTTGGCCCTACAGGTTCAATATTGAACTGAGAGTTTTGACTGAGATACATTTTTCAAATTCAAAAGAAAAACACAATGGATTTATTAAGTAGCACAGCTCTACTGATTTCAGCTTATTAATCTCCAGTCAAAACATGATGCACATTACTGTTTCTTCATATTCTTCTAAAGCTACGATCAGCTGACACGGGAAAATGAAGAACAGAATTATCTCAGAGGAATTCTCCTGCAAAATGAGGCAGAGGCTGAATGATCAGCCCAGGAGAAAATCAGCAGTACAGAAATGTTTTTGCTCTCAGTGTCTGCTAGGAGAGGAGATGTGAGGCACCTTCAGGAGGGTAAATGATGACTGCCATGGAAAGAGTGTCCCAAAAGGTCTGGGGCACTGAAGGTGTAAAACAAAAGTACAGGTAAAATGGCAACTGGAGTCAGGAAACCCAGCCTAGAGACAGGGAGAATCTTTTCAGTATTCCACAGAAATTGCTACAACTATTGACAGCAAAACCCCATTCAGGACCAGACTGAAGTTCAGCTGCGAGCACAAACAGTCCAGCATGAGCTGCTCTGCTCTGACAGCAAATAACTGCAACCTCTTGGGAAAATGGCTTTTCTTCTTATTCCCAAGTTGGATACAGAAAAGATTTTTCTCTATTTCCTTTTCAAAAGGATCTTTTAGTCTTACTATCTCAGTTTTCTAATCTTAGAGTTTCTGATATACACGCGTACATGTGCTAGCTCTGGATGCAAGTTGTATTCTCTTGTGGAAATGAACTTGAATAGATTATGTGGCATATGAATTTGGAATTATAACACAGTAAATCCTGGGAAATGTACCAGAAAGTCAGATTGAACTCAGATATATTTGAATCAATCTTCTTTTGAATTCAAACCTTCTGAAATGCATTGGTGAGATGCCGGGGAAGTTAGTATATGATCTATTCATAAACTGTCAACAATGTCAAACATACATTAGAGCATTCAGTCACTTTAACTGTATTGATTTGCGGGAAGTCTATTTTACCCAAAATATTGGATCTTTGAGATTCAAATTTTTGTGGTTGGAAGTGTGACATAAATCACCAAGTTCAACAATTAAATTTAAATTGCATTTTACTACCTCATTCTAAACCTCGATTGCAAAGGGCCGATGCATCACAGTGAATATTTCATTAAAATATCAGGTTATTTTTCAAATATACTGCAGCAGCTAAGAATTTTCACACAATGGTATAAACCATTCTCTCAAAATGGATTTCCTGAACTTTCATCAAAGACGATATCTGATTTCATATTGGAAGAGCTCTGAAGCAACTGTATTTAAATCAGTCTTTCTTCCTCAATTTCACACATCAAGTAAATGAGCCCAAGCTGCCCATTTTTGTCGTCCTAGAGATTAAAAAGATAACCTTCTTTTTGGGTACCTCCATTATAATCCCTGAATGCAAATACAGATATCAGCTGAGGTTGATGGATGGTGCTTTTAAAGGTTTAATTGGGGATGGAATTAAATAGTTTTAGGACTCAGCAAGTTCTGTGAGGAAGCCCACATATTTTTAGAATAAGTGACATTTATTTCTTTTAAATGCACAGTCACAGGGAGACAAGATTTCAATGGGTAACTGCTTTTTTTGCCTTGAACAGCTCACATAACTAATTGGCAAGTTAGCTACTGGGTAATTGCCAATCATATATTTGATTTGGATGGAGGAAATATTGAACTAAAGATTGCAAACCTGTTGCAGCCCATCCCAAGAGGAAAACTAAACATTCTGTAATGTATAGTTATGATTAGCTTTCAACAATTCAATAGAAGAGGAGTCCCAAGCGGCAGGAATGAGTGTTTCACACTGATAGTTAAGTAGATTTAATTAAAAATTCTTTTTTTTTTTTAATTGAAGCATTACTTCTCTATTTCAGAATTACCTAAATGGCACAGCAGATTCCAGTTGGCTTCTCTGCTCCTCATTTCTTGATGCAAACAGACCAAATGTTTTTCCCAAATCTTGGCTAACACATAGTATTGCTTAAAAGAACAAACATCCTAATTCATTCCCTTAGAAACTTCTATAATTCTAAGATAAACACCGTGAAGTAACTTGCTACAGTAAAACCTGTTTTGATATTTCCAACCTTTCTTCCCTGTTTTAAGGCACAAACATTTCCTGTTGTCTTTCTTTCCCTTCTTCCATTTTTCTCTTTGAGCAGCTTTAGATGAACTACAAAAATCCATTTGCATCCTGAGCCAACAGAAAAAAGCCAGAGCAGATTTTTTTTTTATGATAAAAAAAGAAAATCTTACTATCACAGACTGCTTAAAAATCCTTAAACATAACCTGCTCCTGCTATTCATAAAATCTACTCCCTAACACTCTGCCATCTATTTAAAGACCATCCTTTCATTCACTACACAATCACTTCTTGAAGAATTCCCTTTAGAGAAAAGATTTCTCAAGTTTTATTAGAAACACTCACAACAGAACTGAAAGGAGGAGGGCCCCCAGAACCATAGCAGAGTTTTTACAGGACCCGGAATCTGACAGAAAAGAAAAGGAAAAAAATAAAAAGATAGTGGTTGGTAACATCACTTCATTAAAATTCAACATCAACCTCTCTCAGTTATCCCCACATACACCAAGAAAGACTTTCCCACATGCAATTGTATTATTCTTTTCTTAAAATTGATTTCTTTAGCAGACCAGCCAAGGAGAAAAAAAAATAATGAGCTGATATCATTTTAACTGAGCCTGAAGCATCTCCTGATGTATTAACCTAAAATCCCACTAAGGTTTCCTTTTCCCATTTAATTTCTACACCTCATGTCTTAGTCTCACTTTCTGACCACCTGTAATAATTCAGTTCAGTCGGGGCAAAAAAAAATTATATTGGTTTATTGTTTATCAGAAGGCAGCCACTATTCACAGCTCTGTGAATTCCTGGAACACCACAGAACCCCGCAGTGGTTTGGGTTGGAAGAACCTTAAAGCCCATCCAGTCCCACTGCTGCCATGGCAGGGACACCTTCCACTGTCCCAGGTTGCTCCAAACCCTGTCCAGCCTGGCCTTGGGCACTGCCAGGGATCCAGGGGCAGCCACAGCTTCTCTGGGTACCTGTGCCAGGGCCTCAGCACCCTCACAGGGAAGGATTTCTTCTCAATATCCCATCTAAAGTCACCCTCTTTCACCTTGAAGCCTTTATCTGCTGCAAGATAAAAAATCAAAAAGCTACATGTGATGTTCCTAAATTATGTTAAGCGTGGTTCATCCACAAAAAAGGCTCCGGATTTATTTTTTTTTTAATATTCATTAGGATGTTTTTTGAAAAGTTACAAATGCACTGAGAAAAAGGGCACATCCATACAAAGCAGGCAAATGAAAGAGAACCCATTAACTACGAAAACCCAAACAAAATCTCCAAAGAAACCTCCAGCCTCTGAGTTTGGTATCAAAGCACAACCTCTGTGCTTTTCATATTCTCTTCATACAGTGATGTTTACAGAGCCTCACTCAGAGACTCGAGGAAATAAGTTGTTAGTGTTTAAACCTCGGCCCACAGCAGGTGGAAGGCAGAGCTGCCTCACTGAAAGAGAATCCAAATATAGCAGGATTTCCTTCATTATTTTAACCACAAAGGAAGCTATTGTTGCTGCTACATAATCTACAATCTCCAGCTACTGTAGGGCAGCCTGATCACACTGATATCTAATCAGCAATTTATAAATATATCTGCTAAATATTCCAGCTGACACTGACGTGAAGGAGAGACGAAACCCTACAGAACACTTAACAGAAAAGATGAAAACATAAATTTGCTTTCCTCCAGTTCACCCCTGCTATAAGAGGCATTCTCAGTGTGCAGAAGATAAATTAAATCAAAAAGGTAAACAGCTGAGGAGTGTCTGGAAGTGCCAGAACAGAAACACGAGAGCAGCGGGAGGAAACAAAGGAACAGCAAAGGCACTGCCAGACCTGAAAGCCATGTCAGGCACCTATTCATGTTCTCAAGGAGAATTTATTTCTAAACAGAAAAGCAGTTATGAATATCCAGAGAAGATATAAACATATCTCTTTTGATGAAGGGGCTGGAGAGGAAGTGATTCATGCTCAAACCTTTGTTAAAAGCAATGCCTACTGCTCACTGCTATTGTTATTTTGTTTAAATGTAACTTGTAGTTTTCTTTTTTTTTTTCCTCTTAAACTTGAAAAATGTAAATAGGCTTCAAAACTGGGTAACGCCTGCCTCAAAAAACTCAACTCAAAGGATCTCAGTGGTGTCACTGAAGTGGAGGGTGGTGAGCACAGGAGCCCACTGAGCAGGGACAGGACTGTTCATACCCTTGTGTGACGCTGGATTAGGACAGAAATGCCAACAAAGCACAGCACAAAGTTCACAGGACTGAACTGAAATATTCCCACATCTTGAGCAATCTCTGGGACAGGCACCTGGGCAGAGCCAGAAGCACAGAGTGACCCTTGCAGAACTCTGAGTATTCGTGCAGACACTCCCACAGGATGGACCAAGGGCTCTTTGGAGGCCTCACACAATCTGGGCACCTCCATTTTCCCAACTATCACCACTTATTTCCGTGTGTTTTACACCAAATCCTTTCAGAACTACCCAACTGGAATTATTTCACCACTTCAAGGAAAGTATACAGATCTAGAAACTATAGGATTATTTTCAGTGATACCAATGAAACATGTAATTTCTTCTTGTCAAAATGGGAAGAAACATATCACTGTTCAAGCAAACATAAGTGAGCTTGACATATCTGAAGGCAAAGAAAAGGAGTTAGCTGATTAATCTCGATATTTTATTTAATTTTCTTTGGTTATAAATAAGCAGCAAGTTAATACTGTTTTCAACTTTTGACAGTTCTAATGTTAATTACATGTACTGGATTTTATAAATCAATACTTCTTACATAAAGTGTTATTTAACTTGTCAAGTGCAGCAATAGATCAATGCATTTACTGTTCTTGGTAACATTGATGGATGACATACATCAAAAGCATATGTAAAGGAAAAATAAAAGACTTATTTGTAAGCCAGACAGGGTTAAACCCCAGTTAGGCAGACAGGGAATTTAAACAGTGCTTTGAAAATAACATCTTAATTTTATTAAGGTGTGAAAAGTTTTCTTCTTGTTTGGGTTTCTGGAAGTTTGGTTTTTTTTTGGGGTTTGTTTGGGGCTGATTTGTGGAGTTTTTTTTTTCTTTTAATGCTATGGCCTGCAGCTATCAGCAGCGGACTGCTCTGTGTACAGAACTGCTATATTAAATCTGGGTATCCTACAGGATAAAGGAACAGTGAATTGCACCTCCCAAACTTCAAATATATTTTACTAAAGAAATGTTCAGCACACAGTACTTCCATCTAAACATACAAATAAGGTGATTAAAAAACCCCATCAGTAGTTGATAACTACTTCATTATTTGCAAATATGCTACAGTTAAAGGGCTTAAAATTTTAAAGGATGTACATGTAAAATTTTTGGCCATAAATCAACTTAAAAGACTGCATTCGCTGCATTATGAGCTGTAATAAAAGAAACATTCAGTGAAAAACCATCCTAAGAGGCAGTACTAATGCACCTGCACATCTTGAAGAGAGATATAGGTCACAAAGTAACTAATTCTCATTATTCATTTGTCCCATTTGTAAAGAAGACATAAAGTATATTAAAATTATGAAATCCCAAAGAGCTGAAAGCTATTACTCTGCATGTAACTCTAGTAAATCAATAAAATATTGGTTAAAACCCATTATCAGAAGCATGTCTATATTCAGAATGTATAATCATGTGCTGAAATAGAAGGGGAGATTGTTTTCCTTTTATTATTGATAGATTTCACAGGACACAAGTAATAATTACACACTACATTATAACCAATTCACAGAATAACAGAAAAAGTCCTTTTGCACTAAAAATTGTCATGAGGATGGGCTTTTCAAAGTTTCAAAAGGTAATGAATGTAAACTTGGAAGTGTTATCCTTTGGAAGTAATTAATGTAATCATTACATTTTAGAGTAATTTATCTGACTACAAAATAAAGAGAGACCTCTGTTGTACCACCACAATATTCGGTGAAGTACAAGAAGGCTCCACTGCACCAGCTCTGCTACTTTGGACAATATTTATGAGAAGGAACAAGCAATGACTACAAGCTACAATCTACTACAATCTTAGCATGCTTGAGAAATAATTAACAAAAAGGAAAAACTGAAAAACTGTGGTGAGTCTAAGTCAAAGAGAAGTTTGTAAAGTTGCCTTCAAACCTTGCAAAAAGATTAAGTTCTATTTAACAAAAGATTTTATAGCAAAAAACTATAAAAGAAACCACTTAGTCTACTGGCTAATATATGTCCTGCAGGACCTCGTCAACACCTTCAATGAGGCTGAGAGTTAATGATACAAAAGTCATGAGGTTGTCTTCAGAGCTGGAGTATTTTGTTTAAAATAATCCAGGGAAAGACTTCTCTTCACAAAAATTCTTCTAAATTGTTAAAGGAGAATGGACATGAGAGAGAGAGGGAATCACCTGCCTCACACACAGCCTGGGTTTGTAGGTCCGCAGGATTTTCTGTGAGCTGGCAGCACCGAGCTATGAGAAAATATTATCCAAGAGAAAAGAGAGAACCGTGCACGTGTAACCTTCCTGTTCTACTGGAAACCGTGAGTGAGGAGAAGGGAGAGCCTGGGGGAGACTGCCAGAGCTCCAACACAGAGCACTCGGGGCTCATTCAGAAATCCAACACCAGCTTTGTCCCATCCACTGGCAGGAAACTGCCAGACCCCCCGTCACACAGAGCAAGCTGGATCCCCGTCCTGCTCTCACACCCCGGCAGCAGCACCTGCTGGACACCAACCCAGCAAACAGAGTCGGGCTGGCCAGACCCCGCCAGCAGCTCCCAACAAACACAGAGCAAAGCTCCGCTCCTCCCTCCAAACGCTGCCAAGCTGGCAGCAGTGAAGATGTAGATCCACAAGGAGTGAGAACCAGCCAGAACCTCGACTCACGAGCACTCCTGTATCCTGCGAGAGGTGAGCCCTGGGCGGGTTTACAAGTTCTAAAAAATTGCTCACTGGGGGAAACAATCTGCTGGCTCAATTCTCTGCAGGATTCCCCAGTCCCTCCAGTCATCTGTTCCTGCTCTATACATCCACATACATCATCGAGCTGGCAATTCAGAAACTGGACCAGATGGATGTATAACCCCAAACAGCGCTGTTTGTTAAATCTTAAAGCTATTAATCAGATTTTTTTCCTTTATTAAACTCTGTGGGAGAAAGGGACAAATCTAGATGATGTGGTATTACCCGAGTTTACCGGGACTGCATCACAGGATGACACACACCGAGCTCATTTTCACCCAGCAACACCAGAGACAAACGGTGACAGCAGAAATGTTCCTCCTAGAAAAAGTAGATTATTGCAGGACAAAGAAAGCAGGAAAGGGCATCCTAAATGCTTTCTTTGAGCAGCTAAGGGATGTTATTTTCTCCGGAGGAAATAATTACATTCTCTGAAAGGACTGGCAACTTCAAGTTATTTTTAAACAAAGAGCAGTTCTTTGTGTAACACGAGCACTGAGTTGTTTCAGAGAAGCAATAGGTGAGACTGGATCAACGAAGCCACCTTCACCTTTCACCAGGCACTTCATGCCAGCCCAGCTGGAAAACAGCCTGGACTGTTGGAGGTTTAAGCCTCACAAATAATACTTATTCTGCTCTCCATCTTCTGACTCAAATTCCTCACATTTTTAGCCACAGGGCCAAAAACTACCAAGGTATACTTCCTGTCCTTCCCAACTAAAGCTTTACAAGAAGATCATATAACTGCACATGAAAAAACATTCCAATTTTAACAGCCAAGGAAACTTTTACAAATGACAGAAAAAGTCTCTAGAAACACCCAGAAATGTTTTTTTTACCTTTTAAAAGATTTACAAAAGGAAGGGAAGCCCATAGCTATTTGCTTAACAGACAAAAGAAAACATTTCTAGACATTAATTTATTTTGGGGAAGGTCACTGAAGCAGAACACAGTTGTGATTGTTCAGTGATGATAATTTTGCAGGTTCTGTCGCAGGGCACAACACACCTACTCTGGCACAGCAGAAATCCCTGTGGTCCCAGAAAGGGAGGTGACAGGGCAGCCACTTGCTCTGGTCTACCTCCCACCATGCTGTGAACAAGAGAAAATCAGGAAAAAGCTCCAGGATGGGGCTTGGAGCAACCTGGTCTGCTGGAAGGTGTCCCTGCCCATGGCAGGGTTTGGAGTTGGATGAGCTAAAGGTCCTTTGCCACCCAAACCATTCTGGGATCTTACGATTCTATGAATTGCTTTAAAAAAAAAAAGAAAAAAAAAAAGTTTGACCCAAATATCATTTATGTGATATATTCTTATTCCCTTTTTTAAGGGTTCATGCCATAAATACTTCTATTCACACATTTTGCACAATCAGAGCTTTCACTGACGTCCTTTATGAAAATGTCTTTCACCAGCTTGGGTTTCAAAAGGCTTCTTTATGGAGAAGCAACCTCTGAAACAGCCTCCTCCAGAACCGTGTCTGCCTTAAGAGCAAACACACTGAAATGTTGGTGCATTATTGCTGGCTCATTAAGAAGCAAATTAGTTGTTTTTGTCTTTGTTTAGCAGTACTCCACAGGTGCTTATTTTGACACTGCTTTAATGTGCAAAACACATTAAATTAAGGTGTTTCATAGTTACAGGAAACATTCATTGGACAAAGGCCAATCCCGCAGCCTCGCAGCAAAAATTATTTCTATATTAAAGAAGTGAAATTACATAAGATACTTCTCCACATGTGCTTTTTGCCAACCCATTGCCTTTGGCGGAGGCTGATGATTTTTATCTTTCTATTTAATATTTACAATGTATCTCAAATACAATTTATTTAAAAAAAATAAATAGGATTAATAAAAATGGAACAAATGGCTAAAAAACGATGGCCAGACATGACCTTCTCCTCTGTGTGTACAACCAAACCATTACAATTCTGTGTGCAAAGTTCAAGAACAGCCTCTGTTATTTTTCTATTCTATATATAGAAACCAAGTTCTATTAATAAACAGTCAGCCTAAATTAGCATTAAGACAACATTTATTTAGCTTAGACTTTTGGCCTTTAGTTTATATCAGCCTAGAAGTAAACAGAAATAGTATAATAATGGCAAATGAAACAATGAAGCAGTAAAAATAACATGATGATGGATTAAAATATATTGTTCTAGCTGGGAGTCAATAGGGCAAGTGCTTTATAAAAATTATGTTTTCCTTTGACAAAATCAGTACAATACTTGCTGGTACAAGCAATAAAAAAAACCCTCCCATAAAACACTTCCGACTTCGCTTTCCATTTTAATGGCTGCAGGCAAAATTCAGAATACATTTGTCAAGTTGATATTATCAACACAACAGGGGTATGCCTGACTTGTTCTACATTTGTTCTGAAAGTTCACTTTAGAGGCCATCAGCCAGGAAAGAAGAACAGAGGAAACTGAAATAATTCCTGCCAGGCAGACACAGAAAAATATCTTCAAATATTTAAGAGAAGTTTCAGTAAATATTATCACATATTACTCTGCAAGGCATCAATCACATCCAGTTTAACATTAAAGACCAACCATTCTGAAAATTAAAGGTGATTTGCACTCTCTCTTTGCTCAGTTTAATGAGACATCCGAGTCTGATCCGTGACAACTACTGCCAACATCTTTAACTTTTTTCCTGACATCTGAAATTGATTTCAAAGACAGATACTGAGAAGGCAAGAATACTACAGAAAAGGACATAAGAAAAGCATTGTAAAAGAGAAAATCAAATGTATAGCCTTAGCTTTTTTTTCCCCCCTTTGGTACTTGGAAATCATCTGCATCATTAAGCAACTGAATTTCCATTATAAGTTCCTAAATGTACCTGAACCTTATTCTTGTGCCTTTGAAATGAATACCAGCCAAGTATATTAAAAACAATTCTTTGCTTTCATTCATTGTTCATTTCCTATTTTTGTTCACTTTGATAATGCCTGAGCTAGGGTGGTTTTTATTTCCATGTAGTGAAAGCCTGTTCTTTCATGAAAATATATACCCTTATGCTTGTACTTTCTTCTACTTTAATTTCTTAGGTTTTTTATTTTTTTTTTCTTTTCCAGACTAAAATTTACAGAGAGGACAAATATATGACAGAGATGACAAAAACAACTGCTGTAATTGCATCATTCTGTGATTTGCCCATAGATGAACGAATGAATGGTTAGATGAACTAACTGATAAAAGCAACATTTATAAAATCGTTCACATGTCAAAACCAACTCCTTATTAACCCTACACTGGCTGAAAATGAACTGAACTCTGCGTATTGAGGCTCCTATTAAGAACCTCTAACAAAGATTAATTGTAACAGGAATCCAGTGGATCCCAAGGATAACAGAATGGGTTTGGGCTGCTTGTTTGTGATGAGGGCACGATGATGTGAGGGCCAGGAGCTTCACTCTGGCACCAGCACCATGCTTGTAAGAGAGGCATCTCAACAGCTGTCCTGCCCAGATGGCTGCTTTTACTTACAAAGCTCTGAACTGAAGAAAGATTAAATCTATGGAGGAGGAACATCTACCTTGCAGCTCTGCCTGCACAGTTGGCAGAGCAAAATAGCAAAGATAAACAAGACATTGATTATCATCCATCTTATGCACACAGGATTTCTTAAACGGACAAAACACCCTGTTTTATTTGATTTTAGCTGCATGTGGTTCCCATCGAGCATCCTGGAATTCTCAGGAAAGAAAAAAACAAATCCAGGTTTCCTGTATTCCCGTCAGAATGTCCAGTAATACAAAAAAAAAAACCCCAAAAAACAAACAAAACAAAACAGAAAAACCAAACAAATACAAATTACACAGAGGAAAAGAAACTGAAGCCAGAAGTAACCAGCACAAAAGCAAATTGCCACGCAGTGCATGACTAATGGCACATGCCTGCGTTCCAAGGGAATTAATCCTATTTTTCAATGCTAGCTGAAACTCTTGAAAGAGTCATTCCGGGGGAAAACTGTGGTTTTCCTTAAAACAAGCCAAAAAAGTGAAGGATTTGATTTGCTGTGCTGACATAACCTCAGCAAGCAGCAATAAACACTATTCACTGAAAATGTATTTGTGTAGAGTTCACCAAACTCCAGCTCCTGTGAGGCTCTGACCTGAGGTTCCCCTTGTGGAAGGCACTTTCCAGACTGACTTTTTCGAGATCTTGCTGAATTCCTTGGTTTACTACGAGTGTTTACTGCAAATTGCTGCCTGATACCAGCTGTTCACGTGTCACAAGGGTACCCCCATCACCAGCAGGTTTTATTAAGCCTTAAAATTGGATATCAATATATGAGAAAAAGAAACTGCAAAATCCATGGCAGCTATCACGCAACTTCCAGCCTTTTACTGGTAATGAGTGCTGCTGGTGCACACTGAGGTTCCAAGGAAATATTAATTAATTCTATTCTGTTAGGTATGTACTGTTTGGAAGCCAAAATGGAAGGAATTTGCAAACTTCTAAGGTGAAAATTCATTTTAAATTGTGCAAGAGAATTTGAGAGCTCTAAATTCTCCCAGGAGATTTAAAAGTGAAACCGATCTTTTGATTTTATCAACTGCATTTATAATAGAAGTACTGTTTTATGAAAGAGAAGTGGAACGATAAAACACTACTGACGCACAAAGACCCAGAATTCTAGAAGTCAGAGAAGCTGAGCTTTATATGTTGTTCCTCATTTTCTTACAGTTAATAAATATGGACCCAGCGAGCAGAAAGGGAAGTTTTGAAATATGGTGTAGTTTTCAGTCTGAGGAGGTCAACACATTGGCAGACATGATGTTTAACCCTAAAACAAGAGAGGCTCACTGGCAATTTCTTTTAATTCACAATTCATTTCTCATGAGTAGATTCCAGATGAATTGTTTTCACTTGCAGGAGGCCACGCTCTCACTCCTGTCTTCATAAGAGGACTCCGTTTGTGGCACCAGCCTATTGACAAATGACTTTTGAAAACATGACAAGCCACGCTCACGTCTCTGTGTGTATCCTGTAGGATCAAACCTCGATGGATCCCGTTCCTCCTGCACCCCTCGGGGGAATGCAGCTCATTTCACAATGCTCTCATTGTGAGTCGGGTCGCTGAGTCCCCGCGCTGACAGAATTTGAAAACCTGAATCAAGAAACCACTCAAAAGTGCATTTTCTCCTCATTGTTCAGTGAAAGAGCCCCGCATCAGCGCTCCCACATTTCCCTTCTGATCTATTTACCTCCAACATGCCTTTTGCAATTCCTCTGTGCCCTCAGACACCAAGCAGCACCACCAAACCTACGGGAGGCATCAAACATCCCCAGCTGCCTCATCTCCTGAGCCTCAAGCACCTGGGATCGGGCGTCCACCTTGCACTTCAGCCCTCCTGACACCTCTGGAAGCGAGCTCAGACGCACAAAAGGCCCAGACATCTCCAGCTCTGAATGAAAATACCCACAGCAACCACACAAATAAAAAGAGTAATCTCCTCTTCTATTCTGAAGGTGTCATTAGGGATAAGATTATCAAGTATTAATATCACACGCTTCTAATAAATACAGTTGGGTCATTAATGAAAATAAGCTTCATGAGTTCAAAATAAATCTTGGCGCACACATAATTTTAATCTGTCTCACTTCATCTAAATCGATGCAGTTTTTCATCTTTTTATGGCAATACTGGTTCTGCCATATATTTCTCTATGCAAAAAGACTTGAACTATGCATTCTCGTTCAAGCCTTCAAAGAAAATTTACCCTCAAGCACGGCTCAGCATAAAATATTCCAGCTCAAAATTCAAGCAATTAAGAGAAAGTTTTCTGCAGCCAGATATGCCCCATAAAAAGTAAACATACGCAGGCAAAATAAATTAGAGTAGCTACACCAGCACAGTGGTACAGGTTTATGTAACTAGATACACATTTAATGCTTTCATCCTTCATTACCAAACACTGAAAACAGCCCTTTTTTCTTTCTTTTCTTTCATGGGAACCTTTGTTGGTCTGAACAAGCTATTTAGTGGAAAATGTAAGAGTTTATCAGTCTCTATTGATACAATGATTAGGAGCTGTAAAATATCTGTATTTATCTCAATCGACACATTAAGAATCCATTTATCCGTTAAGAACTAAGGGTTGAAATTACAGATGGATCCATCCGGAAATAAATCAGCACAGATTCCTCAGGGTCCACAGGATGTAGGACTGTCACTTCTTGAAAGAAAACTGCAGTAAAACCGAAGATGCCTGAAAGATTCCTGTGCTTTGGAGAACATGTGGAAGCTGTAGGAAAACCAGCTGCATCAAGTGAAACTACAAAGGAGCAGAAGCTCAGCAGAGACCATGGTGGATATTCAACACAAAAAAGTCCTGGTAAGGGGGCCTGAGGAACAGGCTGGGTGAAATCAGGGTAGCTCAGGCTCTGTGGAGATGGAAAAAGAGAAGAACAATCTGAACCAGGCTGTTCCAGAGCAGGCACTCTTGTCTGAGATGAAAAAAGATCAAAAATGCAACTTGAATTCTTACAAGAACACTGACTCAAATACTGAAAACACTCTGCAGTAGCGAGGAGAGTTTTGGTAAAATTCCATGAGAATTTTGATTCTCTGTATTGAATTCTCCTAGAATACCCAGTAGACAACACAATTTCTCTTTGCTTTAACATGAGATCCAGAATTTTGCATGGAAATTCCAAAATCCAAGTACAGTTCTAGTAATTCAACTACATTCTGTTCTTGCTGTCTCTGGTTTAAAAAAAAACGGTGAAAACTAGTGTGTCTTTAAAATCAGAGAAAAACAAGCATGCGTGAAATAAAAAATAGAGATTGATAAAACTAAATTATTTCTTATTTGCTACTTATTTCTTCAAACTGCACAGATTGGAATTACCAGGTGATATACACAGACTTCCATTAACTACTTTAATTGCAGTGACAACTAGAGGCAGACAAATGAGGGTTTCTGATTTGTTTCTTCCTCTCATTTTAAATGTATTTCCCCTTTCCCCACAGCTTCCACAGTCACTGGAAACTCCTATAACCATTCCTTCCTCCCAAGCACACACCTTCAAGTCCACCTTTGAAGACAGAATTTCCCAAGTCACTGTAAATTGTTTCTAAATTGGAGCCACAAACTGCACTGATATAAAATTCATTTCTTTAACCCTGCTTGAAAAGCAAACTTTCCTCCCCCTTATCTCCCCCTGCCACCCAAATAATAGATGACAGTCATCTGTTTTATGTTAGACTATCACTCCCAGATCTCTCATGCTGATTCATTCTCAGCTTTCACAGCACAGACACAAGTTGTCAGGAGAGCTACGCTGGCTGCATTTCGCATATGGAATCCAACAGCTGGAGTTCATTCATTAGAGCAAGCAAAAAATCCTGATATAAATTAAAGACAAACAATGCAGTGCCAAGCACATCTTCCTTCACCTCCAGCAGGACTCTGAGAAGTGCTGTAAAGCAAGGACAGTGTTCTGTCGAATGAACAGAGCCCAGTTAGCCGTGGATTTGCTGTGCCTATGAAATTCCCCCATATTCAGTTTTCAATAACACCAGACTTTCCCTTCATTCCTGACTCCCTCAGTAGCATTTCCCAGCCCTTAACCCCATAACTCAGGTCCCCCCACATCCCTTCACTCTCTACCAAATCTACAGCTTGTTTCTGCCTTAGATAAATAACAATCAAATTATTTTCCTGTCTGTAGCTTATGCTTTAAAAAAATCCAAATATTTAACTATTTTTAACTAAACTATCAACTTTAACAGCTCTACCAAATTAGCTCCTATGAAGACTTTTATCCTTAAAATAAGCAGCTTTCTGCTAGAAACATTTAAGGAGTCTGTAATACTCCACAAGTGACATTGAGCTAACGAGCTGCTTCAAACTTTCTATGTGGTATTTTTAACCAAATTTTTAAATTTCTGTAAAGAAATTTCCTCAATTTTAATGGTTTAATATAGAACCCATACAGAAGCATGGGATTCTTTTCACAGTTTGGATTTTGTTGCTTCCATTGAAAGATCTATTTTAAGCCAAGATTTCAAGGGTTTAAGTGTTATCATAATAATGACAAAATTGAGTACAGTATTTTTTTGTCTCAGAAGGGAAAAGTGCCTGGAGTAAGGAAGTGTATTAAAAGGGCCAGAAAGGTTAAACAGCAGGATGGAGAAGGCTTGGAAGGAAAGATCCTTCAAAACATCAAAGTTCAAATGATAGAGAGAAAAAAATAGCTCAAAGTCTTGTGTGGTAAAATGTGAAAAAATACAGTGAAGCCCCCTATCACTCTGATCCCCCTCCTCAAATATTTTAATAACAAAGAGAAAAACCCACCACCATCAAAACACAACCCATAATAACCCACCAAAAAGCCCCTACGCCTGTATTTTTTTTGGTATTAATTTCGAAATTATGTCTATTACAGAACAGAACATTTCACCACCAGTTAAAGCTTCTTTTACAAGGGAAAACGACATCAGCTTAAATAATTATCACGGCCACTGACTGCATGTTTGATGTTAAACAGCACATTGCAAGACTAATCAAATATTTTAAGAGAATTATTTAAATACAGATATTTGAAAATTGGTGAGCCGCCTGCAGATTTAAATTCTGGTGTCTGTGAACACAGAGAATCATCCACTGAACTCTGTATTAATCAGGAACAGTTTTAGTGCTAAATGGTTAAAAGAAGTAAAATTTGAAGACTCTGTTAATCCCTGAAGCCAGGGAGCAAATCCTAAGAACCACTTCAGATTTTCACTCTGTCCTTCAACAGAAAAGACATGTCTTGAGTTTTAGCATAAAGAAGTTGTACTGTAGTTCTATAATTACTATTATTTCTGTTGCAATAATTAATATATCTGTATTTAAAATTATAGTACCACAAAGACAGTTAGGCATTATTCCTAAATTTTCAACATTTTCAACATTTTTCATGAAATTGATTTGTTTCTTTTTTTTCTTCTAGAAAAAGCCACCAGTATCTGATGCAATTTTTTTGCTGTTCTTTCTCTTCCAAGAACAAGAATCTGGATATTAAAATGCAATGTACTTTTTCCTCAGGTGAAATAATTTTCCCTGGGAGCTGTTTCTGGGAAGACAGCTCTTAGGTGAGTCATCACTTGTACCTTAGCTGACCAAAACCCAGCATGGCTGTACCGCCAAAACCAGTAAATATGCAAGATAGAAACCATTAAAAAGTAGCACATCAATAGAGGAACAAACAGAACTAATCTTTAAATATGAAACAGAAGGAAGTGCACTATGTTTCAGAGGGATATTGATCTTACAGCACAGACGGCAAACTGTCCAAGCGCCTTTATTTAAAGGAAGGCTTCAGTGAAATTCCTGGTCGATTTTTTTTAAAAAATCATAAAAAAGAGCTATAAGGCCATGCATGATAAATTGGGAAAACTTCTGATGGATGTAGCATATATTTGTGGATCAAAAGATTTAATGTAAGAACTGTAAAACAGCGTGTCAGATAAAAGTCAGGCTCGCAAAGAGCAGATACAGCGGCTCGGATTTATTGCCAGCCCCCACCCTTGTCATCCATCTCCTTTGGCAAGCTTTAGCAATGACTGGCATTAGAGGAGCCTTGGCCTTGAAGCTGTGTCAGTAATCAGCCACGGGGCTGGGAGTGACAGCCAAAATTGACTGATTAGAAAGGAAACGCCGGGAACGGCACGGCCCAGCCGAGAGGTTTCACTACACCGAGCAAGAGAGTCGGAAACAGTTTGCCTGAGGGTAAATCAAAAGAGCTGGCAAAGGAAGATCATGGCACGAGGAGGATCTGGATCTGTTAATGTGGTTTTTAGTGCTTTTTTAAGGTGGTTTTTACTGCTTCCTGGTTCTGGCTGTGTGCACTCTGGGCCTTTAGAGCACGGAGTGATTAACGCTGTGTTTGGTGACGCTGGTTTTGGGTCATTTTCACCGAGTTGCTGGTCACAAACCCAACTGGGGAACTGCTGTAAATGCTCAGCTGGGTGTGGAGTAGTAAAATAGCTGGGAAAAAACCATCTAAAGCATCATGTCTAGGAAAAGGGATACAAAATTTTCAACTGGAAGTGGGAAGAGTGATATGAAGAACCACTCAAGGTGTGCAATGAGGGGAATATGAAAGTTTAAGGAAGTTTCTCCCATCACCATGACACACCAAATGAGGCAAGACACAGACCTAACACAGTAACTCTCCCTGCACTACAGTCAGAGAACCTCTTGATATAGAATTACCTTATGCAAATACTAGATTTAAAGCCCATCTTCCCTTCCAAAATGCCAAGGGGGATAAGAAATACTTAAAAGAGCCTTGAGGCTTCCTAGGCCATTTAATTCAGTTTTGTAGCACAACTTTTTCAGAAAAGATATGCTGCCATTACAATTAAGCAATTACTCTTCCTAGTTTATTATTTATGATTTTAATATAAGACTTACACTTGCACTATATAATTGCAATCCATATCCTTGTATCATCCTGTCCCATGAAGCACAACTCTTGAAGTGTTTAGCAATTTACCACTTTGAATTATATTACAAATTTGCCTGGAAGTTGCTTCTTATACTTCGATCTAAAACTATTACCCAAGTCTTGTACAATGTAATTAAATAAATTAAACCAGCCCTTGGGGACCTTTTGCTCTAAAATGAAATTTCAGATCCAAGAGTGCCTGTAACCTTTACTGTAACCATGTCTAAAATGTTACTTGTAATTTCACAACTAATCAGATCTTGACAGAAAGGCAGACACTTGTTGATGGAACCGCTCCTTCCTGCTATCCCCAAGGATAAATTTACTACATCATGATTGAAACAAATCCTCTTCTAGCAGAGCCCATATTTTAGAAAGGGCATTCTGGGCTCTGAATAAAGGCTTCTGCAATATTGCTGCTCACTTGTAATGCATGAATATCACTCAACCTCTCCTCCCACCCCTGGACTGGTCATCTCATTGGAAGAATTTATATTTTGTGACATGCAACATTTTTCTTTCAATTCAGACCTTAATACCAGGCTGATTGCAATCCCACACTAGCAGTGACCAGCTGTATTAAATTGGTACCAGGAAAGGCACAGTTGAAGCTGTAGTGTCAAAGGCCAGATTTAACATGAATCACTGACACTGTGAATGAAGGCAAATATTTTAAATCCTATCTCTCGAAAAAAGAAAAGCAATAATCATCAACTGAAAAGTCATAATTAACTGGACAGACAGCAGCTTCTGTGTCATTATGGAAACGGAATCTGTGAAAAAGCTGTGCTCACAGAGGATGGAAGCACGCTATAAAATATGGGCTCCGGACAAACACAAGAACCAGTCACAAAGAACTTTTTGTGACAGCTGAAAATCTCCCCCTTGGTTGATGGGCCAGGGTGCTCCCCACAGCTCCTACCACGTGCAGGGTGTGTGATTTTCTGTTTGCACACAGAAGGATGACAGGGCAGCTGGATGAAACTTGGTGCTCTGATTCCTCCCTGCACAGGGACTTGGGAGAGGCTCCAGCTGAGCTGGGACTCAGCACTGGAGCTGGGGTACAGAACTTCTCAGGGTCAGCTCAGTGATCTCCTGGAGCAAGAACTGGGGCCATCCCCTGTTCGTGCTGCTGGAGCATCCTCTGATGTTGTTTGCTGCTTCTTTATTAGTCCTGACACATTTGAGTTTAAAGCCTGTCAGGGACCACTGATCAAACACAAGGCTTTGTGCACCTGGGTTTCAGCAGCCAAAAGAGTGCCAGGCATTAACTGCTGCTCAAGACTTTGCATCCTTCACTTCACACGTTTTTCTTCTCATTAGAAGGATTTTTATATGAATGACATTGAGGAAGAGAATGTTCTGCCATCTGAAAAATTTGTAATTTTGTCCATGGCAATGGGGCCATCATCTCCCAAGGGTCACCTCCCACCTCCCTGCCTCCGCCTGACATCAGCAGAACTTTCCTTCAAGGTGCTCCTGTTCAAGGTGCCTCTGTAATTACATCAGCATCAGTTGTGCCCCTGGAGGCTCTGGAGGAGACACAGCTGATTCCTCACCCAGTCATATCTTCCCTTTTTGCAAATTAGGCAATCGTTTGAAAAGTACAACAAATAATTCTTTTGCAGTCAGCTGGACAGCTCCTAGGTTTTATCTTCAGCAAGTGTTGGGTGTTTAGCTAAGCTGCATCTTCAGTGATCACTGCATTGTAACTCAAGACAGAATTATCAGTAAAAAGGTATTGTAAAAAAGAATCTCTATGGAGATTGAAGGAAAGTGTTCTAATGCAGGTAGTTTTGTTCTTTCCAGCTACAAAAATAACACACTATCCATCCTGAAACACAAAGGTAACCAAGAAAGCATTATGCCATTTGCAAAAGGATCCTTTCCCTACAGCAAAGTATTATTACCACTATTATTATTATTATTTAATTTCAGCTACTTCTATATATTTAACTTTGAAAGAAATACCACATAGTATCCAAACATTTCTCATTAATAACAACCCTGTAACAAGAACTACAAATGAAGAGATATTAAGAAAACATGAATTTTGCCACGTGAGTACTTTCAAAGGTCATCTCTGTTTTATTCATATCTTCAAGCATGATCCTACCTGGTCCAAAATACCCCAAGCTTTTATCCCACTTATTAAGTTTTGGTACAGCCCAGGAAAAACTCGAGTGCTACGCTGATTTGATCTCCCTAGCAGATGAATCAATATGTCTGAAGAGCATCACTAATTATAATAAAAGTGGGTTCATTAATAATATTATGCATTTTCATGCATAACTGAATTTTAAGTTTTCAAATACATACTCCAAAGAATACAGTTGCAGAGTCCCCACATGGAAACCCCAGAATGGTATCAGTGCAGAATCCCAAGGTGCTTTTGGGGAAGGAAAATATAAACACATGGATTTCTTGCATTACAGCCAGAAGAGTGCAGGCAGCAAGCAGCCAACCAATATGTCCAGGAAATAGGAATTTATGTCAATGTATATATATATAAAAATATACATATTTAAACAACAACAGGCACTCCAAACCCTCCTGCCAAACTCTACAGTTTCCTTATGCCAGCCACTGCATTCAGCAGCTTGGGGTCCCGGCAGTGCTGTACTTTTCACCCAGCAGTAAAGAAACAGAATTCGCCCCAGTTTTTCCATTGTTTTAATCTCTTTTCCCCCACAGTGAACTGAAATTCTGAGCTATACCAAGTGAAATAGGAAGAGCTGGGAAGGCTTTTTCATGTCCTAGCTCAGTGCACTTGCAGAGCAAAGCACCAGAAGGAATGACATTTCACCTCGGTGCCAATGAAGCAGGATACTCCGGTATTTGCAGCCTTTCCTTTGTAGATATGATTCAATATGACATAGCTCACTAGGATTTAAAGACCTGCATGAAATAACCACTGCTTCTTACTTACAAATCTATTAAATGGGTTAAAAGTGACTTAAACTATTGAGTCTCAAAGGGGTTTTTTGTATCTTCCAAGTGATCTTTTACTCGCAGGGTAGCAGCAGGTAACAAGATGCAAAAATTCCCTCGTTCTCCAGGGGCCTGCTGCTTCTGTGTGACTTTGTACAGGTTATAACCTCTCTGGATTTCATTTACCCATCTCTAAAATGTGAATAATGCTTAACTTCCTCCTGGGAATTGTGGGGAGGCTTAGAATATTAATCCTGGCAAAGTGCTTTGAAATCAGCGAATTGAAAACAGCGCAAAGCACCAAGTTTTATCTTGTGCATCCATTCCTTATTGCCTTTACCTTGTCAAACTCATATGGAATTAACTGTGATCATTTAAATCAGTTTAGCTCTTGCAATAATAATCCTGCCTACTTCAATAATTAAAGAAAAAAAGAAGATGATAAAGGTAAAATAAGTCAAACCAGCACTTCAGGTATTTCTGATTACAGATGTAATACACACTGTGATATCACACCCAGTGCTGAGTTTAATACTTCTCCTCCCTGCTTTTCTCTGTCTGGATGAACAGTGTTTAAGGAGCCCTCTCAGAGCAACAATCTGTTTCATTATGAAAATCTCCCTGAAAATGGTTCTGCAGTGGCCCTAGTGGATGATTTTCTGTATTGATATCAAAAAGCTTTCCCTTACATCTTTGTATGCATAAAATACATTAAGTAATTCGATTCAATGGAACATAAAATTTTGTTTAAAAGTTGTAAAATCGCTATAAAATGTGAAATATTTTTCTAGTTTCTATACAAATTAATGACCTCTTGTTCAGAGCTAAAAAACAATAAAAACCAATGGTTTACTAAATCCCTGCTGATGTCCATTATACGTAAATACAGTGAAGATTTGCTGGATTTTTTTTTAAGTAAAAAGCTTAGAATTCATAAGGAGTATTTATGTTCTGAAGCTACTAAAAAAGGCTAAAAAAAGTTACTTTCATAAGAATTATATTATATATATTCCAAACCCAAGAGGATGTAAAATCTAATAAACCCCAATAAAATATAGGGGAGTCCACAATTAACCAAAATATTTGCAATATATAAAGAACATTACCTAGAAAGAAACTCCATGGGCCAAGTAGGCACCCAAATGAGCAGCTGATTTTTCCAAAGCTTATTTAAACATTTTAGCACTTCTGCCTACCTTACATCACACCTGCTTCTGCCAGAACCTCTCCTGAAATTCCTGTGATTTCTGCATGAACAGGTCATGAGGAAATGATTTTTCCTGCACTCACATCAGCCATGCCTAGATCAATAGGATTTGGAAATCTAAAATTATCATAAATGGTCTTGGAATGTTCAATTCTTTGCTGCACTCTGAGTCCACCTTGATCTCATGGAATTTCCATTCCTGTTGTTGGGTTTTTGGGGGTTTTTTTTGCTACTGGTTACTGTAGAGAGGCCTCTCCAAATGTTCCTCGGAGTATAACCATAAGTAAAGATGATTAAGGGCATTTTGTAGGACATCAGGGAAGGGGTTTTTCAGCTCTGGCACCCCACTGGAAGCTGGCTGACAAGGACATCCTCCAAACACAGACACAGGGCAGTGATGCATTTACTGCAGAGACTGGGGCAGGAACTGGGCTCAAACAGGACACAAACCCCTGTGCAAACACAGTGGATCAAAGGGCTTTGAAACAGATCCCTCTCAAAAACATTTTGATGTGGCATTAATAATTAAACTGCATTTTTACCACTGGTGTCACTCATTGTGTTAAAAAAAATCCCTTAAATTTCAAACCTGCCTTTTTAGGGAGCACTAAGAAAGAAATGTGGAGAAGTTTAGAAATACACTCATCAGAAACACGGATGAAATTTTGCTACAAATTCGCAAGTTTGGGCATTAGATTTAATAAAAATAATAATTTATCAAACAGCTTCCTTCAACAATGAAATAAAACAATCTAAATATTCATTCTCTGGAAACTGCACTCGTGGAAGTTTGCTGTAATATACTTTCAAGCAGGCTCAGCACGAGGGCAGTTAAATCCCTGCAAAGCTCCTGCAATTGTTCTATATTTTTTAGGGAGCCCAGGGGAGCCGCTCTCCCTGTATGTTTTAGTGATGCACACAGCTCTGACGACACTTCAATTATCTCTGCCTGAAATTGAATCTGTTAAGAACACTGTAAACTGAATAATCCAATTCCTCCTAATACAGCAGCCTGAATCCCTAAGCCCTAATGAACATTTTTCCTTTTTCACTCCCTCTCCCCAGAGCCAGCTAAAGAGTTGAGTCAAGAACCTGGCAATTACGTAGCATTTAAATATTTTAGTTTATATGCGTTCATCATTTGCAAGTGAAGACATGATTGCAGTAAACTTCCCAACAATGCTCTCTAATTTTAATTATCAGAAATCCAACATTGTAGATAAACCAATGCCATCAATAACCCAAAAAAAGCACTAACTATGGCTATCAATATTGGAATTATAAGGAAACAAGTACAGGCTATGTGCAGGGTTTTTTAAACACTGTATTTTTATGCACTCTACTCCTTACATAGAAGTTTATATTTAAAAACAACAAACAAAACCAAAAAACAAACAAAACCACAAGCAAATAGAAACAACAACAAAAAAATCCACCACAAAACCAAACACCAAAACCCAAAATGCCTAAAACTTTAAATACCTGGTCATAATATATTCTCAAAAAAACCTGAGAGTCTTTTTAAAACTTCCTAGTTTTGAGAAGTCTTCGTATTATTAATTTTTCAAAAATGTCGTAAAACTCAGCTGACAAAATAATGAGCAACTGAAAAAACAGCGACAAAAAAATCCTGACAACAACCCCAAACAATTTGTATTATTCTTCTGTGGTTAAAGAACTTGTTTTAAACTTATTTAAGGTTGCAATAAATGGTGATGTCAATGCTCCTGAAGGAAGTCAGACATGTCCAAGTCTTCCAAAAACACTTGTCTACCATTATCAAAGTAAATGTATATTTAGTGAGTCCATGCATCTTCAGAAAATGTTATCAACATTTATTTATCTCTAAAAATAAACTTTAAACCCCCGTAAGTGCCTTTCCAAACCCCAAATGTGCAGCTTTTAGAACTGCATGCAGCTGAAGCTACTGAAAGCCATTTTAAAATGATGTGATAATAAAAAAACATTAGCTTTTAGCTAATAATCCTCACTTTTGCCTGTTTTAAAGTTCTTCTCAGTGTTTTCAGGCTGAGAACTAAAGGCCAATAATTTTTAAGATAAGAAGGAATATTGGATCTGGGAGAAAACATTGGGTGCAAAACGTAAAATCCTGGGAAGCCAAAGAGTGGGAATGCTGAGAGGAATGGGATCTCTTCACTGTTTATTGTCTGCTGCAAAACAAGTCCCCAGAGGAATCCCACAGGAAGCAGAGCAGCAGGGTGACAAAACCCACCGTGCACATGAATCCTGCAGCACATCCACGGAGTCATCTCCTCTCTGAAACCCAGCCAGAATCCGGGAGCTTTAGGGAATTGCTGGGAAATGGCTGGGATGGAGCTGCTTTGGAGAATCCCACGAGCTGCTGTGGGATTTGGGGTCGTTGCTGACCATCACGGTGAGTGAGTGACACAAATTACTGTACCTTCTCTGAGGTCTTTACAGATAAGCCAGAGCAAACTGCAGTATTAATTTTCAAACAAACAAAGTGTGTTTGGATCGATATTATTATATTGATCAAAATTTGATGGTACCTTATGTACCTAATACAAACTTCTTCAGGAAGTAGTGCCAATCAATACAAGAACATTTGATTTACAAACCAAACAGAAGTTGGATCAACAGCAATTGAAAAATACCATTTTCTCAGAGCTCTATTTTCCAGACTTTGATTCTGTTAGATCTTCAAGACACTTTCATGCCTTTTTCCACATTATAAATAAGTGCCATCTTGCTTCAAAGAAGAGTAA
The DNA here is from genome assembly GCA_013400315.1 of Bombycilla garrulus. Lineage (NCBI taxonomy): Eukaryota > Metazoa > Chordata > Aves > Passeriformes > Bombycillidae > Bombycilla > Bombycilla garrulus. The sequence goes on from VXBU01005489.1 coordinate 447,904, forward strand.
AACTTCTGCCTTTCCTTTCGGTGACTCTTTGGCCTTTTTCACCAAGATCCATCTTTCCTTGAACATTTCATTCTATAGCATCTGTACAATAAAAACCTGCATGAAACATTTTAAAAGAGGCTGGAGAAATCTCCACCCTCTTCCTCTCAGGCAAATTGAAATATTTCAGTTTAATAAAAAACGAAGTGAATTTCATATCAGTTTAAGTTACCCAGTCGCTGTGACTAAGAATACTTTTCTGCAAAAGAATTTAAAATCAAATGTTTTTTCCTACTCTGTTTTCAATGGCCAATTTAATGATTAGTCTGATGATACAGCACAATCAAAACAAAGTGTCACAGCATGGGGGTATTAGTTCCAGGCTTTGCAGAACTAGAGAACCTTGAGTACAGGCAATTACCAGGCACTGAGGACAATCCAAGTGCTTTCCTACATGCTCATTAACTCAATTTAGACAAATGAGTAATGTCAGTAATTTCCACAAGGAGGAATGTAAATGTACAACCTTCTTTACACAGTAGACATCTTACTGTCCCCTCACTTCTCTTTACTCACAGCTGTTTTTCTTAGGTCTTGCTACTTCATTTCAAAAAGAAAAAAAATTATAAGTAAACAACTGAAAGATTTTATAAGGAATCTGGTATCTGGACTACTCCTATATCATCTTTGATTCTGTGCCTTTCAAACTATAAATAATACCTTGTCTTCTAAAAACCTTTCTCAGTGAAGTTACATAAATCTTCCAGCCTCCAAGCCATCTCAGAAACTAACACTTGTTCATTCTGACTTTCAGCTACTTTTATATTTCACTTACAAGTCTTATTTCTGCATTTTTTCTATCCCATCCCCTTTTGGTGCCATCCCTCCTGGCACCACCGTGTGTCATTTCAGCCACCTCCTTTCAAAACTCTCAGACATCCCCACACAGATAAACTTTTTGGCAGAACCATAACACAGCACAACAGGGTTATGATGAAAGGTGACCTATGGCCTAGGCAAAGCAGGTGACTGACATTTCTGCTGACTGACTGCCTGGGGCAAGGTGGAATGTTTTGAGCGTGTGATACCCAGAGCACTTGCCTGTGTGAGAAGCAGCAGTAAATATTCTCCTGAACACTAGCAGGCATCTGCAGCATAATCTGTTCCCAGTGTTTTCATAACCTGACCCTTCATTTCCCATGCTCCTTCTTTCTTTTGACAGCATCTTACTGTCACACCTGACTCTTCACACCCAGTCTAAAACCCCTCCGAAATCTCCTGCCTCCCACCACCCACCTTATCTCGCAGAGGACTTTTGTTTTTGCATGAGCATATTTTGCCTGCTCTCCTGAGAAGCCTTGAGACAGCCTCAAATGCTGTCCTTTAGGACCATCCACTCCCTTCTCACACTGGTTAAGATAAACAACATTTGCAGAGGTCTCCCAGGTCACTCTCTTTCCCAAGGAAGCAGCAGTGAGAGGATTGTATTGTCAATTTTTGGATGAGACTGAAAAATCAAGCCCTGGAAATAGATGAAACAACTCAAGGGGTAATTAGTGAATTAAAACTCGGCGTGGCTACTCACACTTGAGGGTTTATCTGGAGCTCAGGACACGAGTCTCACCTGAACTGCTACCCCCAGATTCGTCACCTCCAGAACAGAGCGTGCCTCGTGATTGTCACCTTCCTCCTGATTCATCCACAGCCTAATAACCTACAATTAATACTTCCTTAATTACTCTCACTTAAAATTCACAACGCATGCCCAAGTCATTCAGCCCAGGCAGCCAAGCATTCAGAGTTATCACCATTTGGGATGTGTAACTGTGCTTCTCCCCAAACCCCTTCCCTTCCACAGCCTCTGGATTCTTCCCAAATTGAGGGGCCACCAATGCTTGCTTCATTTCTTTTTGCATTCATTCTGGAGCCACCACCCAACCTGAACTGCTCCCTCTGCACAGCTGACTAATGACCCCTTTAAAATAAATAACTCATTGCATATATAAATTTATATTATGTGGGATTTTATGTGTTGTTGTCTTTCCATTGGGACCACACATAAAATACTATTAAAACAAATGACACGCAGCATTAAATTATTCTGCTTTAAAAGGTTTCAGACAGAAATCAGAATATCACAGCCTGCTTTGGGTTGGGAAGGACCTTAAAGCTCATCCAGTTCCAACTCCCTGCCATGGCAGGGACACCTTCCACTGTCCCAGGCTGCTCCAAGCCCTGTCCAACCTGGCCTGGGACACTTCCAGGGATCCAGGGACAGCCACAGCTGCTCTGAGCAACCTTTGCCAGGACCTCATCATAAAGAACATTACATTTAAAAAAGTGTCTATTTACTTCTGGTTTGAATACTCAGGAGTATTCAACCAATTTGTGCCTGTTAGTTACAGCTATTGAAATACTGAAGGAAATTGTGAGATTGTAGACAGAAATATCTACATACATATAATATTTACGTGAAAATAGGGAAAGTTGGGGAATTGGATAAAATATTTATCTTTTATGGAAAATTGTCACAAAGATCCTGTCGCTCTTCAGGACCAATGAGCAGTTATTTGCTATCTCAACCATGGTGAACTCCAGCTCTTTTCTTATCTTTCTGGGATTTGAGTTGCCTCAGATATTCAAGGCTGTGTTTTAGAAAGACAATGGCATTTTACCACCAGAAGCCATGTTTTCAGATTGCATTTTACAAATCAGATTGAAATGAGAGGCAAAACACCCTAAAGGTTAAGGCCTCCACAAAACCCACTTATTTAGCTCGGGGTTGCACAGCCCCAAGCTTTGGAGGATCACTTTATTTAAACCAGTGATGGTCAACAGGAGGCAGATGGCCGGGCTGGATGGAGCTGTCTGCAGGATAAGGTCACTGCAGCTGTCAGTGGGGAAACCTCGCCACCCCTCAGCGCTCTGAGGACAGAGCACCAGCATCAGGATGTGCACTGGAGGAATTACAGGAGGTTACCACAGCTAACAGCATTTGTCAAATTATCTCGCCCCACCTTCGCAGAGAAGTGCAAGAAATAAAACCGCTGCATTACGCCGATAGTCGGAAGAATTTGTCAACAATTTCCCCCCGTGGGGAGGTGTTTTCTTGCCGTCTATTTTCAAACAACATTTGGAAGTGATTTCTCACAGACGGTATAATTTTAATGCACACCATACTGTGTATCAGCTATCAGTAAAGCTATTACCATAATTAAATGTCATCTCTTTGAAGGGGGCAGAAATTGCAAGTTCCTGCTATATCACAACTGGTATTGTACAGCCACTTGTAAAATCAGCTCTCCTGCTGCTCCAAAAACTCACTCCAGAATAGCAGTGATTACCAAAGCACATTGCTTTTATCATTCCTGCTACTGTATAGACAGTGATACGCTGCATCACTGTGGGGAAAAGAATTAATACAAACTTGAACAGGTTTAAAACCAGGTAACTAAACCAACCTGTCTTCAAAGAAGGTTTAGAAATACCCAAATGTTTTCGTTGTTGTTTAAATGTTATTTTTTGTTATAAGTACCAAATAATAACAGATTAAGACCCATGCCTTTTTTTTTTGTCGTTTTTTTCTTGATAGCCTTAGAGCCTTATTTTGCTTCCCTAATACAATAATTAGAAGTAACAGAACCTACATGACTCAACTGAAAAGAAACTAATGAATCTGTGGGTTTTTTCCCCCTAAGATATTTTAGAATTAGTAGCTCTGTGCTAATAGCCTGAGTACCCTAATAAATAATTAACCACAGAAATAGTTTAAAATATTCAAAGATTGTTTGAATGGGACACTTAGTCCATAATTTGCATACATTACTCAATAAAATTGTTTTCCATTCATGTCCTTTGCTTCATTGTTGCAAAAACAAAAGAAACTATGAAGACAAAAAATTAGGATCATAGCTCCTCTGACATTAATAAATGTTCTCAACACATATGAAGGAAATTGGAGCTACACTTCATAAGTACATGGGAGTAATAACACTGTTAAAAAAACTCATTATTATTTCCAGCTAATAAAGAAAGTTTTATGTGTGTTCCCAGTCGCCGTGTATTTATTGGTTTAACAGCAGAGCACCTTCAATATCCAATGTGTCTGCAATACAAAATATCTCAAATTTAAAGACACTGCAAACCTTTTAGATTCATAATCAGTAATAAAACATAACTGTTAAGCTTTAAAACATGCAAACTAGAGTCTTAGAGGAGCATGTGAGCTTGGAAAGGTGTTCGTTGTATTTCCTAATCTCAGTCTCTAAATCATCATTTAAATTTTATTCTCTGCTCTGCTGGTTCCTTCATTGATAACAAAAATAGTGAGTTCTCCAGAAAAATGCATTCTGAGGACCCAGCTTTGAGCTCCCAGCAGCAGAATACAAAAAAGATAATTTTTGTTTCCTTGGAGAAGTAAATATCCATGTATTAGTTAGAACATTTCCTCTATGTTTCACCTACTAAGATGGTCAGAGACTGATGCATCTTTTCTGACTAGTCTGAGAAAATTATAGCAATACTTTGGCTAAACTTTCAAAAGTTGCTAATTTTTCTACAAAACAATCCAATACTGAACTAGATCGGTGGTGTTTTTCATTTCACTGACTTCAAACAGCTATAAATATCTGAAGCAATGAAGAAGATTCACCCAAGAAAACCAGAAAGTGTTTGGGCTCTCTCAACAGGATGCCTTGGAAGACAAAGATGTGTCTGTGCCATTTTATTCATACTGCATTAATATGTCTGTGCAGAAACTTAAAATTACCATTTTAAAATGAACAAAAACACTTCCCACTGATACATCCTTCTAAATTCACAGCCTCCTGAAGAGCGCCCGTGCATCCTCTGAACCGAGAGATGAGCCTAAGGGCTTTTCATGGGAGCAGAGTAGAGGGACAGAAGGTGATTCCCAAGTGCTGAGGACACAGAACACAGGAGGCCTCCCCAAAATCCCCCTCAAGCACAGCCCAGGGAAGCACTGAAAGCACCAACGGCACAAATGGAAGCTCCATCAGAATATACAACGCGGTGCTAAATCCAGCAGAAAGGTTTGCCTTTGATGCCGCAGCTTTGAAATGTAAACTGCGGTCGAAACAAAGTGGGTGATGTGCTGGGGCTCCCCACAGCAGAGCCTCCAGACCCAGCACCGGGAATTGCTCATCACCTGCATGCAGCACTAACAGTGGTTAGGATCTGAAAACATGAAAAAACACATTGCATGCTGATCTTTGTTACCAAATGAAGCTTCTGGCTCACACAACTACAGCCGCTGATTTTGGTTGCCTTTGTTAAAGTTTTGATTTAACCCTCTCATGTAATACTGCAGAAATAAAATATCCACCTCATAATTTGGTAAGCATATATATACACTTATAAGTTCACTTCATGCTGCCATTAATCTTCAATGTAATACAAAGCAAGATAAAGACAAAAATTTTTCCAGGTGTGTTGTCACCACTGATGAGCCCTATTTGCCCTGAACAAACAGGTTTTCTTTATTCTCCCATTTCTGCATGTTAAAAAGTATAAAATCATATCATTTCATATCATATCATCATATTATATCATTTTAATTTCTTCCCCCCAAGAAAGAATTTGAGCAGTCTGTGGCCCCATAATGGTCAGAGGATATTAAGTACTAAACACACCGTCATTATTAAGGTACAGCATCTAACTAAAAAGCAGAAATATGTTTTATTTTTACTTCAGTTTATTCTCAGAAGAAAGATCCTCCAAGTATATCAGCTCCTCAGTAGGTATTAACCACAAAGAGCTTTTCAAAGGGGAAATGCTATTCTTCTCTGAGTTGCTTTCCTAATATAGTTCTCTCCACAGGAAGAGAAGTGAGGCTGGAATTTAAGAAGAAAATATACTTTCTGTGATACTTGAACAAAGAAAACTGTTTGAGTACTCATTCACAGGTGGAGAGATGAGGCTCATACACAAAAGATAGTTTAACTTCCTTAAATGGAGAGGTTAGGGATGCAGAAGATCTGCAGGGGAGACAGAAATGAAAAAGAATAAAGTATTTTCGAGAGTCAATAACCTTATTCCTTACATTCAGCAGGTATAATCCTGAAACACCGCTTGATAAATCAGCAGCTTAAATCACATTAAAAGACTGACGGGATCTTGAAATTTCAGGGAGAGGATGGGACAGAGCCTGCAGGTTGATCCCAGCCAGACAAGCCGAGGCACTGAAGGGAGCAGGGCCCAGAGGAGCAGGACGCCGTGCTGAAGGGACTTCTCCACACTCTGACTTTTCCCATGCAAGAGGAGATTTCCAGGCTGGAATTGGAATGCCAAGGACATTGGCAGGACAGGATAAACTGGTGCTGCAATGCTGATTGTACCACAGCTTCAGGTACCAGTAACAGCACATCCACGGGAGCACAAGGCTGCTGTCATTTGGAAAACCTGGAAGAACTGGATGAAATGCTCTGGGGGTTTCCTCCTGCAGAATATTGGGCTGCTGGAGCTGTTTATGGCTAAACTGGAGCTGTCTGAAGTGTAAAATCGGGCTCCTGAAGCCTTCAGAGGTTGTGATGCTGGTCAGATCCCGTTTGTAGCACAAACATATCGTTTGCATTTGGTGAGCTGAACTCACAGGGTGTCTTTGACACTCACCTTGCTGTATTTATTCATCAATCAGCTCTGCAGCTTCCACAGAGGATTATGGAAAGATATACTGCAGAGTCTTGCTTTAAATACTGCCTTGCTCTGGCTCAGTCTGCACAGAGCAACTGTGTGAGATTTCCTGAGCAGATTGGCAGTTAAAGGTTTGGGTCTGGCAGCTTTGGAAGAACCTTCTTATGGTTTTTAGTTTATAGGATGGGTTTTTAAGAGCAGCAGCAGCTTTTCTGGGTGTCATACTTTCTAGGGGAAAGGGATGTCAGCCTGTAACTGGGGTGTGGAGCCTGACAAATACAACAGGGACAGAAACCTAATTGCATAGAGACTTTTATCTTCTCTGGGGATAAACACCCATCAATTGTGTTGGTGTTTTAGAACAAACAAATTACAACTCAAAAATCCGATCTATAAGAGGCAAGGAAAACAACCTGTAATAATATCTTTAGACCCAACTAAGCAAACAAGCAGGCCATAAAAATGGAGATACAATACCTATTTTCACATTGGGGTGTGATAATCTTTAAACACCTCAGCAAAGACAGACAGCTGTCCTCTGAAAGATAACAGGGGGAAGTACACAGAATCATTAATCTTTCCTCTAATTGCCATTTGATGAGCACGAATATTAACCTGAGTTATTCCCAGCCCCTTCAAGAGACATTTGGTAGCTCAGTTGCTGAGCCTCACTGAGGCAGCCCAGCAGCTACAGGATTAAGCAGTTGATGACAAACCCAAATTACGTTTGTGGTAATTTCACTGAAGGCACATTTCACAGCTAATTGGAGCCTAAACCCAAATATTAGAAGAAAAAAAATACAGGCAAGATGGAAATGCATAGTGTATCACTCTTGATTAGTGCTTCAATACAAATAAATAAATAAATAATGGCATTTACAGGAAACCACCCAGCAATTAGGTCTTTAACTGTTTTTTGCTTCATAGCCAATGGACATAATTGGCTTTAAGGGAAGAACGTTTCTCAAGCTTCCTGCTTAGCATATTCATGTAAGAAAATATTTTACGACTTTTGCAATTTGCTAAAATTTCTGTCGTGCATCTCTGGCTAAAAGACAGAGCAGCGTCTACTTTGAAGTATTCATGGTTTAATGCTCTTTCACTATCTTCATCACCTTACACTTATCAGGTAAATAATTGATATGGCATCATTTAAAATAAAGAAGTTGCTTTTCTAGAGTTTCCCCACCATTTGTTTTTTCAAAGAAGGGGTTTTTTAGAAAATCAAAATCTTCAAACCATGAAATTCTTTAAAAATGCTGTTAGATATTTAAATAGTAATTTTCAAAATTTGTTTCTTCAAACCTGGGACAATGCAGAAGTAACACCAATTTTTTTTCTTTGGCACAGAAAGCAGATCCATTGTTCCTTTGACCAAAATAAGCCCCAAACCAGCCAGTTTCTGTCAGGGGTTCAGTGCTGCTCCCCAGCAGACACAGAGCACACAGAACTGTTTGGGAGGAGGTTTTTTGAAGGGAAGGACTGATGCACAAGACATTTTCTCAAGGACACCACCGACATCCTATGACAGCTCTGGGCATTTGCTTCAGAACAAGCTGTCTCGTTCTCACCTGAGCTATTTAGTGTGAAATCCTGCTCTGAAAAATGACTGTGCAATGATAAGAACATCGTCCTCCCCTGTGTCTTAATCAGTTAGCAACAAAAGTAATGTTAATAAATCCACCACAGCACAGTGTTTTCATGCTGTACAAATCCCTTCCAGATGTTAGCAGCAATACCAGTGTGTCGTGACCTCAAAATAATTTTTGTGTTTATTTGCCTACACCCTTAGTGCAATTCTTTTAAGCATCCAAATTATGGCAGAAAGAACTTATTAGAGGAAAAAATTGACATTCATTTGAGACTGCATATCTAGATATCAACAGAGTTCTGAAAAATGGAAAAAGTTACAAGTTCTCTTCCTGGAGTATTCACATCACTGACTTGCAATGATACAAAAGTTACTCATTTTTACCTCCGAGATAAATTGGAAAAGTGCAATTACAAATTCACCCAACTTAATATCCAGCAATATTTTCACAGCAACCTTCTCCCTCATCATGTTTATTCATCAGCAAGGTTATTTCACTTTGAGCCTCATTGCTTTGGCATGAGACTGTTATTTTTAACGTGAGGAAAAGCAAAGAAATGTAAATAAGAGGTAATACACATGAAATATTATTTTACCATAGAGACCTAGGCAGAAATGGAGCAAGAAAACACAATAAATGTAGTTTTTACCATAAAAAAGGCACATTTAAGTTTGAAGTGAGTGGTGAGGAAATGCTTAACTTTGTTCACAAAGTACTGGCTAAAGATGTAATTCCATAAAATAAAAAAAAAAATAGAGAGACATAAGTTATTTATCATAAACCTCACCATAAAAATGCTGCAATTATAATGAACCAGAGTAGGAAATGTGAAGTTCTTGTTTACAGAAAGAAGTGGATTTTAATAAGCCATTAATCCATCACCGTGTATCACAAGTCAAGCAATTTGCAACTGAACACGAGAAAAACTTGTCTAGGTCACACCTGCTACTTACAAAGTGTTGACATTCTTGCCATGTTTCACAAATACACTGTCAAAACTTGAAAGTACATGACAAATTTATGCAATTAAGTTTTTGTTTGGATTACTAAAACAAGCCATAATTGATTGCTCATATTCTTTACTTCATTAATGACTCTCTAATTAGCAAAAAAACTTATCAGTATCTGTGGCTGGAGGGTTAGCAGGCAGTGATGGAAATGCAGGTGTGAAATAAGCCAATTTACGATATCAGATGATGTTAATGATTTCACAGGACCAAGTAAGGTCCCACAAAATACATTCTCCGCTCCTATTACTACCTACTGACAATCACAGGTTTATATCATAAGAAGATTACTACACTTATCTTCTCATTAGTAGCTAATTTCGCTCATTCCTCTTGCCAAACTAATTATTAAAAAAAACTTTTCAGGCTGAAATGAATTAATAGGGCATTTGGACCCCACTCATTTTTCTCATGATAAAATAATTAGTAAGCAGGCACGCACAATAATCAAAATAGTTCTGTTAACTAATTAGCAACACTAAGGACAATAAACCTTGTAATACACCTTGTAATAAAACCTTTCTGTGAGGAAAGATCATCAGGTTTCCCTAACTTGCAATTTTATTACAATAGTAATAAATTCAGAGAAATGAAAGCAAAATACAGTTATTATATTAAAAATATTTTCTTTTGAAAATGGAAATGTTGTAACACTGCGCCCCTGAAGTTAATACCTAAATCAGTGTTGTGACTTATTTGTGATTTAGAGGGACTGATTAATGAGCTGATGGATTTCACTGATTAAATTCCATTGCTTTTGTCAGAAAAACAAATTGAGAGAATATTTTAAAACTCCACAGTTTTGGTATAAAAGTAGGAAGACAAAACTCAGTATCTCTGAGCAGCATTTATTTACTTCTGTAGCTCTCCCAGGAGTGTCCCTGTTCCACTGCACCACATTTAGCAGAGATCCCACCCAGCAAGGAGAGGAAAATTCCCAGCGACCAGGAAAGTTCCAGAATCTTCCAAGCCCTTTAGAGGGTGAGACTCTTTCACCACCAACCAAAACATCCTAGGCTAATTTGAATAAGGATTTCTGCTGGGAAATGAGGAAATTACAATTGATAGACAAGGACTCAGAAAACAGCTGGGTCAGATGCAGTGGTCTGTGAGCACCCAAACTGATGTTGTCCAGACCTAACCTGTCCATCCAGGCAAACCTAAAAATTCTTGCACCGCTTTTTCCACTCAGGAAGCAGCTGGTTCCATTCACGTTTCTGACTCAGAACAGCCACAGATATGTTGATCTCATTGTGCCTGATTTCAGGGGAAACAGGAACACAAATTATTTGAAATATCAATACAAGTATGTAGTCTCAAAGGGAAAAAAAAGATAATGTAAATGTAATTTTGTGTGCTGCAAATTAATGTAGCATTTAAATGTTTTGAATTATAATATAGTCTGTAAGCATAGCCAATTTTTTAACTTGCAAGAGCAAATTTTGATTTATCTGAACATCAGCACCTCAATATAAAGTAAAAAGTGCTTAGAAACATATTCTGTTTTAATTACTTTATTGGAATCAAGCCCCTCGTAAGTCTCTTTAAACAGAATTTTGACCAGAGGGTACTAGATTCATCCTCCCACTGGATTTTAATGAACAGAAAATGTTCCACAGAGAGCTGCGTTGGTTTTTTTTGTTTATTTTTCTTTCCAAAGGGTACAACACACATTCATGTATTCTCAGTTATTGTTCAAAGAAAAAAAAAAAGCAAACAAAAACCACTGTGATCCTGTGATCACAACTCCAAATCTCAGTTCCCTAAAAACAAACCAGCCAACCCCCCCCAAACCTATCTGACTTGAAAACACAGGCAGTATTTGCATTGGGAAAAATGCCTGATAGCTTTGCTTTTAATCTATCTTTACAAAGCTCTCTGAAGATCAAAGAGGTCTCACTCAGACAGCTGCATTTTCATGCCAATGGCCAGCAGAAAGAATGGCCTTCAAGGAAACTGCTCAGTGAATCCCTAAGTAATCAGCCAGCAGAACAGAGGATAAAAACCTTCAAAAAGGTCAGTGGAGATAGAATAAGAAATCTCGACTGTTAACTTCAAGGTTTTTTTGGTTGGGGCTTTTTTTTCTGTTTGTTTAACTCCACTACCCTGGAGTTAAGCACCAACTGTGGAATTTCACTGTATTTGGCATCAATTTCTCTAAAATAAGGAACTGTGTTAATGAAAGCAACAACTGCTGTGAAAGAACAAGAAACATGCGAAATTCACATCACTGTGCTGTTTCTGCTCAAGATAAAATGCCTTTTGTTTCTTATTTCTAGCACTACTGCTTAAGCAAATATTTAAAGAACAACAGCAAAAAAATCCCTCAGGATATTAAAAAATCAACTGAGCAGATGATTAACCTCACTATGCATTTAATATAAACAATTAACAAAAAAAAATATACAGTGCTTCATAAGAATCAATTAAAACTGTCTTTTTGTAGCGTAATGGGAATCTAACAAACTAATTCTAATCACATATCAGCTCTTACCATCTGCACAGATCTTATCCCCCATCCCCACATTATCTCATAAACCTAGCACTGCCATTTGTCCTCAGGAGGCTCCCACGTGCTGTTTACCTTCATTTTCCCCCGGGTTTCTGTGGGAGCATTTATGCAACACTTGTGTCATCATTTTCGGTGCATCTCCAGCTCACCAGGCCGGCGGCAATTGTGCAGCACCGAGGGCCTGGTCACACACAGCGATTCTGAATCAATTCTGCCTGTGCCGCGGAGCTGAACCGAACGTGGACGGCTGCCAGAATCTCTTTCTACAAAAACATCATTTCCAGACGGAGCAGGAGAATGGTGCAGGCCAACCGGGCGTGGGGGATCCCAGGCCAAAGAAACAAATGACATTGAGAGGTCCTCGAGCAGCTTATTCACACTCCCTGCGCTGGGTGTGTTGTTCCGTGTTTATTCCTTAACTAAAACTGTTTGTATTTGCATTTTTCATTACATAATTCTTTCCGCCGGTGTGAGTTCACACCACATACATGCCTGTACTTTCTTCTAAACCTCTGAGGTGATGAAAGGTGACCTTAAAACTCCAATATCAGCACAACAAGCCCTGCTGTCAGATCAGCACTACTCAAATGAGCACTTCCAGCTCCCTACCCTACATCAGCCTTTTCATTTGGAGATATGGTGAAAGGTCCTGCAGCAACCTTTTCATTGAAACATCAGAATTACTTTTAAAACACTGAAGTAGTACCTGAATGATGAGCAGGGGTACCTTTTCTAGCACGGTTTAAACTGATAAATGGGAGGAGACAGCTCCACAGGATCCCTGACAGAACTCCTTGAAACTCTGCACCACGGGTTCCAAATGACGACAAAGCCAAGTGCTTACTAAGAGTAACTGGGAGTTTCAGACTATTTTCTATATAGGACAAAATGTACTTGATGAGGTTGCAGTTCTTTACATCAATCCTAAAGTTTAAAAAAACCACTCTATTACAACAGTCTTAACTAAACTTCCCAGATTTACATCAAGAACTGTAGAAGAGTGGCTCCTGCCTTCATTCCACTGCCCACACAAGCTTAGAAATGAACAAAGCATTAAGAATGCTCTCAGTGAACCTGAGCCATGTAAAGAGCTCTCAAGACCTGACTGTCACAGTAGAATTCATCCAGATTTATGTCTGGGAGCTTAACCAGAGGGCCAGACCTCCTTCCTGGCCCTTCCATTAAGGGAGAATTTTCCAGGGACACAGCGCTGAAGGCAGGTGGCACAGGCTGCCTCATCCACAGCACTCTGCCAGAGCAGAGCGGTTATGTTTCACAGTACTGGGCTCTGAACCTCCCTGGGCTTACTGGAGATGCTTTAAAAATCATTTTCTGTGTATTTATCTGGTCAAAGTGTGTGAAACCACTTCAGAGTATTGGTTTTAGGACCCGGAACGAAATTCTCTTTTGCTTGCCTGGAGTTTGATATAAAGGAAAGATGTGAATGGGTTTTTGAGTCTTGCATTGCATTTTATTTTGTTGTGTTAGTGACTCCAGACAAACCAAGGCTGGCACAACGTGGGGAAGACATGAGAAAGAAAAGATTTCAATGAAACCCCTACTTGTAAGTATTACTAGGGAAATAAAAAAATAATATGATGAATCAGAATTAATTGCACAGCTATTTATAACAGATCTCTTACGTCACAGATGCACTCCCACACTTCGGAATAAATCCCAAAGTAAACATGGTGCTTCACAGTTGATTTTAATGGTGAGATTAACCTCATTACTGGAATAGCACTCAGTCTCAAGTATGATCCACAAAGCACAAACTTTTAGACTGCTAGGAAGACTGAAAAACCTGGCTACAATTCTGGCAGCTCCGAAAGGGGATTTTGTTATGTTTCTAGCATTCAGTGCTTTGCTTCTAAAATATTCCTTACATTCTAGATGGAAAACAAGATAATATTAATTGTCTTTGGAAATATCTCACAGAATTCACCCTGGCTTTGCAGTAGAGAGGAGGGAAAACAGCAGGGCCTCCCCACTGGAAAGGTTCTTATCCAAAGTAACCAGCATTTTGAGCAACCTGTGCCATATGCATTGCTGACTTTGTTGTTCACTTTCTAATCTTACACATTAACACCATCTCTGCAAGACAGTTTGCAACCTCGTTCATATGCCAGCAAAGTAAAAGAGAAATTAAAACAGATGCTTAATGAGTATTCTCAAGTTCAGGGAGGACATGGCTGATATTTATTTTACTTTCCAAAGGCTGTTCCTGAGCTGTACCTGTCCCAGGGTGTTGAACATTGGTTATGTGACAGCCTGGATGCTGGGAGCTCCAGAGGTGTGACAGACAAGAAAGTCACCTTGGACTGTCCTGAAATTTGAAGACTGAACAGAATTTTGAGCTTCTCCCATTTTCTCTGGTTCTAGAGCCTTTTAGGTTAAAATAATCAGATGTATCCATGTGCCTCTCTCCTTCCTGCAGCTGCTGAATTCTCTGTGTTTGCAGCAGCCATCCCTGATCCAAGTCACAGCTCCTTACCCCAAGTCAGCCCTGGGGCACCCGTGCTCCCCAACCCAGGTAAAAATCCAAAAATCTCCTCTGCAGCTGGAGGGAACCAGTATCAGTCCAGAATTGATGGCATTTACCTCACTGCATCATATTTCAACTAAGAATTCAACTTGCAAGAAAGAGAGAGAGAGAGCTCAGGTATGAGAGGGCAGTATCTGAGGCCAAAAAATGAGCATGAAAGCGCTCAGGAAATCTTAAGGAGAAGAAAAATTACAGACAGGAAAACTGGACGCAATCATTGCACGGCTTCTGCAGGACAGCTGATCTTTCAAGGGGTTCAGAGACTCCCAAAACAAGTAAACAACAACCAAGACAGCATGGAAAAGCACAGGAGAGAAGTTCCTTGTTTCTTCTTCTCATCTTCCTCCTGCATTCCAGAACTGAACTCATTTTTGAAGGGAAGGATGTCACAGACTTCTGCCGGGAGAGTGCTGCGTCCCCAGCTGGGAGCAAGGGAAGGGGACACCATGAGCTTTCACACAAATTGATCTCCTGATAACACAACCCCACTGCTCATCTTCCTTCACACAATGCAGAGATTTGAGTTCCCATCTCCCAGGGCCTGAGCTTGGCTTCCTCTCTGCTCCTCAGCCCTCATCGTAGGTGCTGGGGCCACTGTCAGCTGAATGAAAGTGAAAAAGGAAGAGACCTAAGAAATCCTTTGAAGAAGCACAGAAAAATACGCTTGAGAGAATGGGCGACAGGCTGCCAGTGAGTGAACTCCAAGCTGATGATTCACATGTTTTTCCCGTAGATTAACCTGTTTTATTTATGTCAAAAAAAACAAGAAAAAAAGTATTTTGCTAAATTACTCTGATTATTGTGATCCACTCCCTGCTGAGTCAGTTGTCTGCTCACAGCACTCCTCACATATGCACCAATAAATAAATCAGGAATACACAATGTAAACCAAAGAAAGGAAGCATAAAAAAGCATGGGAGTGGAATTTACCACTCTCCCCTAGGAAATTCTCTGCTGTGATTTTAGGCAGAATACAAAAGAAGGGAACTCTGAATTTTT
Source organism: Bombycilla garrulus (assembly GCA_013400315.1). Lineage (NCBI taxonomy): Eukaryota > Metazoa > Chordata > Aves > Passeriformes > Bombycillidae > Bombycilla > Bombycilla garrulus. The sequence goes on from VXBU01005489.1 coordinate 463,189, forward strand.
TCCCATGATGTTGTGTTTTTAAATTGCTCCAGCAATGTCAAATAAGGTAACCTGAGTTTCTGAAAACTCAAAGCAACACTGATAAGTTTGTTGTATACACTTTGAGCAATTTGACAGTAGTTTGACTTTCCAGTTACTTCTTTTCAAATTTTATTCAAATCATCACAATATTTGAAGAGTTCAGCTGTGATGTCATCTTGTCACATCAACATGCATGACAAAATAGAGATAAGTAAAACTTATTCAACCCCTGGATCGTGGTCAGAACAACTCCACGAAATTATGAAATAATTCATTCGTACCAACTTGGTTCACTCTTGCTCATTTAAAGTTAACATTTGTTGACTTCAAAATCTATAAAAAGCAAAACCTGTGGAAACATCCCAGTGCCAGAACCAGATGCTTTTCACTTCAGCATCACCCAGATCCTGCAACTGTGCAAGTCACAGCTGCCTCCAGAATCAACACATTTCTTCCTCATCATTCATAAAAATATTAAACAATGCCTGAGTCTACTCAATAAATTATGTGTTCCTAGAATGCACACACATTCATAAAAGGTGAGGATGCCTTTTGTTCTTTTTAATAGAACAAATATTCTCTCGAGTCACTGATAAACCTTACACAAGATCAGCTGTAGTAACAAAAGGCTTCTACCAATATATAAAATATAATCTCTCCCAGCTTATATTCCTATCTTATATTGCCCTGTGCTCAAAAGAAGATTCAAGTTTAACTATGCATTCTTACAAAAAGCCTAAGTAATTCAGCATGCAAGACCAAGAGTCTGAAAGTCAGTACTGATCAATGAGAAACAGTAACCCATATAGTGCATAAAATACTTAAACCTGGAATTTCTGCTATTTTCAATATCGTATATTAATAATTATTAAGGCTTTTATAATTGATCAGAAATGAAAGAAGATATATCCTTATTTATTCAATAACCAATTTGGTAAAAGAGCTAAAATTATGGTACACTCTACTACCATGTGTGAGCTGTCTGATGAGACTCACACACTTCAAATTCCCTGGAGTTTTTCCTTCAAACTTTGTAGCTATAAAGATTCCCTTTTCAGGAATCAAAGGCTTCCCAAAGATCAATGAGCTCAGCAGCAAGCTTTTGATTTGGCGATATTTACCTGCTTATTAACAAAGGGAAATAATACAAAGCCCTGATCAACAGCAGAATACAAATACCCACAGCCACACTGGGTATTTTACCACTGGAGGAATAATGCAAGTTTCTTTACGCAAAAGTCTCCTCAGAAGAAAGGCCTTACACAGACTTTTTTACAACACCAGTAAGACCAATAATATCTAGGACACATAACAGCCAGGGTCAGCTTTTCCACTGTCCTTGCAAACTGGAATTATGATGGTTACGCCTACTTCCTAAGATAAGTGCAAGAACTTGTAACTTATAACAAAAAGGCTGAGACAACAATTCTGCTTTGAACAAAACCAAATCCTGCCATGCCTAGGATGTGAGCATTTCCAGTGGAGCAATTTCAGTGAACCAGATACTGGACTACAGGTATTGTATGTGATCATTCTGGTACTCAAAAATCAGAGTACTTCTTCCTCCTCCCTGTAGGTTATGGAATGACCCCCTACAGCAGCTAAGCACCCACACAGACACTTGTTCCCTCTCCCCACGGCAGGATGAGGCAGAGAACAAAGTGAGGAAACTCATAGGTGGGGATAAAAATGGTTTAAAAGTGAAAGATGGTTTGATAGGTGAGGGGAGTGAGGGGAGCTGGGAGAAGCAGCAAGTGATGCAAAGCCAACCAGTCGCCACCTCCCACAGGTCGAGCGGTGCCCCCAGTCTCTAAGCACCAGCGCCCTTGGAAGGCAAACCCCCCACTGTTTGTTCCCTGGGTTTGGGGGTGAGGGCTGAGCATTCTGTTTGATGGGATGGAGTGTCCCTCTGGCTGCACCCCCAGGCTGCAGAGGAAGACAAATCCCCGGCACTGGACAGGCACTGCTCGGCAACAGCCAAAACATTGGTGGGTTATCAGCACCATTTCAGCCACAAATTCAAAACATGGCACCATCTGGACCACTACAAAGAAAATTAACTCCATCCCGCTACCCAAAAGGATGGGGCATAAGTTATTAATAGATAATACCTAAGATCGGAATAGATCTGTTTAAAATCCTCTTTCCATCTGCCTTGTCTATACTAGTGTCAGGGTTGGCTGTGAATTCCACTTGTCACCAGCAAATCCTAGGAGGACTTGAATCTGCAATGAAAAATTCTTAGTTTCAAGTAAAACCTTCTACGATTTTAGTAAAAAAATCCAAAGCTAAAGATGTTCTAAAAACCTCAGGAATTCTTTCTGGTTTCCATTGTGTCCTGCTCCTTCTAGCAATGCAGTCTACAAAAATTACCTTATTTCTGTATTTCAAAGAACACCAATAGAAATCCCTCTCATTCCCAGAGTAACCACAGATTTAAAATTCATGCAAAAGAACTGTGGACACTCCAGTACTGAGTCAGGTACATGATATTTATGTCGGGCCATTAAAAAGCGTTTACTGTATTTATTTCTGCAAGCATCCTGCCTGCCTAGACATTTCTAAACTTTATGCTCCTATATGCAGGAAATATATGTAAATGGAGTAGCCACTGTAAAATACTCATCTTCTGCTCTTCTCATCTTTTTCCTTGGTTGGGGAAGAGAGAGGAACTGAAGATTCTATCATCAGTTTGAGACAGAAATATTATATACACTGGGTTATCTTGAGGAATTAAAATGTCCCTCGGTTATCATATTCCAAAGCAAAACCTATTACACTTACTCTGCATATATTATGAAAGTTTTAAATCCCATCTGACATAAATTCAATTAAGCACATCCTTAGAAGACGGCTGTACAGGTAACGAAACGACTCATAAGGATGTTTAAAACTTCATTAGGGGATAGAGGTAAATTGTATTAAGATTTATTCAACTAACTCAGCAATAAAATAACTCAAATGCAGTCCTTAGCAGGAATCATGTTCGCTGACTAAATCAGTGCCTTCTGAAAAGCAAAGGAAATTCTGGGGAGCACCCAGTTTCCACAATTCCTTCAGGATTTCCTTGCACATAATCCAAATGGCCTTGTGAGCCACTTTGCTGTGAGGCCACCACCAAAAAAAGGGTTCAGAGACACAAATCCATGGGCTGATATCAGCTGTGCTCTCACCCCTCCTGGCCCCACACTCCCAGAGCCTCCAGGTTACCCACAAACACAGCCCAGTTCTCTGGAAAACAACAACAGAGAGCTCCATTTATAATCTCACATGCCAGGAGGAAACCTGGTCTTGGGAAGGATCCTGAATGCGATGAGGGCAGGAATTCCTCTCTATGCCAACAGGAACACAAGGACCAGAAGAGAGGTCACCCAGGTTTTACAGGGACTGAAGCACTCCTGTATTCAGAGAACTGAATTCATACTAACTCTTAAAAAAAACCCCAGAGTTCTAATGGCTTTGCATTTAAAAATTGTAAATAAACAGAGTACTTTATGGGGATTTTTTTTCTCATTTTAGCTATTCATTTTGCCGTTCCTGGAAGTAAAGTGAGTTTATTCTGACAAACAACAATTTCCTTCCAGGTTCAAAGACAATATATGGATTATCTGTAACTTATTATACAAGAAATGTAATTCTTGTTGAATATAAATGTGCCATAGAACTTTTCATCTTTCAAAACAACAATTTCACACTTGTTCACCCTAAAACAAATTCTGATTAAAGCAAAATAATCCGAATGATAGCAACATTCAGTGATTCAAAGCTGAAAGCAAATATTACTCTCAGCCCCGTATCAGAATATTTACAACTATTGTTTTTAAATAATCTCCAGCACTGAGGAATCCTTTGCTTAGCATCTGAAATGAAGTCAACTTTTTAATTTGGTTCTTAAACAATCACACCAATAATGATAACAGCTGCACCCTTTATCAAGGCAGAAAAGCCATCCTGCTGTGCCAATTCATCAAGAACACGAGGCTATTACAACAGAGAGAGTTTAAACCTGTTTAGTCTTGATTATGCTGGTGGGAAGGGAAACTGCCTCATCCTGGCACACAGCTGGAGCTCTTTCTGCTCTCTGGGGGAGAAATACCACAGGAAAGGTGAGATTGCCTAGAGCGTGGCTGGGATGTGAGGGATGTGAGGGGTGGCTGCAGCCAGCCCCTGGGCCGCGCCTCTGGACATCCTTGGTCCGTGTGTCCATCCCCTCCTGCAGGAGGGACGTGGAAAATCTGAGCAGAGCAGCTGGAGAACCAGCAAGGCACCGGGAAATCAGAGCCAGCGCGGGTTGGGAAGGGGCTGGGAGGGGGTTTGCTGCTCACATGGGATGCTGCAGCTCCTGCCTTAAACAGGGAGCTTAGATTGTGCTAGAAGGGATGGCAGCAACTCTTGCAAAATCCCTGAAAAAGCTGCCTGCTGCCACAGGGAATTTCGAGTGAGTGGCTGTTGGTGACTGTCGTGGAGCAGGCTGTGTCTCAGCCCTTTGGACGGCCACTTCCAGAGCACCAGCGAAATAAATCACTGCTTGGGAAGGGGGCGTGACCCAACCTGTACGAAACACAAACATCTTGTGCTTTCAGCAGCCACAGCGGTTCATAAACTCGATCTTCGGTGGGGTCATTAATAAACAGGGCTTTCTCTCCAAGTGCAGCAGAAGGTTCCCCCATTCCTGTCCAAAAACTCATTCGATATTTATCTTTTTGAAAAGAAAAACAAACAGCTCCGTTGCAGCAAGGACAGATGGATTTGCCACCCGAGGATGTGAGAGTGGTGTTGTGGAAGACTAAATGTATTCTAAACCCGAACATCATTTTGTCCAGGCTCTTCAGCCCCATTTAGTAACTTTGAGGGGAAGAGCTCTCATTAATAGCACAGGAAAAAACTACTGGATAGAGTTAATTACAGAAAATGGAAAATGTCCGGTTGTTTATTGATTATACTTTTGTATTTAAGAGTACCCCTACATTTAAAACACCAGGTTGGGAAAGTGATATTGATTTTAGCTTGATAATTACAACCCAAATAGTCCCTTTGCAATACAAAGCTTTATTCAATAAAATATTTACCATTACGTTCTTTGGGCCATACAGTACAATCAATTACCACCCATGATTTCTTGCAGCAGCTGAGTATTAACATGGACATCTGAACAAATTCAGCAAGGATTTTTGTCTACTTGGGCTTTTTTGTTGTTTTCCTGTTTGGGTGGTTTTTGGGAGGGAGGTTGAGCTGGTTTTAATTCCTGGGGAGGATTCCTTTTATTTGTTTTAATAACTGAGACTATTAATGCCACCAAAAAGAGTAAAACCTCCTAAAATTCTAGTAATTTTCTTCACCATGACAGAGCATAATTATGTGTTCCAAGCTTTCTACTTGCATGCAGTAAATAATCAGCCTCAAACGAGAGAGACATTTCCAAATTCTTTTGAGATTAAACAGTACAATTAACATATTAAATATTTAGTGGTTTTTAATTTCCCAGTAGCTCACACTACATTGCCTTTAAATAATACAGCACTCAGTATAGAGGTCTAGGTATATAAAAACAAGAGAAATGCAGAGACAAAAACAGGTCAACAAACATGCAATGTAATCGATATTTATGCCTACTACAAAGGACTTTTTGTGAAAGAACGGTTGGTAATTTAATTAGAATGCATTAAAAAAGAATGATTGACAGCTCAGCTAAATGATACCTTTTCCTTATCACCATTTGCTTTATGATTACCTGTAATTAGAGATGACTTTCAATCAATCAAAATAAATCTGCAGCTACTTAATGAAAAATAGTCTGAGAACATTTCTGAGCAAGGAGGGTCAGGAGGCCACGAAAATACTAAATCTGAATGTCTAGAAAAGAGTAGTCAGGATAAGAAAGAATATTTTATATTTATGCAGCACACTGACAATATACCTAGTATATTAATTCTTATTCAAAATTGAAAATAGGCTTAAAATAATGTATTCTAAGATAAGTTTTTCCAGTCTGGGATGGATGTGCTGGTCCAAATAATCATTTCTCAGATGCTAGTCAGAGTTCAGACAAGGTCAGTTACCACGAATTTATTTAGGCAATAAAACAGATCAAGTTTTTTCACTCAAGAATGAATGTCCATATTAAATATTTATACACTTTATACAATATAATTAATGTACCATACCTTGTGAAAACATCAAATACTGACATATTTGCTCCAAAAATATATAAACATCTTTTTTTTCCCTGCCCTCTCCTCCTTAAATCATTTTACTCCTCCAGTAGGGGAATGTGAAGTTGTAGAAGCAAAGCAAAGCAAACCATGAGAGCATTTGCACCCTGCTGGTCTGTCCCACTGTAACAGAAATCCAGCAGCACCCTGGAAAGCACACTGCAGCCAAACACTCTCCTGAAAATTACATCAAGCAAAGAACCGGAGTTCTGTCACCCCTCAAAAGTCTATTCTATACATTGCTAAAATTGAAACTTTAAATCTTTAAAAAAAAGCAGCATTATGAAATCTGTCACTTGCTGTCACCATAGGAGTGATTTTAACTTTCACCAGAACATTGTTGGCACCCTGAGTTCTACCTGCAGGAAAAATAAATAACGTTTGTGACAGAAACTAATATTTCTAAGTCAACACCATTTTTCCAAGGTAGTTGCATGAAGTAATATCAGCGGGGTTTTTTTGTAATAGACATCATTTGTTAAAGATCAAATTGGAATGGCATATGAACTTTCTCACATCTTTTCAATTTGCTCAGTATATTGACTATTTCCCTGATTTATGTACCAAGATGAAATGCTGGTGATGGCCACATAAAGATCTTTAACTGTGGTACGAGAAAATCCCTCAGCTCTAATGGTTCTATTCAATATTCTCTGCAAATAAGCCTTTAAAGGTAGAAAGAGGAAACCACGAATCTACAAATTAGAAATGCTCACCAAATATTCTGTAGAAAATTGGCACAACAATATCCACCACCCATTTATTTCATCAATGCTAATGAGAGCCCTTCAAGAGGAAGCCTGAACATTATTTTTAAGCCACCAACAGAATCAAAAGCAGCTCCTCAAAGAAGCTTTTACCTTTCCAAGGTCTTTATAAGTTCTAATATATTACATTACTTGTTAAAATTACTGGGAATCTTGCATTTAACAAGCCTTTTGAAGTTGAATTAGTGCTTTTTAAAATCACACAGCAAAGTTCAGAAAATGCTGTAGTGCAACAGTACCCTGGTGATAAATGCCCAATTAACCAGAAATAAACCAGAATTTGTAACTTGTGCTTATCTTATTTGACTGCTGACAAGAACCTGAGCAGGATTTTCAAACATCTGTGCCTGAGCTCAAGAAATGACATCAAGATATACCTCCAGTCCTCCAAATACTCATGTATTTTGATTATCTGAGAGTGATCATCTTGAAGTGCAGTGGAAGTGAAGTAAGATGAGGAAATGCAGAAGTGGTGCTGTCTGTGATTTCAGTTCAGCACTTCAGTCAAGGTGAGTTCTCACTGTGCAGCGTCTTTAAAAATCCAGTCACCTACTCAGGCAAGTGTATCTTTATTTCAGTGTTAAATTTAGACAGGTTTGTATTTATATGAACATTATAATTTATCTCTACAATGTTTGCTTCTAAGATGCTGCACAGCCAAAATTCTAAAAGTGCTACTCCTGTTATGTCTGTTATATCAGCCCTGTATTTTATACAAAAAAAAATAAATAAAAAAAAAATACTGCTGTATTTTGTGTATCCAGTGTTCATAAATTATTCCAGTAAAAGATGAGAGAACTACAACTCTAAGAAGCCAGAACAACCAAGTTCTCATTTTTAAAAAATCGTTACATTTTATTTTTTAAATAGCACTGTAGAATACCCCACTGCATCAGCAATTAAAAACAAACCTAAAAGACACAGAGACTCTCAGCTCATCTTCAAGGAGAAGCCTTATGGCAGAGCACTTCCATCTCTCTTCTAAACTTTCAACAGAGGATTTTTTAGCATTTAATCCATAATCTCAGGACAGTTTGTGGATTTGTCGTGTCAGACAGGCACAGAAGGATCCTCCCAGGATGGGAAGTCACTGCAAGTCCAGTGCCAGGTGCCCCGGGATGACAGAACCAGTGAAGGGTTCTGGCACAGGAGAAGTGCTGAGGGCTCAGCCCACACTGCTGTGCCAGCAGTGCCAGCAGGCCCCGTGTTCCAGTGTATTTCTGCAATCAGGAGGGAAAAGGAAAAGTTCAGCACCTGTGGAGAAATTTCACCACACCCATCACGGTCCTGACTAAGAGATAACAAGCCAGGATGAGCATCTGAAATTACTCCTTCAATGCAAAGCCAAACCACAAAATCCATCTTCCTGCTCCCCTGGGTGTCACCTCTGCAGCAGCTGGGCAGTTGTGAAACTTCACTTTCAGCTTCTCTGCATGAAGGAATAAGGAGGTTCAGGTAGAGAACAGAAAACTCTTGGAGAGGAATGCAGGGAATTTCTGCCCTGGGCTCTCTGTGCCTGAAACTCTGTGGAAAAGCCTAAAAGCTCTTGTCCTGGGCATGACTGCTTTGGGGTGCTGCAATGCCTCCTCTCTAAGTGCTTCCTAAGCAATTAACAGGAATCTGCACAGGACCACGGGATGTTCTTGTATTAGACAAAAACATCCAGATCAAAGTGCAGAGGCTGTTTGTTCCACTGCACTTTTGTTTTTCCAGATCCATGGAGCCAGTTTAGAGCAGGACAAAAACAGTGACCTTAATATGTATATATATATATATGTGCCTATTAAAACACATTTATTATTTACTAGGATCTACAAAACTCTTCAAGAAAAGTCATTTCCAAATCTACAGTCAGCTAACAATATTTAAAAATAATTCCAGATAACCAATCTTGGCTTTAACTGTAAAAGAACAAGTTATATTATGACAAGAGCAGCTCTTGCACCTTGATGCTTCTGTAATTCTTCTTTGAATCACCATCACTCTTTAATACATCCCCTCATATGTGCCTGAGGCAATACAGTATTCAGCTGCCATTGTGAAAATGTGGGTTTGTGTGTGTGCTGTGCTGTGGGTCTGTCTAATGTGATCCTTTTATGCTGGATGAGATACAAAGGAGCAGGTTTTACAACTATATCAAGCTTCAGTATTATGAACAGAGTAAAAATAGACACTATTTATTCTGGAAACTGAAAAAGAAAAAAAGGAGGTGGCAGAGAATTCTGCCTGAGAACAAAGGTAGAAGAAGCTCTATGTTCATTTTCTTCCAACTCCCTTCACTCCAAATAAAAAAATAAAATTATTTTCTGTATTAAAAATATTAGCTGAGCTGCCATTTACCAATATTGAGTCATGTATCAAGAGTCCATCAGACAGTTTACCAGGTGCTGCCATGGTGTTCAGAGTAAGTTTGGGGAGTTTTCTGCCGCACACTCAGCTGGGGCACACAACTTAGCCTTGTTATTCGAATGCATGGCAGCGCCCCGTAATCTGTCTGTTTTCCAATGTATTAGATTAACATTTATCTCTTTAAGCACACAGCTTATCTGTCAAAAAAATCCTCTACAGTGTCTGGAGCAGTGTCTCCAAACAGAGTGTCCTAGTTCCGCACAGGCTGTTATTTAGTGTCCCAATTTTCTTCACTTTGATAAAGGAGAAAACTATTCAGTTCTGACAAGTTGATTAACAACAATCAGTATTATTTTCAGAAAAACAGATCAGCTCTTCCCAGAAAAACTGCAAAACTACTCTCATCTATTTTTGACATGGCAGAAATGTACATCAATTCCAAATATGAATGGCAGTGATAAAGTCAAAACAGAATTAAAGTGGGTTTAAAACTCAGTAAGAATTACACCTTCTAGCGAGCATTTTTATGCTCCAAATGCATGACTCGACCCCAAAATTGTACTTTGAAAGATGCAATATTTTCTACAGATTCTAAGCTTTCATTTCAAAATAAATCTTTCTAACCTTATAACCATAAAAATAATCTCCAAAAAGTAGGTTGAAGCTGTTTTGCTGTACTAGGAAGAGTAAGAAAACAAACAAACAAACAATGTACCTTTCCTTTTATTCTATTCTGTTTCCTTCTCTTTCTGTTCTCTAACATCTAACAGAAGTCAGCCCATCTCAGGAGCTGCACTGGTTCTCATTTACTTCCCCAAGTTGGATTTTATTGACACATCATGAATTATTAGGTCGATTTTGACTTCTACATTCCCAAACAACTCCCCAGCTTTTCCAGTTAATCCTACAGCAGGATTCAAAAGATGCTGCTTTGCAATAAATCTCCAGAAGGGTGGAGTTCTGCACACACTTGTGTTTTTCTGTCCACCTGACAATTCTTGAGTTTTCCCATTCGAAATTGGTTATTAAAGATCCAAAGGAATTGTATCAAAAATCCTAAACTTGTTATAATAATCTTCCCACAGATACATGGGTATAGTGTCAGAATATGTAATTTTGAACACGTAATATTTTGTATTAATATTAGATTATTACATATTAGACAAGAGCTGCTGCTGTTGCTGAAAAAGTGGAATACTATTAATAATAAATTCAGGACTATGCAGCATATGGTTTTTCTTTATGAAATTATATATTTGGATCAAAACTTGGGCTATTGCTAATAAATTATAACTTAATCTTTGTGAGGGTTAATGTATTTTTATTGAGTATGGCATTCCTAGACTGGAAAATGAAAGGATTCTGTGACAGGGAAAAAAACTAAAATGCTGCAGGTAGCTTTAGGTAGAAGTAAATGGAAATAAGGCCTAACTTCCCATATCTTGTGGTTAATAATGTATTATCAATAATTAATTGTTCTACTGCATCCTATAACAACTGGGTAAGTCTTGACTGTCAGGATTTCAAAAAGTATTCTTCTAGGAAGAGCATTCCAGGGAATTTTGTATTAATTACAGTAAATTGGAAGCAAATTTCAGGAACTTTGTATCTCTGTGATTTCCATCTCAATCGTCTGTACCACATCTCCAACAGAAACAAAGAGTGATCACTGAGGGAAATCTTCTCTTTTACAGTGGGGAGCTCATAGAGGGATTAACTGCACTGACAACAACAAAAATATATTTGATTTTCACATTTTCCACTTTGCCCCTGCTCCTCAGCAGGCAGTAACTTTCTCCTTCAGAAAACACCTTTCCAGCACGTGCGTGCATTTCCAGTGGGTGCACAGAACACAGGGCACATTAAAAATCTCTGCAAAGGGACACGGGGATTCCACCTGGTGCCCATGGGGAGTGACCCCATGTGCTCAAACTTGGAGGCCTTGAATGCTGGGAACAAGAAACAGAAACTTAGGAACAAGCGTAAAAAATTCCCTTTATCACACAGAAACCCACTTCTGTCTCCAGGCCCTCTTCCTCTTCCCCAAAAAACCCAAATTAATGGCAGTACGTGTATTTATTTTTTCATGCAATGATGTTTTTTTCCCCTCAAGAGTTGATTGCAAAGAAAGCACTGAGTAATTAGCATATTCTCAGTGCTCCTCATATCCCTGTCTGTATTCGGAACACTCAACACCTTCCACTACAGTAATTTAAAGCAGTATTATTCAGGTTTTCTTTTAGATTATTATGATTAAATATAAATAGGTAATTTCTATTCACCTTTTTCCCCGACAGAAACTTCGGAAGCCAATTTTTATGTCATTATATACAGAAGTCACATCTTCAAACATCAAAACAGTCTTTGAATATCAGTGTCATAAACAGGACTCAGAAATTCAGAGTTAAAAATGAGAAGCTGGTGTGTGGATTCGTGCTGAAATTTGGAATCATTTGTAATCCTAGAACACAGCCGAAGGACAGCAGCTCATCACATTCCTTTGTCCACAGTAAAAAGCCACAGAATAACACAGCCTTGCTGGTAAACTGTGATTTTTACATGGAATTCTGAAATATCCTGGTTGGATTAAATGGAAATGATTCAGCACTTGGATGGAACATTTTAAGGAAGTTCTGCCACCAAACAACCCAAGGTCACCAGACCCATCACCCAGTGCCACACAGCCACCACCACAGAGCCCAGATGTCACAATCTCTGCCTTGCTGTGCAAATTAAAGTTATGATATGATCAATTTGACTGAGAGTCCCTATTAACTTTCTTTATTTCATGTCCTCTAAAACATTTGCAAAGAAGACTTTGAGATTTTTGGATCACTGTACTGCAAAGTGCCTGTCACAACGTGTAGGACAAGATTTATCTTTTGAACCTTCTACGGAAACAACTGTGAAAGGTCAGCAGAATGGACTACAGATAATTCTGCATAAAAAACCGGTTAAACAAATCACTTCTAAATCAAATCACACTACTCCATAAAACCAGATGTAAAACTTGCAATCATGATATAAAACTGAAAGCAAACCAGAATTCATAGTGTACTTCTGTCACTCAGGTTTTTACTAAATAAATGAGAAATATTGCCTTACAAACAAATCCAAAATACTTGATGAATTTCTTAACATGGAAGTAAAAGTACAGTGATAGAAACCATCTCAGGTTTAAGGATGCCAACCCCCTGAGGCACAAAAATTGTAATTACTACTTCAAACACTCACAGAGACTATCTGGTCTTACCACTATCGAACTGAATAATCTTGAAACACAAGTAGTTGATGTAAAATAAAAGTAGTTACATTAACTGTAACAAAATTACAAAACAAAGTCCAGAAAGCTTCTACTTAGAACTGCTTTTCTTTCTGCATTAACATCAAAAAACATTGTGGTTGTGGGGTTTTTTTAATAAATGCAAGTTCTACAAAGGATAAAAGTATTTTTTGCCAGTAATAATAATTATTTTCATCTATGTCCAACACAACTGAGAAAACTAATACCACATCAGTGGCTTATTAAATGGAAAGTTTATAATTGAACTTCCCCTTCATTTGCTTGCAAAGCGAGAGCTGAAATCTCTTGCCAGTTAAACCACTTTTGTTTTTTACATATATACTCTCAATACTGAGATTGCACATAAATATAATTTAAACTGACAGAAAAAGCCACAAAGAAACAGGATTTTGCATCGTTAGCATTATGCAGGTACTCTCTTGGTGCTGTTGGAGTTTTCCTCTTACTCTCCCTTGGGGGAAAAAAAAGCTAAGGGAAAAATCCATTATTTTCTATCTATCGAGATATTTCTTTTCCTACTGGGAATCTAAAATGCCTGATCTCAGTGTGAGATCTCTGAAAGCACCAGTAAGAGAATTCTCCTGATAAGAATGAGAAAAATAAAAATTACAAATGGCTAACTCAGCCTTATTACCTCCCTCGGTCACTTGAATTCATTGCTACTTAAAAGCAACCAGTTGCAAACCAATTTCCATAAATAAAAGGAAAATTAGACACCATGCTTTAAATTTGAAGTGTTACAGAACATTGCCTGGAATTTAGAATGAGCCAAAGATTGTCAACTGCCAGCAGCATTTGTGGCAGGAGCAAACCAAGGGAGGAGGTGGGAGCTTTTTTCTACAAAAGAAAACAAAACCCCATCAGAAAACAAAACTCCACCAGCATTGCAGAGTGCCTGGAAGGCATGGACTAGACACAACTTCCTCTTTTTTTATTGTTATTTTTGCTCTTTTAAGCACAAAGCCCCTCCATCAAGCAGTGTGAAGTGACAGTGAGTTATAACACAGCCAGGGCACCTGCAGAAACTTCTTGTATCTGACTTGAGCCATCTCCACTGCCATGTCTGTTCTCAAATAACAATTTCCTGAAGTCTCCTGTTTTCCAGAAAGAAAAAGGATATGAAGAGACGACAATATGAAAGAGGTCTTGAAAATAATCTCTTACCACAAAACAGAAAGAGATGAAAAAAAAAAAAAAAAAAAGAAAGTTCTCCAGTATTATTTTTATTTTAAGAAGTGGCAGCATTCTATGTGGAGGATGAGCTGAACACTCAAGTGCAGTGGAATGCAGAACATCAGCCTTTACAAAATCAGAAGTAGATGCTTTAGCAGAACATCTTGTAATGGTTAAAGAGAGAAAGGATCAAAGACCCTGCATCAGCACTGTCACTTTCCTCAGGAGTGATGTTTTTCCACTCAGCGTGCTGCAGATCTACAGCACTCCAAGCACTGAACTTCCAGGAGAGGCTACAGAGAGCTACAGAGATCTGCATGGGAAAGAGGAGTACCTGATCCATATGACAGCCCAGAGCTTAGGAGGTAATTTGATTTTTTCATGACATTATTAAAGACCATGAAAAATACATCAGTCTCCTTCCACAAGGACAACTGTAACCGTCAGTTCTAAAGCTGTTTTGCTAAGTGTCATCACATGTTAAACCTAAGTGCTCAGCTTCCCCGGGCTCTGGGGAGCACAGCAGAGGAAAGGCCGGTGTGGGAAACTCACAGCTCCTGACCACTGAGTGCTGTCACCCACAAATTACAGCATTTCGGGGACAACCCTGAGCCAGCTGTCAGGCAGACAGCAAGAGATGTCAAAAACAGTGTTTTACACTTTGTTGTGACCTTCCTGAGCTGCCCCACACAGCCCGTGTGAAAGCTACCGGGGTGCAGGTGATTATTTATACACCACATCTTCTCTCCCCTCACAGCTCCAGAGCAGCCCAGCAACACTCCACCCATCACTGTTTCAAGCTTCCTTTATTTTAATGAGAAGCAAAGTGTTTCGTGTTTTCGCTATTTATTCTCATCAGACCACTGTAATGACACTCAGTGGAAAGTTAAATATGAGCAAAAACAAATACACAAGGTTAACTGCCATGACCAAGATACAACACCCCTAAACACTGAAAGGAGAAGGCAGAATCACTTTAAGATCTCTCATTATAAATACAAGAAATGCATGGGGCATTTTTGAGACTAATTCATGACGATAGATAGGAGATTTTCTAGATATTTATGTAGCATGCCTGTTAATCTGTACTTATTAGACTATCATCTTAATTTATCTCATGATAAGTCAGCTATCATTAAATTCCTGATAACTTTATGGTAGAAAAAAACCCAGTCATCTGGCGTCATAAATTTTTATCTAAATAATGTGGTTTCTGTTCAGAGCAAAGTATGTTCAGCTGAGCAATATTTCAGATGACCAGTTTGGGGAAAGTGAGGCTGGTGGCACTGCAGCAAGGTGCCCACACCTGTGAGCAATGACATCCAGTACAAATCTAAATTATTTATAAATGCTGGAGAACACCGGGGATTTCCTGACAGAGAATGTGCCAGAGTCATATTGCTCACTAAAATGCCCTTATTTTTAAATCTCTCTTAGTCATAATGGTACCCTCTGGAGTGAATCATAAAGAATATCAGATGCCATTTTAATCACTGGAAATGCCTTTCCAATCTGGCCAACCACCCACTCCACCACCAACTCTCACAGAACCCCTGTGCAACACAAACTACAGTGGTTCTTTCACAGTTCCAGCCCAAGATCAAGACTTGCCAGTGTGTAACCTGCCCAAATCAAAAGCTTTCATACCCTTCTCTATTAATCCCCACACCAAATATTACGTATCTAATGTTAATGCTAAAAACACAAAGGAATGGTAAACAGGATCTGAGATAAAGACTAAAAATTCCAACTTAATTCTGACTCAGTTCTGACTGTCATTAATCTCCAGTTTTGGATGAATCTCTTTATTTTCTTTATGCCTCCATTTATTTCCACAGACCATTGAAGGATTAGCTCAAGCTTCTAAACCATTTTAAACAAAAAGGGATTTCCCTATAATTGCTAAGTAATACAATTACTGAACTGAAAGACAGGAATTCTTTTGAACACAAGTTTGCTTTTACATTATGCTTGTTCTGATTATAGTTTTTTATGGCCCAGTAACAATGTGGAAAGCATTTAAACTGGCTTTACCATTTATATTAGGTATTTTTTATTATATGCAATGCGTAGGTCCTTGGGGTCCAATCTCGTTTTCTCTCTCAAAGAAAATGAAAAATATTTCTAAAAAAAATCTTTAAAAGGTTTTCTGTAGGCAAAAAACAAGCAAAACCCCAAATCAACCAACCAATTTTTGCTATAATGTAAAGCAATCAAGACTCTCAAATTCAGAGTTTTCCTGAGGTATTTCCACAGGCAGATTGTTTTTTCAACTTGCTTAAACTGGATATCGATGGTTTTGCCTGAAACTCAACCCTCTATGAAATATGAGCAGGATTACTACCAACACTAAGGTACAGCTCATTGTGTAACGATGGCAAAAGAGCAGCTCTCCATCTACTCCATCAGTAATCTTGGCAGCCACATCCCTAAATCTGTGCCAGACGTCATTTGCATGGAGAATCTGCCGCTAGTTCCAGGTTAAAGAAATTGAGATGAAGCTGCATTGCAAAGAAGGAGTCAGCCAGAACTGCAGCTTTCTCTCATTTTTGGGAAAAAGCAGATTCTAGCCGGTGACACCAGACAATGGATTTGCGACCTTGGCATTGGCAGAAAAAAGAAAATGGAGGGGAAACGAGGTTAAAGAACTTCAGAGCTTTAGGAGCTTAGTGATTTACTAGAATAGTTTGTTAATGAATATGAAAAAGAGTGGAAAACAAAAAGAAAACCAGTAATGATATCAAATGTCCTTGGTCTGTTCTCACCAATAAGGATTACAAAACAATGAGTTATGAGAGTACCTGGAAAAAAATCCTGGCAAGCTCTTCAGAGACGCACCTTTTGCATTCCCACACAAATGGCCTGAAGTGCTTCGTGTGAAATGGAGGAGGAAAGATCCTGCAACAGCACAAATTGTAAAGGTATTCCAGCCTCCCACATCCTCATTTCACACAATAAGGAGTGTGAAACATGAACTCTACTCTTGAATCAAACACACCCATAGTTTTAAACAGAATTCGAAACCTAAGCATGCACAAGATAAACACCAGGTTGTTGAGACATGTAATAAAACTAAAATACATTAAAATAAAGAGGCAGGAAAACCACAGGAGGGGTTCACCAATAATTAGGAACTTCAGCTACATCCAAAACCTAATTACTGCTTTAAAAGGAACCAATGAGTTCCAAATAAAAACACAGAAGGAACACAAAGGTAACGAAACCACTGACACTGTGATACCCTTCAGCACCCCCATCCTGCTTAATTCATCAAACAAAAAAGTAAATATTACTCCAGCTATTCCCTGTTAGCTCTGTTTGTTTAAAAGTCATTAGGTTCAAAAAGCCAACTCAATGTACACCCTCAGAGTTCAAAAATTATAGACTTAGTGCAGAAGTGATTGATAAGACATATACTAAAATATTCACTGAGAGTACCATTCAAAACTTGAAATTTAATAAAGACATATGTAATTTTTACATTTCTGATCCTTTTTTCTGGTACTAACACACCAGGTCTCCTCTGCTCACTAAATCAGTGCAGGGCTGCTGCTCACTTCACTCCAGTCAAGTACAAATCCTCTACTTCAGGCAGATCAGCTGCATTTAATGACAGCAAGTTCCTCCTACTTTTACAAACTGAAAGATCTTGAATTACTTTTCAGCCAATTCGTGACTTCCACAAACACCTTCTTAAAAGTCTGAAAACTAAGAACTTCTTCAGGGTTAAATTTTTTATAGAGCCTTCATGCACTGCTGAAAACCAAGAGATTTCAGCTAGAGGTTGATTTATGCTCTTGTGCACTTGTCATTTCCTTCCAAGACATCAGCTCATTGCGTGCACATGCTTGCCTTACAAAATCAGTGCTAGGTTAACTTCTAATTAGATACAGCCTAACTTGCTTCCAACACAACCAGGAAGGCATAGTAAGACAATTTTTACTTCTTTTCACCCATTATTTCCTTTTCCAGTGGATCCTTATCTCTTCTAATCGTGGACTATGAAAACACTGAATTTGTTAAGTGTCTGGACTACTGGGATAATTTTTTCTCCCATTTCTTTCACCACTCCCTGTGCACAGCTGGGCTTCTATAAGCAAAGGGACAGAAGTTGGATCTGGAACAGGCCGTGTTTTCCCCACTGCCTCTGGAATTGTGCCAGCCTGTGCCTCTCTGTGCCCACCAGGAGAATTGGGAGTGCACACCTTCAGAATTGGGATCTCTGCCCACATGTTGTTTTCAAGAGAACTCAAGGCTGCCCCACTCAAAGTTCTTGTCTTCAGCAACTGCCTCCCTTTGTAGCTCTCCTAGAGAGCCAAGAAGAATCTGAACTCTCAGCAAAGATTTGCCCATCTTAGGGCATCTCTCAAACCAGCCCCTGGGATGTGTTTTAGAACACTGGAGTGTTCTTAGGGAATGGAAATCTGAAGTGCACACGGGTATTTGCAGGATCCTCCTCCCCAAACACTGCCTTGGCTTGCATTTCCTTCACTGTCCTGGAAGGGCAAGTACTTAACAGGATTTTCTGACATATCAGCTCATTTTTTAAACCTGAACCATAATAAATTCATATTAACTCCTTCCACTGGCTGACAGTAGCTAAACTTCATTGTCTCTCACTCTTCCACAGATAGCTCATTCACATGCACATAGCTCTAATTCACTCCATTTCTGTGTATCTTATGTGTATCTTATCCATTTGTCTATTTTACGTGAGCAGAACCTCTCACTCTGTGCTTTCCTTCCCCTTCTTCCCCATAAAACTACCTGAGCCCTAATCAGTTACTACTGAATATAAAAAAAACACACATATTTTTTATTACATAAGAATTCTTCATAATATCCACACAGGAATACACTTTTTTCTTTCCAGGTTGCTGACCAGAGTATTTTTCCAAGTCTGCAATTTGGAAAGCCACAAGATTTCTCAGAAAATCTCAGATATCCAGCAATAATGCACTTTTTGGGGGGTTGTTTGCTTGTTTGTTTCTTTGTTTGTTTTTCTTTAAACCAAATAAACTCTTGGAGCTGGCTGGAGACATTCAGCACAATTCTATACCATGGCACAAACAAAAACTGTGATTATTCATGGACTGGCTCAATCTTTTTACAGTGGTTTGTGGAAGTTGGAGTGGTGTGTAGACACATTTCAGGGAACTGGTGTGGCTAAAACTGACAAAGTTTCTAATGAACAAAGTTCCACATTTGCTCATAATAACTGCAGCTTTCAATTTGTTGTTTCCTCCCTCAGCTACAGATGGGCCTCGACAGAAATGCAGAATTTAATTCCCACTTAAGAGCCTCTTACTGCCTCACTCATAAATTATTTATTAATGGTAAAAACAAGTACCACACCTTATTGACAGCTTTCCCAGACAATTCCCCGTCCGGTTTTTGACTATAGAATATCCCATGATCCATAAATGTCTTTCATGGTAGGAAAGTAAACATACTGAGAAGCAGAAAATAAGAATTTGAATGACTGCAGTGTTCTCTCGTGCTACCACATCTTTTGCAGAGCACACTTCAAGTACGGGGTTTGTATTTTTTTGCCATTAGAAGAAAAGCGTGAGGCAGGAAATCTCTAAATGAGGAGCAGTGAGATCTCTGCCCGTCCTGTGATGCCTGAGCTGGTGCTCCCTTCTCTTCTCTCCAGGAATGGCCCAGCACAGGATGCCAGAACCAGCACATTCCCTGGGAACCCTGCTCAGAGCTCAGTGAGCAGGGGATGAGCACCTGGGCTCCTGCAGAAAACAAAACTCAAACTTTATAACCTCACATGGACACTTTGTAAGTGTAAATACGGTCTAGTGGCTTTAAAACAACTTCAAGTTTCCATTTCTGTGTCATCCCTCCCTGTGCGTCAGAGCCATTTGGAGCTGGTGGATTTTTTCATTCCCTTTTTTTTTCAGGAATTATGGAGAACTTTATATAAATAAAAGCTTTGGTAGAATTACATGCAGAACAGAAACACAAAAACAACCCATGATATATTCTGCAAACTCCTGACCTTGTTATTACAAAGACAGACTCCAACAAATCTACTGGTTTGCCTGCACATTTTTAAACAGTCAATCTGAAAAGCCAATTTCTTTACACTTCAAAGAAATATTTGCAAGTTAGCCTTGCTAAACTTTTTTTTTTTTTTAATTCTCACATACATTTTACATTTGCTTCTGATTTAAAAAAAATTAGTGATCATTATCTCAACATTTAAAGGACTTGGACATGGTGTGGTCGGCCAGATTCACATTATTTATTGGGTGTGCATTGTTGATACTGCATCCGTTGATGCCATTCATGGAATAACTCTGGCAAGAACGAGCTGGGTCTCAGCCTTTCACCATTTTGGGACTTTCCAGCTGCACAGCTTTAGTTATGAATAACAAAAAAGATTTTTAAAAAAGCACAACAATAAAACTTCATTTTGAGTTACATTTTAATAAATCTCATCATGAATCTTATGGATACGAGTTCCTAAATTTGTTTTTATTTTCCTCTGTTTGATCAATATAACACTTTTTCAAAACATCATGATTCAAAATGGTGTTTTGCAGTACCCTAAATCTTAATTAAAAGTGTCTTGTACTGAGGCATGAATACAAATAACAACCTGCCAACAATCTTAAATCTTCATTTAAGAAATAAGAAACATGTAATTGTAGCTCTTAGCTCCCTTGTTTAGATAATCTTCCCAAACTGTGAGCTCACTACCTAATGAGTAACAATTTAGTAAGTTTACAATAAAAGGTTATGGGCAAAATTGTTTCTTTTCTTCCTGCTCACTTTTCCCTTTTTTTTTCTTTTTTCTTTTTACAAATTAGAATTCACTTCATACTGCAACTTGAGGAGCTTTTTCTTATCCTTCCAGCATCAACACAGACTTTCACTTCTGGAAATTACATTTGGGATTCCTTTGTTTTACACTTTCATTATGATTTATTTCTGAAGAAAACCAATAAGTGAAGCAAGTATAAAGGAGTTTAGACTTCCCTATATCTGTATCACCCTGACACAACATCTCAGATCAGGATGGAATTAATTGAAATCTGTTATTGATTCTGAAACCTAAAGATGGCAATTTAGATGTCAACATTAGCAAAGTTGATTTTAATGTTAACATACAACAACTCTGACAAATGAATTGATGACATGTACAAATTCCTGACATCTGTAACTTTGGACAGCAAATGGAGTTGACAAATGGATCTGATGGCAAATATTATGTGACTCCATAATTATGGATGTACTGAAGTTTGCACTGAAACTACACTGGAACAACAGAGTGAATTTTCCACTGACTTGCAGATTAAGAAGCTATTTTCAGTTATGTGAAGCACACACAAGTTCAATTATTAAAAACCCCTGCAATCTAATTCACCTGTTTCACAGAATCAATTAGGTTGCAAAACACCTCTGAGATCATTTCATGGAGGTGCAGGGCAGGATCCAGCACTAATTCTCCCTTTTTGAGAAATAAACAAAGAACAGTTGAATATTTACTTCAATTATATTAAATACTGACCGGAATCAGATTCATTAATATTACATAGAAATTTATTATGAGAGCTTACAAAAACAATTCACTGGTTTATTAATTAAAACTAACAATTAGGTTTAATGACTGCAAAGAAATACATGAGAACAAGCATTTAAGTGAATGAATTTCTCACTAAGAACAAATACAAACTGAACTTGCATTCCCTACCTGAGGAGATCCACTTCCCTCCTTATTTCACTATCTTATATTATCACTGCACACAAAATTCCCCATCGGCCAGGGGGCTTTGCCCCACTGTGGAAAAACACAGCACAAAAGATAACAGGCAAAGTGCACTGTCAGAAATTAAATTGAAGCCTTTTCAGACCCATTTAAAGATGCAAATTGAGTAACACTTGAGCAAATACTTTGATTAAGCCGATCCTTTAAGCGATGCTTTTCCTAAAATGTTCGGGTCCAGCTGCTTTCCCCAGGAGAGGAGAATGATGAGGCACAGCCCCAGTTCCAGTGCAGGTTTGCACACACTGACCCCCAGCACGGCTCTCATTTGGGGGTGTGATAACTCCCCAGAACCTGGAACAGCACTTTGCTTCCCCAGGCAGGTAGGGAAGCTGGAAAGTGGCCACGATGCTACAGTAGGAGCAGTGCTGAAGGGCAAGGAAAAGGGAAGCAGGGACTAATTTGGAAAGTTTATGTGCCTTTAGCTCCTCTATAATTCCAAAGCTGGTCTTAAGTACAAATTTAAATAATACTGTGAACTGGGCAATAGTCCTTCTGAGTCTACAAAAGCCCCAAATGTCCTATGAACAGTCGCTTTTCTGTCCCAGCTTTGGATTGAGCCGTTCAATTTGCCATTCCTGAACTGCGATCACAGATTATCAGCTAAAAAAGCAGCTGCAGTGAGCGCTGTTTACACACAGAGGTGATGCTCAGCCCCACAGTTCTGCTCCCTCTCTGTGTGTAGCACCTGTAACAGCTCAGCTGGGTCACCACATTTAGCAAACAAACAACACAACCACAGCTTCTCCCTTTGGCTACGTGCAAACATTGTGGCCAAAAAACTGCAAGCCAAAATTCTGCTATAGGATCATTAATACTCATTAATGTGGTTTTCCAAAATAAAAGCATTCCAGGTTATGCATTGCTGATAGATGCTCTTAGGCATTTTGGGAGCGGGGAAGGAAAATTAGGATTGCAAGCTATCCATCGAATTTATTTCACATTTCTTGGGCAATTCAACATAATCTAGTGAACAAAATGTAATAGATCTACCCCAATTTTAGATCTATGTCTTGAACCTTCTAAATTCTGTATTGAAAAAATAGGCCATAGGGGGAAGAAATGGCCCAATAATAAAAATAATTCATTTGATTCCTGTTGAAGTCCAAGTTGTCATCATGAACTATACCTACCTTAAAAAATATCCTTCAAACTACTCTGCTTTCTCAGGGCATATTCTTGTTTCATTTGAAGAAATATAATTATATTTTTATGTATGACCTTTACAGCCCCTTTGTCTCAGCTCAATAACAACTTCCTGGTAATTTCTTTCCACACAACATTCAATCTTACTGCAAGAAAACCGTAATAGAAAACTCCAACAATTCACATAAACAATAGCAATTCTGCCAAAAGTTAAACTTAGGCTTTTCCATCTCTCAAATTAATATTAGATTTGACTTCTAGGCAGGTGAATGCACAGAAAGCAGAAGGAGACCAAGGTACTGAAAACACTTCATTTTAGGGGCATTAACAATATCACCACCAAGTTTAAGTCAAGCATTAATCAGTTAAGTTATGGATAGCTGATATTTAATTATTACTCAAGATTTTGTACTTGTGTATATTAACTTAAGAGAGGTTGACAGTTGTAGGGGCTTTCACAATGCTCAAACCACCTTTTTAAATGAAAAATAGGTCTGTGAATTTCTATAAAAAGTCATGAGGAAAAACTAGCTTAAGATATTGTAAGTTTTTAATCATTCCATGTGATCAAAAAGTGATTTTTCTTTTCTGAAATGATTCCCTACACTTACAGTTCTCACATGTGACCAGAATGGCAGTATGAAAAAGCTGCTGTTAATCTTCCTCATTGGAAATTCCTGTTTTACTGCAAGTCCAGTGATCTGGTTTAGAGAATATGCAATTCCTGAAAGAACCCAAAACAAGGGTGAGGCTCCACAAACCTCCTCTGCAGCAACGCTGACTTTGGGGTTTTGCTCTCCTCCTACTCTGCTCCCCATCCTTGTCCCCATTCTGCCCTTCACAACTGTTCCCAGGGCTGCACTGGGAATGTGACTGGGGAACTAATCCAGGTTGGGAACGGAAAAAAAAAAGAAAAAGTAGAAATGAGGGAATAATTAAATCAAATCAGCTTCCTGATTCAGTTCAGAGAGTACTCCCAGAAATAGCTGTAGGAACACATCCACAGGGCCAAGGTGAGTCTGGGGAGGCAAAAGCAGAGTGGATGGAACAGCATCAGCAAATGTTGCTGCTCAATCTCACTTATGGCACAATTACTAAAGAAAAAAATTCATAAACATTCCAGAAATTCTAAATGTCAAGCATCCACTATTTCAATTAAATACTCTTTATCTGATGTATTTTTAATGAATAATCTGAAAGAAATACCTGCAACAATATTTTTGCCATTTGTTCTTTCTACTAAAAAGACATTGTTTTTATTCTAATACAAAATACCTGTAGAAGTGTGCATCACATAAACAACAAAGGGGTACTAAAAGGGGAGATTTCTTAATATTCAATATTCTTAATATTCTTCTTTTTCTTCCTTCCATAACCACACACAGCTGAAGACCACTTCCTATACACCCAGCTTTTTAAAACCATGCTGCAGTGATTATGATGTATGGAAAGCTTTCACTAAAATTTCTGTCCATGGCCAAAAACACTGTTATCATGCCACTGTTTATCTATTTTACTTTCTAAAGTGGCATGTCATTTTCAGCAAATGCCAATATTTAAGTAAAAAGAGGCAATTAGAGAGTATGATTAGAATTTGCAATGAAAGCAGGAAGAGAAAACATAATGTTTTAGTATCTAGAAGGTCAAAACTGTGCCAAACTCCACCAAGTTATTCACGAATTTTATCATGGGCTTATTGCATATGTCTGTGCATTAATTATGAAAACCTCATGCAGCTGTAAGTGTGGTTTCTGTAATTATCGCATTTCTGGAATGTTTTAAAAATAAATGTACATAGTGGAACGATTATAAATAAATGTTCAAAACAAAAGGCAAAGTTGTAGTAAAACAGAAAAACCTGTTCTTCACTCTTTGAATTTTGAAAACGTGATGCTGCCAAAACTGCTGTAGCATGTGCCATACAAAAATACTGGATTATGGTTGATTAGTACCATTAAAAATTACCATTAACACCAATGAGCTTCATTGTAGAGCAATATATCAGGGGTCACTGCAGAAATATCAGACTGAAGGCATGAAACCAGAAAATACCCAAGGCTGTTTCTTCCCCCAGATCTGACTTTAGTGCTCACAGTGAGCGATTATCGATCTGCCAAGCACAAGGCTCAGATCCTACATTTCCACAGAAATACTGGTTCATAGTTAATAAAATTATATTGCACCCCTACAGAAGTTTTCTGTGATTCACTGTCATCTTTCACCTCAATTAAGAATTTAAGATGTGAAGTACGTGGGCCATATACTTCGGTTATTGGGCACAGCTGGCTCCATTAAACTACAGAAAGATGCAGGCACCCACTGCACGAAATACAGGCAGGAATTTCAAAGGTTCCTAGAAATTCTGAACTTGCTCAGCAGGTACCACCCAAACACAGGCAGAAGTCCATAAAACAGCGGCCTAAAATATTTTGACTTGATACACAGATGTCAGCTTCAACTGAAGTTGCACAAAATGTTCAGTTTGTCCAGGAGTAAATTCAGCTTTTGCTGTGAGCACAGCGAACAGTCCTGGGACTTTCCAGTGGGGAGCGGCCCAGCTCTGGCAAGCAGGAGCTGTGTCCAGAAATATGGACAAATGCATCAGGAAAAATACACATTCATAGAGAATAGATAGATAGATAGATAGATAGATAGATAGATAGATAGATAGATAGATAGATAGATAGATAGATAGATAGATGATAGATAGATGATAGATAGATAGATAGATAGATAGATAGATAGATGATAGATAGATAGATAGATAGATAGATAGATAGATAGATAGATGATAGATAGATGATAGATAGATAGATAGATGATAGATAGATAGATAGATAGATAGATAGATGATAGATAGATAGATAGATAGATAGAAAGATAGATAGATAGATAGATAGATAGATAGATAGATAGATAGATAGATAGATGGATCAATCTCTCTGGAAAAGAAAAATTGAGGCAGAGGAGGAATCCTGATTGTGCACAGCATGATCTTTACACCAGCAGGATTTCCACCCTTCACAGTCACTGTAGTAAATTAAATTTAAGCTTCCCTGCCAGTTTGTTTTCTGGGTATTAGTACCTGCTCAAGAGCTGGATTAGGACCCTTCAAGGCCTTACAGCAGTCAGGATGTGTAAACAAGGGTAAAGGAACCCAGAGAGAATGTTCATCTAAATTTAATATCTCTATGAATATATAATTTACTACATCATACAGTAAAACTGAAGAACTAAATCTTGTAGTTAACATTGTTTCCAAAAGAATTTAGAGCCCACATACATAATTATGTGAAGATGACATCTGGTTCTATAGCAGAAGACACTAATTTGAGAGAAATCAATGAGTTTACACCGAAAGACTGGAAACAGGCATAAAACTAAACATGATTTTTGTGTTGTCCCTCCTATTAGCTTCTATTAGGTTCATATTTATTCTTTTTTTCATTTATTTATGCATATAACAACTTCATAGCAAAATTCTGCCTTTGGGATCTGTTACAAAATGTAGTTCCATTTCCATATCAAATTTGCTATTGTACAAAGAGCATTATACAGAAGATTTAATGGGGCTCCCTGGTGGAAGGGATGGTTCTTAGAAAGATCAGCAAACACAAAGTTTAACCAGCTCACTAAATGTAGCTCCAGTGATGAGACATGGATCAAGCTGGATAAAACTCAACCACTTCGTCCTTCATACACCTCTGCAAATAAATGCCACATTAAATTATGGTGTTCCTACTTCTTTTCACAAGTGATGGGGCACAAAGAGGATTAGGAATAATTCCAGAGGAAGATAAAGCATGAGTGTGGACTCCAGAAGAACATTGTGTTGGTGTTAATCTAGCTAACGAAGGGAAAGCACTTGTGGCAGTACCGTGGCACAGGACACTTGGATTCCATCCACTGACTTCAGACAGAACAAAACAACAGAACTGCACAATTTTTCTTTGGAAAATTAAGTGGCCTCCATGCTAGAAGCAGAATTGTCTAGGAATAGGAAAGAGGAAGTTAGCTATTGTGAAAAAGAATACACAAAATCAGGGCACTGGGTGATCCCTGCTCCAGGACAGGAGCACCAGGCTCAGTGCTATAAACAGGGAATTAAAACCACTACAGCAACTTCCAGCTCGCCTTCTTTAGTGAGTAAAAGCAGCAATTACTTTATTAAAGAGCCCTTTCTCCTGTAATATTTAATTCCTTGAAACAGCAGAGAGAATAGGAATTTAAACCGAAATAGTTGGAAGAATTATAAAACTGAACTAGTAGTTTATTCCACAGAACAAACACAGCTGAAATGATCTTTGATGTAACATGCAAATTCTGGAGAATCGTTTCAAAACATTGGCAAGATTTTTCCAAGCATCAAAAACAACTGTGATGTTTCCTGTAAAAGTCTGTACCCGAACTGGAGCAAGGATGGAAACACAGGAGAGCAGCAGCCCTGTCAAGAGCTGCATATGAAAGACGGCAAAATTCCCTGGGTAAAAAACTGCAGCGCAGATCAATGTGTCAATATTTAATGCTGAAACATGCAAAGAGCTCCTTGTTTTCTACCCACACAGCCCAAAAAGTCCAGAATTATTCTGCACTGCAAACACTCCCGACCTGTGCCTGTTGGAAAGGGTTAAACAGAACAAACCCCACGACCTGAACTTTCCAGGAGTGCACTCTGACACGTACAGACATTCATCCCAAACACAGGGGATCAGCAATTAATTCCGATTATATAAATAACCGTGGAAAACTGACTGTTTCACATACTGCAGGTCACCAACAATGTGTAAATATTTTCAAATGGCTTAAGGGCAACCAGAGGGCAAACACATCACCTTAGAGTTTAGCTAGGAAGCATCATATTACAGGCTCTAGAGATTTTTACAAGTGGTGGGGTTGAGGAGGCTTTTTTGTTTAGTTTTAAAGATGTGAAAGGAAAGATCTGATACTCTAAAATTGGAGAAAATCCTACAAGGAAAGAAACCAACTGAGATCTTCCATTGCATATTTAAAGTGCCATTTTTTCAAGACTCTCTACAAAACTGAAATTCACTGGGGAGAGAAACAAGCATTGCTTAGACCTCATTAGAAAAGTATTTCAAGAAAGAACACTGCCTTGGCTTTTTTTAAAAAAGCAACATAGCAAAATTATAAGTTACAGACTTTTAAGAGCTTTTTCTTACCTTACAGGAATAAAAAAACTCAATTGAGATATTACTAAAGTAACAGTAAAAAAAATATTTAAGTGCTACTATAACTAAAATCATCAACTATATAGATATTTGCCTGAGAAATTAATGGGTCCATGATTTGCTATGGACACTCTATTCTATGGAATATAAAAATACCATTTGTTGTAATTCTTCCTATTAAAAAGACTAAATTGCATTTTACAGCTTTACAGCAATCCCTTTTAGTGACAAAACAATACAATACAATTAATTTTCAGACAGTTGTATGTTAAGTTTCAGGCCCCAAAATTGACAATACAGAAAGGCTGAAGGATAACTTGTATCCTCTTGGTTCTGTAGTTGATGTAGAGGTTAAGACAACATCAAATCTGAGAGGTGTGCTGGCCTCAGGTTTTTTCAAACTTAAAAATACATCCCTCTTCCACATTTTTAATTAAAATCAGCACTGAAATGTGAGGAACTTCTGTGGATCCCTCCTGAAGCGCAGTGCAGAGCGCTGGACTGACCTACAGAATCCCTTCACAAGCCACGAGTCTCCAATTCCCTTCACCTTTGCTTTATTTCAGATTGAACAAGGAAAATTTCCTTCCAGTAAACACTCAGTGAAATGTTTTGCTGAAAGGCAATATCTTCTGAACTTGAGTTTATCCTGTGACCTTTTAAAGCTTCCCTGCATCTGCTCATTTCTTTACCTCTGTTTTCTTTGTGCTACAATCAACCAGATCTGATCTCCACCATGTCTCCTGCCTTCTGCCCTTGCCCACTTCACAGTGAAATGCAAAATCATTCCTAGATTGTTGTCATCTAAGACCCTGATTTCCCCTGTTATCAGCACACTACCAGGCAGAACACTTACTAAGCAGCAATAACTCGCTGCACATAAATAAAAGTTAATCTCAATTCAGTCTCTTAAGTTTGAAAAAAATATTTTAAAACATGCAAAATATTTATATATAGGGTAAATAAACCAGGAATTTCTCATAAACTAGTACCAGAGCCTTCCAGTGAAGACTGAGAGATGGCGTTTTGAGTGTCAGCAAATTATAAGCAGCAATAATTCAGTTAAATATTTAACATTTTTATATCACGTTATTATTGAGTTAGGGCTATGAGTGAGGAAAAAATGAGTGCTAAATTCAGCTAAAACACTCACTGTTGATCATAAAGTAAGCTCTTACATCTTGGAACCATGAATTTTCCCTCCCATCCCACGCTTCCAGCCCCAAGATCCATTTTTTAATCACATGTTGCCAACTAATATTTCTGTAAACCTCTGAGCTCCCTGGATCGGGGCTATCTCTTCACTGTCCTTGTAGAAGTTGATGCAATTTATTCATTTATATCTATCCATAAATGTAAAGAACCCTAAGGCAGAAAGCTTATTCTATTATTATCTTCAAATACAAAGTCCAGAGCCGACCAGCAGCTTCACACTCCCACGAATCCTTGGTTACTTCACTCCATAACAATTTATTTACTGCAGTTGTACCAAACTCACAAACTGCCCCATCTTCTTGAATCTTGAAACCACTCAGACATAAATTCTCATTTAATTTACATCAGCTTAAGCAAAGTTCCTACTCAGATGTTGAAAAAAGTTTGTAATTTGTTCAGCTCCACCTTCAAACAATCCCCCACGGGGTCAAGGGGTTTCAATCACGCACCACAGGCACCTTCTGACACTATTTCTGTTACATGGACTCATTTGACTTTGTGTTCAGAGGCCAGCAGAGCTCAGCTCCTCCATTAGGTGATTTTATAAAGTCAGGATATTCCCTCACACCTGGAGTTTCAAGTGTTTTCTGAGGCTGTGAGCTCCTCCTTGGCACAAACAAGTTTAACGACCTCTACTTCTAAAAGAAGGGAATGAAAAGTGGCAAAAAACAGACAAAGGATTTTCAGGCTTGCTGTGTTTCCATTGACCAAGAATATATTTCTTGCATGGTTCTCTCCACAACTGTGCACTCAAACCCTTGGGAAAGGGGAAAAGGAAATGACTTTGCCTGCTTGGGAAATGTCTCCTCTCCACTCGTCCTCAGGACTGCTCTGATTGCAGGAACAAAGCACTCGGCTCAGGTGAACAGATTTGCTGCCTGCAAATAAAGCATCTTCAAGATCTCAATTTTTAAAGACATTTTACTGCCAAAGTCTCACAATTCTTTGTCAGGGATGAATTAATTTTCTTGTCAGATTGCACTCTTCAGAGGAAATCTTTCTCTGCAAATATGTTTGTGTCCTTTTGCGAAGATGTAACGGTTTCATCTGATTTTGTTACTTGAGTAGAACAAGTGCTTTCCTTTTGAACCCTGTGGTATTTTAAATATTAATAAAATCAACATTTTGCCAAAAACTACTCATTCAAAACTCAACTTTGCACTACTGCACTCAAATAAATAAAAAGCTTTTCAAAGAAAGAGGGGAGAATCTCCATATAATTACACATTTTGAACCCTGTCTGGGCTTTTGATTTACCATATCTCATTTTAGCTTTTATTGGTCTTTTCCTAGACTGTTTGCACACTTAATAGCTTTTTTTTTTTTTTTTAAGCAGAAATGAAGTCTGATGAAACACCCAAAGCCAAGCAACATGTAGTATTTGGATTCCTTAGTTAGGGACAAATAAGAACAGTGTTAAGATAATTCAGAAGATAATTCAGAATTTTCAGTTAAGATAATTCCAAAAATTTCCAGTTAAGATAATTCAGACATTTTTGTCTTCCAAGAACACTTTCACAAGTGATTTATCCAAGGAATACCTCGGAGCATCACACCCTTCCTCACCCAGAGCCTCCAGCATTCAGCACAAAACTTCAGAAGGAAATATATGGAAATATATGGAGCTAGAGCCAGAGACACCGAGGCACTGTTGGAACTGATTGTTTCCCTTGCTCCAGTGGTATTCCTGCTGTGCCTCACTTCTCCACTAAATTTGTTCCCTGGGTATCTTTTTTTTCCCAGCAATTGTACTTTTAAGAGATCAAGAGTTGCTCAGAAACAGCCTTGCTTTTACCATTAACATTTCTTAAGACAGACAGAAATAGGATAATCTTCTCCCCAAAAATGTTTCTCTCTCTGTAATGTCAAAACTGTGGAAATTTAGTACAAGATGACATTTGCACACAATAATTTTAGGTTTATCTCGCTTACCAAACTAAAACCATATGGATTTTCATACCTTCGTATCCCTCACTGAAAGGTATGGAGCACATAAAAGAAAAAAAATATCACCAAACTAATGTATGACAAAAATCACACTTATGGCATAACTGAAAAAGTCACATTCCCAAATTACAAAACTTTTAAAGCTTTGTAACTTTTAAATTACAAAATGGGGGATTTTTTCAATATCCAGGTTGCAGATGAAAAATCTAGTCTATCATCTGCTGTTTAACATATTTGATGTGCAACTTTTTGGATCCTCTTGAAAAGGACCCACAGATGGCCAGTTTGATAACTCAGAGAGCCTTGAATGAACATGTAGATTAAAAGCTTCCATGAACTTACAGCACCATCAAATAAAAGCAACTATTTTTCCTGAAATGTATCTGAGTCTTGAGTTGACACTATTCCTTTTCATGACCTTATTTTTAGATGTATTCAATCAAAACCACCCTAGGACACGAACACTCCTTTCCCTTGTCCAGGGGGTTGCTATTTGTGCACAGTGAGAATGTGGTGAATTGTTACTTTTCAGTTCTATTCCTATCATTAAAAAAAAGACAATAAAATCAAGCTCCCCTTATATTTTTCAAGACTTGATCTATTTACAATAAAGCAGTTTGCTCATCATGTCTTGACACTCGAAGAGCCTTAAATAAAGCAGCACAAAGAAAAAGGAAATATAACATGAAATTATCCAAATAAAGAGAAAGCATCCGCTTGACAACCTGGTTACAGAAAAACAGAGGTACAGAGAAATCTTTCATTAGAGCTTTGCCAGTGGCAGAGCTGCAGAAAGGCGTCACACTGGCTTGGTTGAAGGTCAAGGCTCCTTCCTGGAGGGCATGGGGTGTTTTTTAGTTTCCTGCTAACTGACTTGCCAGCACAGTCCAGTAAACTCCATTTTCTCTTATTCCCCAGTATACTAAAAGCTTTTCTAAGGAACAGTCCTAATTTCATACTGTGTTCAGATGTGAAAAAAAAAAAAATTAAATTCTATTTCACTATACAGTCAAATCATCAATTGCTGTCACAACATTGGACCTTCGTAAACACAAGAGACACACATGCATCAAACCAACATGATCTGAGATTTTCACTTATAATTATTAGTTGTTTTTAACTAAGAGTCTGAAAGAAAAAGTGTTCTCTGATTTTTCCTAATTGGACAGTTAACATCAAAGCAAGGTACCCCAAGAGCAGCATCCGGGTTCTTGTGATTAGGCTGAGGATAAGCCCAGACAGTGGGGAAATGTAAGAAACAATTATTTGTGGAGCAGTCACCCAACCAGGCATTCCAAACATCAAGGAGTAATTTTTCCAACACTGAAGAAAACACAAAAATCTCCTTTTTTATTTTTTTTTTATTTAAGAAAAATAAAGTAAACCCACCCCCACCACCTGTCTCCTGATTCCAAGCAAAGCTTTGTAGGAAACCAACCAACCAAACAAAAAAGGATCAATTTGCTGCTCTGTTTAAGAACATACAGGTGCTTCTTCTCAATATTTTAGGATAGATCAAAGAAATTAAAATCAAGAGTGTCTTGGTAACAATTATACTGGAAAAGAAGGTAAAACCAAGGCTTGCAGCAGGGAGTACTTCAAAAGAAGTCTAGAGAGTAAGGAGTTTACAAAGATAATCTAGAAAGAACACGCTTGATTTTCTCTCAAATACAATTAGAGATTGCTAAAGGTGCCAAAGTTATTCCAGGTACAGAAGGCTATGCCAATGTAAATTGCTACACTGCCCTGCCCTAACTTAATTCACTAAAAATTAGCCTAAACTCTACTCCAACAGTAACAAAAGTTTTCCTTTATTTGCAGCACTGGAATGAAAAAATACATATAAATTAAGTAAACTACCTGGTCTCACTCCATCTGACTTTTTCTTTCACCACAGACCAAGAGCAGAAGAGAAAAGTTCAAGAACAAGGGAGTTGACACAAATTGATCTAAAAAAAACCTTCACAGCCAATGGGTGCACTGCATATTCAGAATAAAACTGGCTGAAAACAAGAGAGGAGTGGGGAAGGTTGGCTACTGGTTCCACATGCTGACAGTGTGCAGAAATCATCTGTGCAATAACGAGTGGAGAGCCCAAAAATTATGTCAAGTTGACTGTTTAAGTAAAAAAATAAAATCAAGCAGCAATGTGCAAAAAAAAGAAAAGCTTCAGTGATTGTTGAAGTCGTTAAAGACTCTAAGGGTATCTGGAAATAAAATAATGTTCTATGATATGGGATATTGCATTAAATTCTATTTTAGTCACACAAGTTATTTTTAATGAGACAATGCATAGTTGTTCCTATATATTCAAGAAAGGATATAAGAACATCCAAAATGAAAACATTTTGAGTTGAAATACTTGCTAGCAGAACAAATCTATTAGCATTTATAATGTGTCTTACATTACATATAAACACACAGTTCTAACTAACATAACCAAATAAAATTGGAAATGAGCTGATGGAACTCTTAGGATTCATCTTCTACTAAAGTAAATTAAAAATATGCAAATTTAAAAGGTACAAGTAACTGGTGGTAACACAAAAAACAATCACGTTTTCCTCAATATGAGATACCTTTCGTAATTTCTGGGCCAATTTTTTACTGTATTAAAGAAAAGGATCTGAGGAAATGGTTCACCCTCCCCAGGTGTCCTTTTCTCCTCCTTTTCTTTGTACTCTGAGGGGAGTTTTCCACACTGCAGTGGAACTGGAGGAATTGTAATGACTACAGAGCATTTGCACAGTCCCAGAGCTGGGCAGGGCTTCTCCCTCTCCTCCAACCCACTCTGATGCTATCCAAGGAAATCTTCAAATTTGTTTTGGAGCAGATTAACCTCCATTTAAAAGAAAAGAAAACAAATCAAATATATATACATTTTTAAGAAGCTGATTTATCAAGGTGAAATGATCAACTGGATATTGAGGATGCAGGTAAAACTGTTCTTCACAAAGCAGGTGAATTTTAGAAAGGTTTTAGTGGTGGTTATAAAGTTCTGGAGGGGTCGGTGCTGCTCAGAGTCAGAGCAGCCCTGGTATGAAAACAATACTGGAAAATATTTCAGGAGATGTAAACAGGGAGGTGAAAGGTGGGCAGGTTCCAAGTGAAATCAAGCTCCAGTCTGAGCTGACTTCCTGCAGGAATGAGGAATTCAGAGTTACCCAAGAGCTGCCTGCCCAATCTCCCCACAGCCCCAGATTCAGCTGGGATGCTGCAAACACCCCAACGGTACAAGATGAATTTCCCTGCTGTAAAGCCAAGAGAGTATGAGCACTGCAGACGAGCTGCAGCAATTCAGAATAGTTTTAGTATTTAAATAATTGGCTGGATTTGACATGCTACCCCTGCTGATTTCAACTCCTACCACATTATAATTCATATATTATGGATATATACATCCTGTTAGTGAGGCTAGCAGAATCAAGAAATGAAAAACCAGCACATTGAAAGAAAATTTAAATGAAACATTAAACCCAGGCACTAGTGAGAATGACAATTACACATTTACATAACAAACATGATGCTAGAACTAGAAAATTCCCTTCCATGTTCTGTATTGCTCATAATTTCTGTAAATAACACTTTAATAACTACACTTTTTTAATCTGTCCTTCAAAAAAACTTCGCTGTATACATACATAATGTCATTTAAGCTTGCATCCATATCATTATTTAATTAGACAATAACCCCTCCTCTCTCACACTAACAGTAAATAACATTTATGTAAGTTATTTTGCAGTTTCCACACCGTGTTAATTGTTTTCAGCATTTCAAATTTAGCTTTTTACTGTGAAATAACCTTGAAAAGCTTGCTGCAGCTATTTTTTGAAGCTTCACAACAGTCACAATTTTCCTAAGTTATTTGGCTCAAAATAATTTTCAAGACCGATGTAACTCAAGGTTTCTCTCTCAACACAGCCACAGAAAGTTAATGTTTTTATTATTTTTTTTCTTTTTAAGAAGTCCAGCCACATGCTGGACACCAGAATCACAGTGTCTTGCTCCTCAATTGCACCTCAAAAAGATGACCTGGACATCATGGAAGCCAGGGGGAAAATACCTGAAAGGGCAGTGAATTACACATTTATGAAGTGCAGAGTCCTTCATTCACATGACTTTCCTAATAGCAATAATTCAATGTACAAAGGATGCTTTTCTGTGCATAAAGAGAGGAACTCAGACCCCATAGAACACTCTGAGGGCTCTGCTGTAGCTTGTTCCAACCTCAGTGAGCGGATGCTCCAGAAGAAGAATGAGTGTTATTTATTTCTATTTATTTCTCAACTGCTGTACACAACCCCTTGCTCTCAGCCACTAAAGCTTCCATCAACCTCTGCCTGAATCATTTCCCTCTCTCATTCTGTTCTGTAAATAAAGGCAAACAATAACTGCTCCTTCTGTCTGCAATATCTCAGGATTCCTCTTTCTTGACAGAAAATTAAATTTCCCTTCTACACCTGTTAGTCAGGCCTTTATTATCTAAATACAAGCCCACATAAATATTCCAGATAAGAAAACTGCTTTCTTATTTTCAGAAAATAAGAAACCAGAAAATAAAAGCAACATTAATTTGAACGTGCACAGAATTGCAGCTGAAGTTTATTTTAAAAGTCCGAGAATTAAAGTTTTGCTTTTAAATCACTACCTTACAGAAAACACTAAACCCTGACATTTAGAGGAGATTGCTGTGATTCTTAAAATTCCTTTTCTAAGATCCTGAGCTTTTATGTCTATTTCCTAAGTTAAATTTTATACTTCAAACTGTCAGTCTTGGTAAAGTACATAAACCAAATTACTTCCAACATCAGAAAATAAATCTCCTTGCAGTCAGCCCATGCACAAATCAGTCCTGCAGCAAGTTAGTAACCACTTCTCTTGAATATCTGTTAGCATCTCCATGATGCTGCAATTGATACACACATGACCTGAGGAGAATTTGGGTTTTTCATGCTTCATTACCTACACAACCACATAAAACACCAGCTAATCAACTCCATTACACTTCTACACACGGGTGTCTTTGGAAAGGCAAAGTTTGAAAACTTACATTTCAAGCCCAGAATACCTTTCAGTAATTAGATCAGAATTGCTATTTTGCTCTTCTTTTCAAGCAGACAGTTGAGGGGGGATGGAGGGAGGTATTGACAGAGATTTCTGGATCCCTTAGGGGTTAACATTTGTATAGCTGTCTCTCTTTGTTGGCACAACCCAATTTGAAAAGAAAGAACCATCTGCCCAGCTGTCTGGAATCCAGCCCTGTCTGATAATTCCCATGCTGAAAAATAAACATTTCCCATGCTCTCAGGAAACTGATTCCCCTTTCCTGCAGCTCACAACCAGGCTATGGAGCAGCACCTTTGGAAGCCATAAAAAACCCTGAAACTTTAATTTTGGTTTGGAGCTCTGATGTTTCTCTTTACTTTTCTATGACACGCTATTTTTCAGGAGTTGCAAATTTTGCAATTTGGCTCATGAAATAGAGCAATTACCTTAAAAAATAAAACTCTCAATTAATCCAGTTCTAGTTTGTGTGATTATGAGCAGCACGACTATGAATGCTCTCACGGAACAAGTGATCCGAGTATGATATTGTAATAACAACCCTGGTGTGTAAAAATTAATTCAATAAAAAGCCTATAAAGTGGTGGTAATAGCATGTTATGGAGTGATTATCAGAAAACTCTATTCTTGAGTAAATAACTTCAAACTGGCCTCATTAGGTTTTCCCCAAACATTACAATTAGTGTTCAGTCTAATTCAAGAGTGGGTAGAGGATACTAAACTACCACATGTTCTTAAACATCTGTAAAGAAATTGCTTTATTATTTTAATTTTCAGATTTCAGTTCAGATTTTGGGCCTTTCAAAAGAAGGGATGGGGAAAATTGTTTTCTTACTTAGCAGAGAATATTTGGACAAGGTAGATCCGTTCAACTCGCTCATCTTCTGAAGATCTCAAGCACCAGCTGTGAAAGCTCAGCTATCCTCAGCTTCTACATTTCACTGAGTTTAAGACTGAACTAAAGTGCAATTTTTAGCCTTTCTTTTTAAAACTCAGTAGCGACCATTGCTTTCCAGACTCATGAAACACAAATCCACAGTTTTTCTCTCAAACTACCCCTCACATTGGCCTGTACTCGAGTCTGTTTTCTGTTGTCTCAATTACCATTAAACAGGGCATTAATAAATCATCTGCTCACTCTGGATGACCCAATAACACCTAATGACTGTAAAAGTTATGAAATCAAGAAAAGGGCTTGCAGCTGTGTAGTATTAAAACAATCTCTATTATTGCTTTCTATATCTCATGTATTCTCAGGTTTAGAAGGAAATAATAATTAAAATTCATCTGTTTAAGTATCTGAAATTAAAATATCCCTAAATGGGCAATGCCTTTTGTACACCCGTTCAGGAAACTGTAGATAATCCAGTCAAAAGGCTATTGCATATGTAAAAATGACAGTGAAACTACTTCTCTCTTCCATTTCTTTGCTGTCACAAAATTGGGTGTTTCAAGCAGGACTATTCAAAATACACAAATAAATAAAAGCAAGACTGCAGAGAATTGTTTGGTTTTTACAAGGCCTCAATGCAAAGTCCTAATTCACCATCTGAATCCTGTGACAAAGTGTTGGGAGGCATTAGTTTAAGGAAGAAAGTTGGTTTGATTGCAAAGCCTAAATTGCAGAATTTCTTTTTCCAAAAATGGCAAACAGCTTGTACATACAAAACCATCATCCTTATAACTCCTAATTGCAGAAAAATAAACAGCCATTAGACACAAAAATGTTTTTTTAGCCCATAATTTTCCATCTTGAATGTTCTGTCTAGATCCAGCAGCGTGTCCCACCCAGTCTGTGAGGATACTTCCTGTAAGCACAAATTTGATACACGGTATAAAAATATCCCAGCATTATGAGTCTAATCTCTTTCCTTATCTTTCCTTCCCCTTTTAATTACAAGCTATTATACTGTTCTAGACTATTTCTTCTCATCTTCACTTCTGCATCCTTCCCTATTGCAACACACTTATCTGCTCCGCTCCATCTTCAAATAGCGAGTGAAAATTTCAGCACTGAAAGATTTAATTTTCCTATGCCTGCACTGTGCTCTGTCCTCTGATTTCTCAATCCTGCAGCAGCCAATATGCTCAGATTTGTATGCATGAAAAATCCACAACATAACCTTACCACACCACGTGAAAAGGGAGACCACTCTCCTTGCTTTGACATGATAATTAAATAAGAGAAATGTTGCTGCACTGATCCCAAGTGAAACACTATTATATGTCATCATATATCCAAGATTAATTCTTCACTTGAGCAGATACCAGGTTAAATTCAGATGAAATGCAACAAATTAGCTTCTGCACTTCATTAATACTGTCAGCTTCACTCTACCAAAGAAAACCCCGAGCCCCCACCACACCAAAGAAACCCAAAAAATGGTGACCAAAATTTGAAAATGTATTGGATTTTAAATATATACTTTTTCAACAAAAATTTGAAAAAAAACACCAAAACTGTGTGATGTTGAATTGCTACATTTTAATTCCTCGCAAAATAATGCTTTGCTATCTGCCACATCTCCCAGTTCAAACCCACACCACTTTATAGCCTCTTCATTGGTACAGTCCTCTGCATTAAACTTACAGAAAAAAAGTATTGTGTTGATTTATAATAAATTATTCCATGGTCTTACAGCCATATGATACTCAAAAAAGATGTGTTTAAAAAAGGAGAGCATGATGTGAATCTGAGACACTGAATTCTGTGGAACACTGCCAGCAGCCACAAGATATTTGGTGAGTTAGGCAGAATCCAGAACTTTCACAGGTGTGAGAGGCAGTTTCAGGACTGTAAAGTAAAAATTCAGAATGTCAATACATGAATCATCTTTGCACCATGAATACCAGACAGCTATTAATAATCCTCTCCTTACTTGGGAAGGTAAAGAATTCAGTAACATTTCAAAAATATCTCAGTCTTTCTGCCCTCAATTGCTTTCCTGAAAACACCAAGAAAGATGGTTTGTGCCTTCTCCTTCAGAAGCTAAGGATGAGAATATGAAGACTGGGAACTGTAGAATTGCACCACCATAAAGTTGCATGTAAGGTTCCTATCACATTTCAAAACACCAAAAAAAACCCCAAAAAAACCCCCACCTTCTACCACTTTTCAAAGCTATTCTGACTGGAGAGCACAGGACATCTCTAGCTTTGATATGTTAAGGAGGTATAATGCAAAAAGAGACTCTATGAAAAACTCAGTGGCAAATCCAGGCTTTATTCCTCTTTTTTTTCTTGGAAGAGAAGAAAAATCCTCAGGTTAGATATCAACAGAATTCCTATTGAAAACAAGAGCTTTCATAAGCATTGTGATGTTGTTACTTTAAAAGGTTAGGAAAAACTTTGTCCTTTGCAGAAGACTTTTGAGGCTTCTGAATTTCATTTTCTTCTTAAAGGTGAAAAGTTCACTTAAGCATTCCATATACTCCAGTTTGAAATACACACTCCTAAATATTTCCATTAAAATGAAAATCTTATAAAAACTATGATTATTTTGATTTAAATGTTCCTGTGCAGGTAAAGAAAGGTCATTTGATGCAGGTTGGGTGTCCTGACAAATTATTTGACTCCCTAGATGAAAGTTAAGTGTTGTACACACATGAACTGGAAATTCTGGGGATTCTGGGGATACTGGGGATTAATTACAGAACCAGCAGTGCCTCTGGAAGCCCCTCACCAAAGGGAAGGAAGCACCATGAGATAAACAATGTGCCCAAATACCTGTTACAAAACAGACACCAAGAATTCCAAGACAACTGAGTAAGAGAGTTTTTCAAGAAAGCAAAACTTTGTGGGTTGAAAATTCGGGAACTGGAATTATAAATCACCAAGACATTAATTTAAACACTGATATAATTAAGACATCATTAAAAAAATTGCTTAAAATCCAAACATAAGGACCTTGAGAAATTTCCCCTACCGAGCTAAGGCAAATTAAATTGTCTATTATATATAAGACAGGACAAGTCTTGTTGCAGGGGAAGTTCCTGCCAGCAGGCTGAATTACTCAGCCTCCTTATCCACCCAAGTGATGTGACTAATGTATTCCTGTTAACAAAACAAACCAGCCACACACAAAGAATTGCTTCATCCTCCAGCAGGCGAAGGCTGAGGTCCATCACCTGCTAGAGGTACCTGGAGTTGAGTGTTTCACATTCCATTTACCAGAAATGAAGAACTTGATTTGTTTTGAAGCTGAGATTTCTATTCAGCCATTTCATTTAATAAGTCTTAGTTCAAGGCAGAAGGCAGGTAATCAGATTGGATACCTGGTGGCTATTTAAGAAACACAAGAAAACAGACATACTTTGGATAAATGCAGTTTCTCATGGTGGGGGCCTCTTAAAATCATAGCTTTGTTGTTTACCTATAACAAACTATTTTTAAACTAATGGAACTGAGCTCCCAAGTACAACACTTTGCTCACTTTGACACCTCCATAAAGGCAGATAAATTGCACTGTATCTCCTTCCTGCTTCTTCCAGACAGCCAGAGATCTATGAAGGATAATACAAAAGACAAGTTCCCATAAAATCCTGACCCTGCTAAAGTTACTGGGCTTCAGTTGTATACTGAATGGAGCAGAAAGTCTTGCATGAAATATTCCTTCAAATGTGCAGGCCATTTTCTGGGATCATTTTCTCTTAAGAAGGTAACTGGATAGCTAATAAGTCATTAGTTACCCAGAAAGCTTCCTGTAATTCTTAGATCATCAAATCCTTCAACAGGTTGGACACAAAAACTGACTCAAACGTGTTTTCCTGGCAAAAATCAAATAGATTTTGACAATATTGAATTATTTGCTGGATTAGCCTATACTTCTCTTGGTTAAAAGAAGAAAAATCCATTTCTCAACTGGAAAAGGAACATTAAACCATCATCTTCAGCGATCTCTTTCATATTTTAAGTTCTTAATCCTACATTAAACTGTGTCAAATCCTTCATCTTCCCAACCTGAAACACACATAGCCTCATACACCGCACCGAAGGTGAGCACTCGCTCCTCCAGACATCCCCCTGTAGATCCATGCCCGGCTCCTGCGGTCCCTGGGAGCAGGAGAG
Source organism: Bombycilla garrulus (assembly GCA_013400315.1). Taxonomy (NCBI): domain Eukaryota; kingdom Metazoa; phylum Chordata; class Aves; order Passeriformes; family Bombycillidae; genus Bombycilla; species Bombycilla garrulus. The sequence goes on from VXBU01005489.1 coordinate 504,424, forward strand.
GGAACAGAGTCTGCTCTGCATCCCTCCCCGTGCGCTACCGGGGACGAGCCAATTTCAGTCAACACCCAGGGCTGCGGGAACGGGTCTGGGCCCTCTGGGTCTCTCTGGGTCTCTCTGGGTGTCGCTCGGGCTCTCTGGGTCCCTCTGGGTCTCTCTGGGTGTCCCTCCGGCTCTCTGGGTCCCTCTGGGTCTCTCTGGGTCCCTCTGGGTCTCTCTGAGTGTCCCTCCGGCTCTCTGGGTCTCTCTGGGTGTCCCTCGGGCTCTCTGGGTCTCTCTGGGTCTCTCTGGGTCCCTCTGGGT
>VXBU01005489.1:504895-526646 GCA_013400315.1 Bombycilla garrulus
CTCTCTGGGTCTCTCTGGGTCTCTCTGGGTGTCCTTCGGGCTCTCTGGGTCTCTGTGGGTCTCTCAGAGTGTCCCTCGGGCTCTCCCGGGTCTCTCTGGGTGTCCCTCGTGCTCTCTGGGTCTCTCTGGGTGTCGCTCGGGCTCTCTGGGTCTCTCTGGGTCTCTCTGGGTCTCTGGGTCTCTCTGGGTGTCCCTCGGGCTCTCCCGGGACTCTCTGGGTCGCTCCCGCCCCGCGCCGCCGCCGCCCCGCCCGCGCTGCCTGCGCCGCCCTCTGCCGCCCTCTGGCGGTACCGCCGCGGCCTCGCACCGCCCCTGCAGCCCCGAGCTCCGGGCTCGTCCCTGGGGACACCCGGGGGACACTCGCCCGGTCCCCGCCTGGCCGAGGGACACCCGGCCTGGCCCCGTCTTGTCGCGCTCAATTCAAGCAGCTTTCAGGCTGTCTTGGACGGGATGTGCCCCAGCACTGGCTGTTCATGTTCTTGTGATGAATTCAAAACCTTCCGGTACCTGCAGCGGCTCCGTGGGTGACACAGCCACACGGCCCCTCAGGACACCCACGGGCTGCAGGTCCTTTGACACCGCTCTCCTCCGGAGTTCCAGTCTGGTACACAGTTTATTAACTCTAGGAGATCCGGGAACACAAGCACAAAGTAACTTCACCGTCTAAAATAAGTCACACGATGCATGATGACAAGATAAGCAAAATAAATTTTCTTCCGTTTGTCAGTTCCCTTGAGCTTTCCTTCTATTCTTGAGTGTTTGTGAGAATTCAGGATTGCAAACTTCATGCTTTCGGTCTCTAATCTCCTGGCTTGTTCTGAAATGTGGACTCTGATCCTAGAAAGAGCTTTCTTTGGCAAAAGTATGAGCTCCTATCTAAACAAAAAATCCCATTCCGAAATCTTACACTCCAGCTCTTCTCTTTTGGTCTATTTCAAATTTTCTTAAGCCCCACTCCAACGCCTTTTTTTCCCTACCCCAATAAAAATTCCTCCTTCTCCCTGCAGCTAGGCTCATGCAAGCAGTCTTCTTCCAAATTAAATAACTTTGGCATTTCCTTGGGGAAAGAAACTCAAACCCTACAAGTCCAATTAACAAAGCAATAGAATTTTACTCGAGCCACAAGTTATATTTCCTTAAACTGAAATCTCCCATATTTTCTACACTTCAAGATACTTACTTTGTAACTGGCCTGCAAGCACTCAGTCCTGCAAGAACAGCACTTAATGCAACTCCTATGAAGCAAGAAGGAAGCTGGACTTCGGTCTCTAATAACCAAAATTCGGTATCTCAATTTTATCTTAAGAACTAAATTAATGGTGTTTCCTCCCCAACTGAGCAGTCCTGAGGAACTCGTACCGAGGGAAACGCTGGGGTATCTGACTTGGCAAATGTTCAGATGTAAAGTACTCTCATCAGACATGCCTGAAAGGTGACTGAACTCAACATGGGAATACACTGAGAACACACCAGACTGCAGAGAATCACGTCTGGAACGAGCAGGAAACTCCACCATCACTCAGACTGAAGGCTGTAAAAGTGCCAGTGCCTACAGAAGGTTGTTTTCTTGTGGGTGTTTTTGTTGTGGTGGTTTGGGTTTTTTGAAATGAAGGTCCTAACTGCCAACTCTTCCGTAGAACTCTTAAGACTTTCCAAGCAGTTTTCCAAATCTTGGCTGAGTAATCTCTAGAGGACACAGTTTGGATACGTGTTTACTTCACTAACAAAGGACAGCTCAGTTCCGTTATTTTCAAATTTCGATGCAAGCAGCATAGGCTCATCAAACCCATGAAACAGAAAAGGATTATGGATAGCAGGTGTCCAAAATACCATCTACTTCAGCAATCTGGAGTACTGGTAGCAGCAAAAGCAATTAGACTCTGAACTCAAGAAAATTTGTTTTTTACAGCTCGGATAGTTAAATAGTGAACAGATTGACAATGGAATCTCTGGAATCTCCCTTACTGAAGTGCTTAGAAAACAGATTAAATAAATATCTGTCAGGAATTGTGTTGGTATGATTGATCCTGCCATAGCCCAGGAGAATATACTGTTGAACCTTTGAATCCCCTTCCAGCCCCCTGCTTTCTTCTTCTCTTTGAGTCACTGAATTGCAGCATCTGCAACATTGTGTTTTAGTTAATTTATCTTTTAAAGCCACACTCAAAATTAAACATATTTAATTCAGCCATGAAGCAGCAGATGATCACAAAAATCTCACAGCCTTATGGCCGTGCTGGAGAAGAGTGAGCCTGCAAGAGGGGGATTCCAGCACAGCGAGGGGCTCAGAGGCAGCTGTGAGGAACTGGGAAGGTGTAGGGGTGCCAGGAACTGCACCGAGGCAGGGAGCTGTGCCTGCCATTCCTGCCCCTGATGGAAAAGCACAGCACCAGGAGGATTGGCTGCCAGTGCTGAGGGTCCCTTCAGCACAGGGCACTGCAGCAGTGTCCAGCAGCAGCCAAGGCTGGCTGTTCCCAGAGGAGAGCAAAGCAGGAGTGATCCCGGGCCAGGGGCTTCCCCCAGCACCTGAGCACAGCAGGGAGAGGAGGAACAGGGACAGGAACCCGCTGACAACCCCAGACTGGACAGGAGATGCTGGGGCAGAGCAGAGACAGAAATGGGTGCAGGGCCAGCAGCAGGCACCAGGCACATGTGAGGGGCCCATCCTCCCTCCCATGTGAGGGAACAAACTCCCAGCCCTGAGCTGAAAGGGAGCTGGGGGCCAGGGCTGGGTCCTGGTGAGGCTGCTCAGGAAAACCGTAACCTAATGTCCCCAAGGCCCTGACAGGCTCAAAGCTGGCCTTGGTGGACATTGAGAGAGGCAAAGATGGCAGGTGGAACAGCCACACCTCTCTAGTCTGTCAGTCCAAACAGAATTATTCCAGACAGCTGCTAATTCTGACCACCTGAAGCTCTGACCTTATTAAATGCAGACCACTTTGTGTCAAGTCAAAATAAGATTAGAGACGTTAGTATAAAAAAAGAAGATGCCCTGACTAGAGAACAAAAACATGTGACAAAACTTCAGTGATGCTCCGGACAGATTTTGTAGAAACATTAAACTACTGGCCCAAAAGAACAAGAAATTCTGCACACCACTCCAAAATCTCAAAAAAATAAAAAATAAAAAACCAAACCAAAAACCCAAAACCCCCCAAAAAACCAAAAAAACACCCCAAACATCTAGAGCGAACAAATAAAGCCAAGCAAGACCAATAGGAAGTTCTTCATTCACTAAGAATAATCTACAGAATTTTATCATTACAAAAGATCTCAAATGACTGAGAGGGTTTTTTAATACAAATAATGACATAATTGAGTAGGGTAAAGCATGCTTGACTTATCAATAATATCACTTCTCATGTAGCCAAAATTAAGCTTTTGCTGAAGTACCCTACAGCATTTGGCCTATGAAAAGAGTATTCATTTCATTAATTCTAAAAGAATTGTATTAAATCATTGCTCAATGATTTGAGGATGGGACTTAGCTAAATGAAAACCATAATCAAACAAGCCTTCCAAAACCAAGAATAATGAATTAAATCTTGGAAATGTTCTTCAGCATCAGTTTCTAGAAAAGAACCCTTTCACAGCACTAGTCAGGTCAAACTGCCTGTAGCTCTCTTGCCCTGGCTTAGCAGGTACCTCTCGTGTTGCTAAGATGGAGAAAAATGTTTGTAAGAAAAGGCAGAAGTGTACATGTAACATTTAACTGCAGCTAAGCTAACAGAAAACATTTAACGAAAAAAGTAACTATTTTTAACATATTCTCCCATTTAAGATCCAACGAGTGTGTCTACGCTCTACCCAACTCTTTGACATCTGCTTCAGGCAGTTCAAATCACAAACCCGGCTTCAGTGTCACTTGAGAAGAGCTGAGCACTTGAGATTCTCAGCAGCTGCTTCCAACAAGGAGTGGAAAACCTTGGAAAAGGTTGGCTGTAACATTTCAAGCTGCACGCGTGATCCAGAGGGCAGCGACAAGATCACGGAACCTCCCACTTGAACCCTGCACCATCACTGCAGATTATTCCAAATACTCAAGAAGTTTCTCAATTCAGAATTTATCTCTGCACAGCCCTGCAGAATGGGGAACAGAGGGAAATCAGCAGACAGTTGTAATGGACTAAATTTCAAAAAAGGGAAAAAGAAAGAAAAATCTCCTTCCACGTAAACAGCAGTATGATGGCAAAAGTAGCTTTCTTTTTTCCTGGAGCTTTTTTAGTTAATTTAGCTCAAGCTTTTCCATCATTGGCTCTATACTAGTAAAAACCTACATAATTTGAATTTATCACTTAATTTTCTTTCTTTTCCTGACACAGTGTATGTGACTAAGTCGCAGCTGATAGATTAAGGGGTCATTTCAGTCAATCTTTTAAACTTGTTTTGTGATTCCTTTTCTTTCCTCACATTGCTCCATCCCCCCTGAGAAAATAATTTACACCTAAAATACAAACACAGGTTAAACTGAGTTTTGCTCCTTTATTCACAAGTATTTATCTGCAATTTTTCCATCAACCAAGCCCCAAAGAAGTGCTGTCTGAAAGGGAACAAACACACAATTAGCAGAACCTCCAAGACCTCTTCAAACATCTGTCTGCTTATAACACAGATAAATACCCCAGATACTTCTCAAAGTCTTCTAAGTGTGGTGCCATTAAAAATACTAATTTTCCCTGCCAATTGTACATTTTTATGTAATAGAAACTAGGTTGATGTCAAAGAACTGAAAATTACAAACCATATGTCACACCAGAAGCAGCTTATAAAGATTAGCATATTTATAAGACAAAAAATGCATTTTAAATAATGCAAATATGAAAACATCTTTTTATTTGTAAAAGCATTTTTTCCTCAAATCAACCTAAAGTATGCTTTTCTACTTCACTTTTACAAGATCAAAGAAATTAGATTTCATCCTCTAGGAAAGATCTGAGATAGAGTACTATGTGATATTGTGAAAAATGCCAACAATCAATAATTTATCCTTTCAAACTGTAATTCTAGGCTCTAAACAATAATCCATTTTGTCAAAGATAAAGCACTGAAGTCAGTAAATTTGGTAATGGCCATAATGACCAAAACATTCCAAGCTGAAAACCATGTAGGACAAGACTGAACTTAGAACTCCATTTTTTACTTGAAATCTAGTATTTTTGACACAAGCCTACTTTTTTCACATTCGTTAAATTCATTCCTCAATTCATTTCAATAAACTTTTCAAATCAGCACTTTTTAAACTTTTTTAAAGCCCATTCAAGAAGTGTGAAAAGCCATGCTAATAGAAGAAGAACAATTAAAACCACGTGTTTTCAGCATATGACCAATATGCAAATTAAAACGTTACTAAATCCAAAAGTAGTGGACAATTAGCAAGAAATGCTTATCATTATTATGGTCATTAACTCTCAGAGCAGCAATAAAGCCAGAATAATATTTGTCTGCCTCCAAGAGATGTGGTTCTCTGCAAAGCTGAGGGACTGACATGAACTTCTCCAATGTATTCCTCACAAATTTTGTTATATTCCTTCTGTTGCTAATACATCATTTAGCAAACTGAATTACCAAAATCATCAGAGTGAGGTTGGAAAAGGCCTCCAAGATCATCAGGTCCAGCTGTTGACTGATCACCACCTTGACCACCAGACCACAGCATGAAGTCCCTTCATTTTTTCTGACATATTCCCCTGGACAGCCCCTTCCAATGTTTAACCTCCCTTCCAATGAAGAAATTCTTCCTAGAATAGCAGGCCAGAGAAAACTGTATGCTAGTTAAATATATATTCTACCTAGCAGGAAAATGATTTGTTATACAGGAGTGCTCATAAAAAATTCTCAAAAAAAGTTTTCAAAATCTGAAAACTGACTAAAAATAACTTTCAATTAATAATTAAAAACACTGAAAAAAAGAATTGTAAAACTCCCTCAGATGATGAGGCCAGTTTTCCTCATTACTACAGCATTCATTTTAAAAATCTAAGGCCCTAAGTATCAGATTTTTTATATTATTAGCACTGCTCTATGAATTAGTTGATATAATAAAGTCTCTAGCAAACTCTGATCAAACCATATTTAAAAGTTTGGTTCTTCTGTCTTTATAATTCTCTTCACTTCAACTGGGAGCACTCACACAGCTTTATGATGCACCACTAATAATCTGTAATAGAATTAAATGGGTACTTTCCAAGAAATCAGCAGTACAGCTACAAGAGTATTTTTGTTGCACAGTACTTTTAACGTACTATTCATAGCTGAGAAAGTACTTTAATTTCCCTAATTAGCTGTTCAGTAATACAGAAATATGCTAATTAAAATCTATTTTTCTTCTCTTAAATTATGTCATGCTGTCAAATAGATACAAAAAAAGAATGAATGAATGATATTTGCAATATCAATGCAATATTGACATCGTGCAAGTGCTCCACCAGCACTTGCTCCAATTATTTTGCTTTGAATGTGTTTGCATTGTTTAATTGTTCAGAACTTAATAAACAATTCTGTAGATGATGTATGAAGAGAAAATAGGATCCAAGATGGTCAAATAGTGATCAAGCCACTATAGAAGATAAATGATGAATTCCTCTGCCATTCTGACCCCAGTACTCAAACTCTTTTACCTGCAGCATTACAAACTGGAAGTGAATAAAGAGGGTATCCAGGAGATGGTCTGTGCTAAGTAGGCACCATTTTAAAATAGTTTTTTTGAGATGTGCTATTTTAAAGTGTAACAACACTAAGCCTTTCTTGATGTGCAGGAACTTGTGGCTTCCGTGCAATCTCAAAGATTCCACGTCGATTTAGATAAACAGGTCAGACTTCCTGGCACCAGAGGTGCTCCAGGGTGAGAGAGACAACTGCAAAGGCCTGAGGATCAGAGCAGAGCTCGCCCTCCACAGCCCCCAGAGACCTGCTCAGAGAACACCCTCAGCAAGAGCCCACGGCTTTTAGCTAGTTCTCCTTTTGAACTTTCCTCCTTGTACCTCCCAGCTGTGAGATATGTGTTCTGTTCTCTGCCCAGGTGCATGGCATCGGGAATTTATAGATAAGACCTCAAGAAAGATCCTTCATCTTGCAGCATGGGAAAAGCCATTTATGCAGTATCTCGGTTTTCTCCCACACAGGACATCCATTCTGTGAACCCAAGTCTCTGCACTGGCTACAAAAGAAATAAATCAACAAGCACCACGAAAACAATCAAAGGCAGGCAAAATAAAAAGGGGCAGGGGTAAAGAAAAGCTCTCAGAATACGGAATGCTTGGTTTTACAGGAAGAAGTTTCTACAGAAGAAAAAAGATACATAATGAAATATCATTGATTCTATCAGTGATTTTTGAAATCATGGAAACTAGAGGAAATCCTTTTCATTTACTTACTTGCATTTTTCTGGACTGTGAAATACCTAAAAGCTGGACAACTCTAAATATTTGTGTTACTGAGAACAAATATCTTTCCTTTGGATCTAAGTAAAGGAAAGGCCAGAGTTCAGAATAAATACTGCCTTCTTGAGATTAGGGGATCTACACATCTGGAATAGCCAAGCACAGGCAAATGCAACCCACAGTTCAGTACTGTTGTTTCTGTCTGCAACACCTTTGTAAACAACCAGTAAGATTCAAGACTTGGAAAAATCACCTAATTTTATTAAATAGCTCACACATATTCAGTAGAAGATTGATGGTTATGGCTGTCTTTTACTAACTTGAGGAGCCATCACACTGCTCTGTGCAACTTGATAAGCAACATTAGTCAAAATGTACCACATTTTTTTCCTTATTATACCTATGAGGATACTGTTTCATGCCTTGTCTTTTCCTGGTTCAAACAAAATTTATGTTAAAAAAAAACTTATTGTGGTTTTGATCATATCAACAACCTGATTCTGTTTATTTTCTTAAACCTGTTCTACAGAGCCAGATTGTGACATAAAAGAAACCAACACAAAAAAACAACAAAAAAGCAACCATAAAACTAAAAGTGAAACCAAAACATGGGGCTCCTTGTCTTTATTAAGAACTATTATGAAAGCTGTGTATCTCAAAAGTCAAGTATTTCATCATAAAATCCTTACATTTCAATGGACTTTTTACCTGGAAAACTTATTACTTCGATTGCCACTCTGAGTGAGGGGACAGACCAATATTTCTAATATTTCAGTTCCTGAAACCTGCTGAAACACATCCTTTTTCACACACAGAATGGAAAAAAAAAATAAAAAAAAGTAAGAAGAGGAGAGCAGTTTACACATTGACATTGAAGATCTTCATTGGACTGAATCTGTGTAACTTCAGTAACACTTATTAATAAACCCCACTGTATACATTAATTCTTCTCCCAAACAACTTTTAAAACCATCCCAACACAACTGAAGCTTTTAAATGACTAACGGAAAATCCAGAGTCTTGTAACTGCAATACAAATATTTAAAGCTTGTAACTCTTCAAGACTGTTTTCAGTGTAAAGCACTATGTCAGAGAATGTTTCTAACATGTAAACTCTACAGAATGTAGGCAAAAATTAAAATCTCTTGCTTTCATACATTACATTATTATATTAGTATAATTACATTTGTTATCATGTTCAACCAACTCATACAAATCTTACCCTTCCTTTTTATATTAGTTGAGATGATCTCCTGCTGAAAGCGTTCACTGCAATTAACTTCTGCAAGCTATAAAATACAAATGTGCACTATATAAGGAAAAATATAATGTCTTTCTGTGCATAATAATGTAAAAGTGCACTTCATGTGATTTCCCACAAATTTAAAAACAGACTTAGTAAGTGACCAGTATTTATGACAGACCATCCTTTAACAAGGACTCAAAGGGAAAAGGCTTCAAAGAGCTTGAAACCTGTTGCCTTCAGCTGTTTCTTCAAAGATGGTACGTCTGAGAGCTCTGAACTCTTTGTTTCTGACAGAACTGCTTCACACACACTGATATGAAAAAGCACCACTAAGTAATTGAAGAACCACAAGTGTTCTGCCTCTAACACGATTACATTTCACAATGCAGATTTATGAGATTCGAGATCTCCATTTAAGATCATGCCATTTCATACAGTTTCTCTCAGTCAATACACAAGGTACAAAATGAAAATGCATTTACAGTCATTTGCTGGTTTGAGCTGGGGATGAGTCAATTTTCTTCACAGTGGCTGGTAGGGGGCTGCATTTTGGATTTGTGCTGAAAAAGAAATTGTTGATAACACAGAGCTGATTTTGTTATTGCTGAGCAGCCCTTGCACAGAGTGAAGGCCTTTTGTGCTTCTCAGCACCCTGCCAGCGAGGAGGCCAGAGGGGCACAAGGAATTGGGATGGACACATGACCCAAGGGATGTACTTGGGGGACAGCTGACCCAAGGGATAGTCCAGACCATCTGGTGTCATGCTCAGCATGTGAAGCTGGAGGAAGAAGGAGAAATTTGGAAGAGAGGACGTTTGGAATGATGGGTTTGCCTTCCCAAGCCATAGTTAATCACTGTTAATGAGCTCTGCTGTCCTGGGGATGGCTGAGCACCTGCCTGCTGAGGGGACAAGGAGAAGGGACACCTTGGGTTGCCTTGTTTGCACACACAGCTTTTGCTTTACCTGGTAAAATGTCTTTATCTGAACCCACAAGTTTTCTCACTTCTTCCGTTCCAGTCCTCCTTTCCATCCCACTGGTGGTGGGGAAAGTGAGGGGCTTTGTGGTACTCAGTTGCCAGCTAGCTTAAACCATAACAAGTCATAAACACAAATCATGCCTAGAAATCTGAAATTCAGCAATATATGCATCTAAATCACAAAAATACTCTGTCTATAAAAATCAGAACAGTAAAGGAACTTCTGACCAGCATCAGAAATGGGACTTCAGAAGCCTTGAACACACTGAAGACTTCAAAAAAACCCCAATATATCAATCACTACAGACAGTTCTTCATCTGTACAGTACATTCTACTGCCAACTTACTACATGAGTTCTGAGTAGATGTGTCTGCTGTTCTATTTGCCTTAATGCAGCATCTAAACAAGCAGGCAAACACATGGTTTTTTCAGCATGTAGCCACTTCTCCAGAGTTTTGAGACAGCTGAGACTGCTGGATGTCTGGAAGGGAGCTGCAAATATGTATGAAGGCAACATTTGCCTTTCACTCAGAATAGAAGATTTGACTGAATTATGAGAAAGCCATATCTGGCAACTCTAGTACTGGTCTGGGGAGCTTTTCAGTCAAGGCAGTCATGTGCTCAGAACTGCCCTGTAACTTTTATCTTCTCTTGGACTTACTTGCTGTCTTTTCTGAGGATCATATATATTTATATAAATATATCTATCTATCTATATATATATATATATTCCCATTGTCTTTGTCATATGTTGAAAGTTCCAACAGAAGAACAGAAGTCTGGTAACTGCACAGATCTGGGTGTTAATGAAATGAGTGACAACTGGGTGCACTGCACGAGCCCAACACCAACACTCACTAATTGGTTACAGCAAGTGTGCAATATGCCATAATTTACCAAAGCACCAATGCCTAATCACTTCACGCTGCAATGAATTTCAAGCAAACATGAGTAATTATGCCATTAGTTTTAATAAAGTGACAGCTAGCACTTACTGCAGTCTAGTGAACATTTGCACAGAAGTTGGTTTATCAGTGCTTATAATGTCCTGCAGCTCTATAGAAAGACCCTTAGAACATGAAGAATTCTTTCAAGATTTGTTGTCACGTGTATGAACATTCATTCATGTGTTAAGTGTGGGAATCTAAAATTACTCACAATTACCTCCTTTTTCACACACTACATGAAAACTTCAACTTGTTAATTATATGGATGAAAACTGTCCCTATCTGCCAATGGGACCATTTGCAAAGCCATCTTCTCTTTTCTGAGTGGCTGCTCCAGTATTTTTTAAATACTGGAATTGAACCATTTGAAAAATATTAAAAAGTTAGGTTTTAGATTTGACCTGGACTTTCTTAACAGAATCAGTAAGATTTTCGCTCTTTGAGTTTAAACAGGCACAACAGTTAACGCTGCAGGTTTTTACTGACACCAGTACACCATAAACATATCTTGTTCATGTTTTGGGTAAGACAGAGATACATCCAGTATATGAAAGCTGAAAATTATACTCACAAGAAACCTGAATGGGATTGACAAGGCATCATTTTAATTATGATGCATTTACATAGTGAATGTAATGTTGAATTACCAAGCACTTAAAATTCTGAGTTTGACATGAGTGCCATTGACTCAGAATTCTCAACTGAAGATTCAGAAAAATATGCTTAAATATTTGACCCATTAAATGCTAATAATAAGACATATATAACTAATTAAATCTGAGTAAGATTGTGATCAACACTTGTATAGAGAAACTTGAAATGAAGATGTTAGGTACTACATAAACAGCTAGAAAAAAAGTTTCCAAAATACGAATCTTGCTTTGTTATTCACTGCTGCTTCAATCTTGTGTATGAAAGGCTTACCTTGAGAGTCACTTGAAATTTTTCTGTTGATGATTTCATTAAACAATAGCATCACTGGGCTATCTTGTAATTGAATTAAGCTAGCGTCAATTGACCTATTCTCCCATTTCCCTGAAACAAAACACCTAAAAGTGAAATTTTAGCCTTGTTCTATGGATAATGAGCACCAGCATGATTAGGTTCTGCGAACAGGAAACACCTTCTCTCAGTCGACTAATTTTATGAAGTTATTATATAAAATATGTATTCTTTTCAAGGGGAGAAAAGAACCCAGAACAAAACATTGACCTCTCATTAGTTCTTAAAAGCTAAGAACTTTGAACAGCAGTTGCAAGAGAGAAGACAACACATAACCTAAAAAAAGAAGTTTAAGATAAAAAGAAAATATTCTTTCTAGTTAAAATACAGCATTTTAGAAAATTATGGTTGCACATGCCAATGCGGGAAACTAATTCAACAATAATCCACATATCCTTCTTCATTTGAGATGCATCTGATGTTGTTCACAAGTAAACAGTTATATTTGGAAAAACAAAACAAATTCTAGAGAGAAATGGGAAATCAGTTGGTAGAATTTATCTTAAAACTTGGTGTTTGAAGTGGCATTAAAATGGGTTTTTATTTCAATTACTCCATCTTCAAAAACAAATCTAATGTCTTCATGGGAATAAAACCAGCAAAAGGTGAAACACAGACACAGGAGTTACTGTTCTTGATCTCTCCTCTTAGACTTATCTGACATTTAAAAAAAAAAATGCTGGGATAATCTACCATTAAACAATCTTCCTGCTCATCTGCTCTCAACAAGGCCTCCAGCACAATAAAAGCCCTGCTTAACACAATGCAAGTGTCCTAGAAAAGGCACTCTGTGCCCAGGGAGAGGATCAGGGCGAGATCTGCTCCACATTGCAAGAGCAGAATCAGAGGTTTAAGCCTCCTCCTCCTCAGCCCGTCCCTAACAGGAGGCGTTACTTGTACAACAACAGCCCGGAGGGGCGCTAATCTGAGAGCAGAAGCACTTGGGGTAGAGGCTGTGTCAGCCTGAGACAAAGGGATAAAGACAACAGAGGGAAGAGTGAGACACACAGATGGATGTGCACACAAACAACAGCCCTGCCTGCACCACGGCACAGCAGCATTGCCAAGCACCATCAGCAAAGCTGCTGTAAAGTTTTTTACGCATCACGCCGTAAAACAAAAGTGACAATGACTTTCTCCTCAACAACAGGGACGGCGGGGATCAGAAAGCACAGAGGTGCTGCTTTGCCAGTGTTACATTCACACGGTAGGGAAGATCAGGGTTTATTCAATCTCTTGGTCCTGAAGGAAAGGAAACAGTCCCAAACGAGGTAACTTTGTTGTACCTCTACACACACTGATTCAAGAGGCCTTAAACTTATCAGTACACACATTTAGAAATACTGATGGAGAATTCCCTTCACCTCCTCACAAGCACTCCAATACTCCAGCAATGTGTTCCACATTATGATAAATGTATTATCTTTGAACTGCAGGTATGGCACTGCCCCATATATTTCTTTTCCAATAATTATATTCCATTTAGTTACTTCAAAGTATTTAGTCATGAATGGCTTTTGCACTTCTTGACAGGCAAGAAATAAGAAACAAGGGACATTCATTTCCCAATGCACCAGCAAGACTGCAATGAGAACGTTAGTACGGAGTCTGTGTTTAACACAAATGTTAGGAGAGCAAACAGCACTGGTTTAACAAAATACATTTTTTCTAAGTGTCTAAACATCTTAAATATTTGCACTATAGTTCCATTATTTCCTTAGCGCCTTCTCTTAAAAAGTAACATTGCTACTGAGTTCATCTCCTATGAACTCAATGCCAAAACCACATATCAAAGCCACAACATTCTCAGCTAATAAATACACAAAATTTGACAAATATGAACCTGAGGATGAAAGCCGTGTCTACCAGATCTTCTGATTCTTTGTGTAATAATGAGTTGCAAACTTCAATTGCAGCCTGGAATCAATGTGGGACCCTTCTGGCAACACACACTGGAGCTATGTTATCATTATTCTCTACTTTCTGGTCCAAGAGAGCAATACCTAACAAATTATTTTTTAGGTAACATGTTAGACCAAGGAGTTTATTAGGAAAAATATATGGCTTAGGGCTTAGAAGACCATAAAGTGGTTTAAAGAGACCTAAGGGACATTGATTTATCTACCAGAATCAACTTTCTCTTCAGACTGCCGCAATAGAGCATGGAAATGAGAAAAACAGGATTAAAGAATCACATTATCTGCATAAAAAGCTCTAATGCTTTATTGTTTATAAAAATGACACTTCAAAAGTTATCTGAATGGTATGACATCAGACTGTACAATCCACTTCCACAGCTTGCATTAAGTGCTATTAAAGACTTCCTTTCCTCAGAGTGGTTGGAGCTCACACCTCCCCTTTGTAACCCACTGAATCTGTGCATTAGATAGAAACATTAAAAAGTAACACTGGTGGAATTTGCAACTTAAGTTGCAAAGTTTCTTTTTGTTTAAGAGGAAAATATTATTCCTATCATCAGTCTATAGAACTGAGATATCAGGGAATTAAGGGGAACTTTCACATTACTTAAATTTAGCATCTACCTTCTAAATTTGCATTGGGGAGACTCCACCCAACAGAGGGAGAAACTCACTGAAAGGGACTTTCAGAGAAAAAAACTGAAGTCAAGTCTTCTAAACCACCTCACATCACTATTTTCTCCCCAGGAGCAGGAGCCTGCACATATTTGTAAGAAGTCAGGCCATGTACATTCCCTTGTGTTGTGTCAGAGTTGGAAAATTCAATCCCAGCTGAAGCTGATCTTACAAACTCCACCAGGGTCACGTCCCAGCCAGGCTGTCCCATCACCTCCTCTGCATTGTCCCTGATGCCAGTCTGAGGTACTTCAGGGAGCTCAACAGCTGAAAATTAAAACCACTCCCCTTAAAAAGCCTAGACCTACATTTGTAATCTTAGTGAGGGTGCCATTTGTACTGCACATCAGGGGCATTTCACTGATAAAACACAATTAGCAACAGACCTGGGTCTATTCTAGGAATAGATTTGTTATTTTCAGTAGCAAAGGTAGAACAAAAAATCTCTGTTTGTAAACCAAACCCACAAATGCTCAAGATATGATACACAAATATCACATACATCTAGAAGTCAAGAATTTGGGCCTTGAGCAGATCCTACAAACCCAGTCAGAAATGTTTAAAAGCAATGAAGTCGGTATCACTTTAAAGCAAAAGGCTCCTCCCTTCTCAGCCTTGCCACCCTTTGAACTCAGACCCACATGAACTTATTCCTAGAGAACCTTCCGGGGCTGTGACATTCCAAAGGCCATGTCTGTAAAGGAATTGCAAAGTCTGACGTTACTCCAGGGGCAGATATAACTTCAGAAACCCCAAGTTCTTTGGGAACAGGCCTTTCCATGAAGTTACATTTTTGTTCTACGTAAGCTCTATGCGTGGTGAAGGGTCATCTTTGAGGCACGTGCAGCAAAGAGTCTTTATTCACTAGAAAATATTCACTTGATAGTTAGAAATAGAACCCAAATCTCACCAATTACTTGCTTTCCAGCTGTAATAACTGTAAGTAATCTAATCCAATGCCATGCTATAGCTGCTAACAGTTCTTCCTTTGGTTCACACAAAAGTCTTCTTGTGCTGAATTTAAAAGACTTCAAGCAAATGAAAGATGGAGCCAAGCACTGACAAGAAAACAAAATACTGAAAAACTGATCAGTGGGCAGCACTCAGTCTCACTTCTGACTGTGTAGACAGGAAAAATAATAGATATCAATTTAAACTTAATCATAATGCACATGCATAAAGAATTTGTATTAAAAATGCAAAGGTACTTTAGTTTTGGCATTTTATAATCTCTACACAAATCTTAGGAAAATTGTTCTGTTTCATATCTTTTAACTTCAGGAAAACACAATCTTGAAAATATCAACATATCATCAATTTATTCCTCAAAACTATTTAAATAGATATTATGCATGTACATATACGGGGAGAGGAGGAAAGGCCTATTTCTGTAATGAACTCAGCATGAACAAGATTTTGTTCCATGAGGAATCTAATTGACTCTAGTCAGCCCACAAATTCATCACAGCAAAAAGTCCAGCTGGACCAAATAACCAGGCCATCCAGAATGTGATGTTCAGGTAAAGCTATACAGAAAGTTGTTAAATACATGGAAATCTTTTGAGTCAAGAATGTGTTCCAGACTTGTACATGTATGATGGTAAGAACAATAAGATGATTTAAAAAATCCCTCTTAGATCTACAATCCCAATCCTCTCACTTAACAGCTTCCTGATAATTCACTTTGAGATTTCTTTTTAGTATTTCTATGGTTTGTCTAAGCTATCTTTAAAATATTACACAACCTTTGCTTTCGTTATTCAAAACACATGACTATGCACAGAGATGGCAGAACTTTCTAGAACAACCTTTCAAGGACACAGATTTGCCTTCTGTTCTTCTTGAGTGAGGCCGCAGAGCAGAACTGCCACAGCCTCTCTCCACACCCAGGTCATTCCTGCTCGGAGCATCTCCTGGCAGTGCAGGAACACAGGGATAATGAACAGCCATTATTATGGTCTCCCTTCAGCTCTAACAGGACCATTACACTGCTCTCTCAAGGAATCATCTGAAACTCTGCACTTGGAATGTTAATATTGTGTGTTCCCAGCTCTTTGAACTTGTCTTCAGAATAGGTACTTTTCCAGCAAAACATAAACACATAAAGCAAACCAAGAGTTACCACAGTAGAGAGAGTGAGAAGTCGCATGATCTGGCCACAGAAAATGCCAACTGTCTCCACCCCACTTCTATTTAGGCTGCATCTACTCCTCCAAATCAATTGCTTAATTATTGTAATTATATACACAAGAAATTCAACTGCTTAAAAACTAGCACATACTTAAAATGCTCTTCTGAAGAAAAGAAACACAAAAGGCAAACCCAATACAAAATCTTGAGTTTCCAATAAACAGTAACAGAGTCTTTTGGAATTAGAAATGGTTCCTTCTACATTTAATGCATAATCTTTTTTACTCTCCAGTAGGTATTGCCCTAAAATTTTACCATCTCTCCATCCTTCTAACGACCAAATACTCTGTGCAAGTTGTTTATCATCTCTGCACCTAATGCAGTTTGAAATGTTCTTGAAAAAGATTCTTACACTCAACATATTTATAATACACCAGATCAAATATTTGAATTAAGTAAGTTGGGCCCCAGAAACATTTTCATCTATCTTCTGGGTCATAGCTTCTTTCAAAGCATAACGCATATCAATGCCACCTTAAATGCTCATTCAGGTATTTGTAGAATTCTGAATACAGATTTGATTAAGTAGCATAAAAAGATTACAGTTCTATTGCCATAAAACTAAGAAAAATCAGACAAGCTTCTCTTTCTTAATATTTAAAGATACCAGGCTCCTGCTGGAGAAGCTTAAAGCTTTGCTCTGCTTTTATCTGTTTTAAAATCTTTCTGAACAACAGCCATCAATCCGAAGAAATATATTTTCAAAGTATTCTTTCATTCCTCAACAAAAGACAGACATTGGGAAGGTACTTAAATCCATTAAGATACATGTAGAGTAGCCTCTAGCAACTTCCAACCTATTTAAATAAGCAGAATTTTTCTATTTCCATACAAATATTCCAGTAGTTTAGTAAACATTTTGTACCTCAGCAGGCATCAGTGTTTGTTAATCTCATATATAAGGGATAAATTCCAGGGCTGCAGGAGCTCTGTGTATTCCCAGGACTCTGCCTGGGCATGCAGACACCTGAGCCGGGCTCAGCCTCTGCAGGAGGACGTTCCTGCAAGTACGGTAGGCAGCGACTGGGGCCAAGTGATTCACTCCTACCACCACCTCGCAAAGTCTAATTTGATAATTATAGTGATTATCAATTAGCATCTCATCACTATTTGATGACACACGATGACTTGAGGCTAACTAGCGTCTGGTACATCATTTAGCAAAAATGCCACGAAAAGAGGGCTGGTGGCAGAGGCCAGCAGGCAGAGAGAGCTGAGTAAACAAAGCAATGTGCAACAGTTTTGGGGACTCTTACAGGTTCACTTTTCTGAGATGGGCCAGACACAGCCCCAAGTGTGGGGGCCCTGTGCAGAGCCTCAGTCATCACAGGAGTGGGAGCTCCATTCCCAGCCTGGAACAGCCCACAACCTTCTCTTCTGCACCTGGAAATATCTCCCACAGTGAGGTCTCCACAACAACACTAAGGTTCAAAGAATAAAGTTAAAGAATCCTTTATTACTCAGGACCAATGTACATTTTAGACTAAACTCACCTTAGAAATGAAAAAGAAAGCAGATAAATTTTATATTGAAATAAGTAACGCAACTATCAGAAGACAGAAGAGCTGAAGAGCTAAGCACAAAATGAATTTACAAGTGGTTTTGTTTACAGTTCACCACTAGATCAGCTTTCACATGGATGATCATTCAAGTTTAGAGAATACTCAACCAACCTGTTGCAGCTGAAACTCATTTCTTCTGTTCACCTTGAAGTATAAGAAACTTGATCTCAACAACTTTACCTGATCTGTTTCCTAGGAATGAAGAACCTGCATTTCAGTGTGCCTGAAATGCTTCTTATGTCTTTAATGCTGGAAGTTATTATGGAAACATTAGTTGGTTATAGCATTGTATTATGATTCATTCAAAAGAGCCATGGCCCATATATTTAGAATGTTCATTTTTTTATCTTATAAAAAGACTGAAGTCTTGTAATT
This sequence comes from Bombycilla garrulus, assembly GCA_013400315.1. Classification (NCBI taxonomy): domain Eukaryota; kingdom Metazoa; phylum Chordata; class Aves; order Passeriformes; family Bombycillidae; genus Bombycilla; species Bombycilla garrulus. Next base: position 523,170 of record VXBU01005489.1, read on the forward strand.
CTCTCATGCATATGACCACATCATTCCATTAAAAACTTCTGTGGCTGTAGCAGACTTTCCATCTTCATGAAGGACTTTTATAGGAATTGTCATCTGCTCTCTAAAGTAAATTTTTGCATAAAAATGATGAATGCCTTAGAATCCATTAGAATTCAGAGTGCAAAAAGAACCGTAAGTTATAAATTAATACAAATTTTGGGAAATTCCAATAAAAGCCCGCTACATAAAGACCTCCAGACTGGCTTATGTGTCAAATAATTCTTAAGAGGACTAACTGTAATCTTCAGCATTATATAAAAATTAAAATGTATTTTGTTTCTGCATTACATAATTGTTTTACCTTTCATGTCTTCGACACTTCATACCTTTATCTGCACCAATATTTTTCAGAAATAATATATCTTATCTCTTCCCCTCCTTGCGTTAAACACCCATAGTTACTTAAAACCGGGCAAGGACTTTTTTGAGGGACAGTTTGTATACACTGCATAAGTCCCTGAGATATACAGTACCTGAACTTGATACTACTGCAAATGCTGAGTAATCTGAAATATTGAAAATTTACTATGTGCTAAACAAAAGTTTCAATTCACTTTTTAATCCAGTAAGAGAGCTAGTTTACTGCTAACCATAGAAAAACTGCTTTACATGGGATCTAAAATGATTCCTGAATCCCTGGCACCTAAAACTACCTTTTATGATTTTTTTTTCCATTTCTAATGTAAACAGCAAGAATCATCAGCATTAATCTGCCAACATGAAGCATCATATTGGCACCTATCAACAATCAACTACCAAAAGAAAAAAGCAAAAAGTGACGTGAATTTTAATTTGCAGAGATAATTATGTCAGGTATGGCTTGTTTCAGGATAACAATACCCTGTTAGGGCTTGCAGGCCTCAGCAGAAGTAATTTGGGAATAGCAGTGACAGCATAAACAAAGCACTGAGAAAGGTTTATGACGGTGGAGTCCATATAAAACACTGGATTAAATCTCTTCTGTATCCTGCGGCTCCAAACTTTCTGAGGATGCAGCACTAAACCCAGAGCAGACAAACTACAGCAGACTTGGCTTCCAACCCCTCTTCCTCAACACACGAGCCCCATCCACTTATTACAACTGAAAGCACCGTTGTTCCCTGTGAAATACTTGAAAACAAAGAGCTAAAACACAAAGCCTATTCCCCTTCATGGAATATTAACTTCCGCTTTTAATAACTAACTCCTGGTCCCACACGATACAGTTCTGCATTGTCCAGCACACCCCACTTCAGCCAGACAATGCACACAGCAATAAAACTCTACCCAGCAAAGAAAGTGAAAGCTGCGTTTGTTCAGCGTGTTATTTGGCGCAGCCAACTGTAATGCTTCTGCCTGCCATTTATTGTTTACTCTGTCAAAGGATTATTAAGAATTAGGCTACATTTGGCAATTTTTTGAGAAGGGAATTTACATGCAAAGTGACTGACACTTGGTATTTAAAGTCTATTGGTCGACTCTGACCCTTCGTTTACAAGTGACTCATTTGACTGCAAGGATCTCTGATGTGGAAATGCTCAGATACGAATCAATTGCAGTTTTTGTCTCGGGTAAATGTTACTTGGCAATCCAAAAGAAATGAACAATGCTGAGACCGAGGTTCACACAGAATAGTGCTCATATGTTTAAAGAATTCCTTTTACATGCCTGGTTTAGTTCTAGTCGGAGGATTTATGACTCCCCTTCTCCTAATAACTTATCTCAGAGCACAGTGGTTTTAAACACACACACACAGGCACAGACACAGACACACACACAAAACCAGCAGTTAACTCTTTTGCTGCCTGAAAGAAAAGCACGGATGGATTTAAGTAAATTTAAAAAGCAGGTTTGGGGCTGATAGGGATGGTGATTCTCCGTGGGAGGTTGGGATAGGGTAAGGATAGGACTAGAAAGGGAGAGAAACATGTAGGTACAGTTTGCAAATCCCTGCTCCATAAAGAAACGATTGTGTGCAAGAAACGACCATTCCTACATGAATCAGCTCAGTGCGAATTCTGCAGTTTATCTCTGATAAGGATAAAAGTAAAAGGGTTCCTCTGTACCCGAGCAAGATTCCCTTCCCCTCAGAAGGCAGATGCAGCATTTCTATAAACAAAAATGTCTCTAGCCCTACCTTGTGCCAGTGCTTGCAACATGTGGAGCTGAAGCAACAGAAACGCCCACCATCCCCGACAGAAGATGAAACAGAAGTTTAACTTTATCATCATTCCGCCTCGCCTGCTATTCCTCCGGGCAATAATTTCGCGATCCACCTTTCTTTCAACCGGTATTGCCTCACTGATCCCCATCCGATCCGACTGGCTGCCACTCCTGACAGCGCTTTGGTCATCGCTCATTCCGCACCCGCGGGCCGGGCTCTGTGTGCAGGGTCGGGAGCCTGAGCCCCGCGCTCTGGGGGGAAGCGAAGCCCCCACTTGCCAGGATCGGCGGGCTCTTTGATTTGTGCTCGCTCCGCCCGCAAGCCGGGAGCAGCGCTCCGTGTGCCTCCCGCTATGACAGTCGCCACCTAAGTCAATGTTTCTTGTGGAGGTATTGATTGCACCAAAACAATCAGTCAGAAATGTGAAACACATGTTTCTCTGCGCTGTCACATCCGATGCCTTCAGCAGACAGGGTAAGTTCATGGGCGTCAGTATTTCAGTAAATCCGGATCCTTCAGCACATCGCAAACAGGAACAGGGAAAAACTGATCCATCTTAGCAGCCACCAGCAGACAATCCAAAGAGAACCTTTCATACTGCAACGGTGATGGAAACTGTTACCCCCGTCATTTTTATGGAGCGTGGCGAGTTTTCCAGCATGTGTCCCATTCTCCTGTAAAAACCCTCCGATGGAAGTGTTAAATTCTTGTAGAAGGGAAAAAAAAATCGACAAGGAAAAAAAAAACTAATTGAAAGTATCTCGCTATTCCTTGCGCTAAGGATTTATTTCAGACAATTTCAAGATTAGCCATGCAGACAGAGTAGTCTCCCGATATCCCCGCAAAGCTCTGCATAGTTTATATTAATCCGATTTTCCTTGGAATACAAATCTCTACCGTCAACAGAAGGGTTTGAAGGGTCCTCGAGCAGGTAAATCGAGCAGCTCTGGCTGTGATTCCAGCTCGCTGTGCAGTCAGTCAGCCACAGGCCAGTGCCGGTGTCACTTGAACTCCTCACGTTCAGCCGGAGGTAGGGAAAACCTCAGTTGATCCTGTCTCCCTCCTCGAAGGCTGGTGCCGATCCCTTCCTTGCAGGGAGACCACGACAAAAAGCACCTCTAGCAGGGAAAGCGCTTTTTCTCTGGCCGGTTGTGGACGAAGCAAGGAAGCAAACCCTCAGCTGGACAGTGTCCGGGGCGGGGGGAGCAAAATCTCCCGAAACAAACAGCAACAAGGTGAAATCCTCCCAGCTCTGCTGAGCCGGGCTCCTGCTCTCCGCGCTGATGCAGCCCAGG
>VXBU01005489.1:527652-651519 GCA_013400315.1 Bombycilla garrulus
ACAGAGCCAAGGGAGTCCCGAGGTGCGAGGTTAACCCCATCCCTGCGCGCTGCGCTGTGCGGTGCTGCCGCGGTGCTGAGCGCGGTGCGGTTGTGCTCCGTGGAGGGGAGCGAGGGCTGCAGGTTGACAGAGCCAAAGTTGGAGGTTGGCTCCTGCTCCTTCTGCGTTTTTGAGAAGCGATGTGTGATGATGGAGCCGTGCAGCAAACGCTGTGCGTTATCGCATCAAACACAAGGTCATTTCCCCCTATTATTAACAGCCGGTGTGAGGCGTGTCTGACAGAAGTGTGTTACCCAAGAAATCACCTTTTTTTCAAGCCTTTGTAATTTTACAGCATACAGGAAGGTAAAGCAGCTTTACAGTTTGCACCCCAGTGCAGGGGAACACCTTCCCTGGTTCCCTGACAGCGTCTTCTATGCCCAGCACCTGCCCCTGAGCTGCCTCCCTGTCAAAGCCATTCCATCCATCAGCATCCAGAGCTGCAGGGCAGCTTTTCCTCCTGACCCTCCCTTTGTATCTCCCAGGTACATCTGTCTGCCAGATTCCCTCCTACGCCAGTCCCTGCTTCTTCTAGTATCCAACAGGTTTTTAAGTTTTATGACATCTCCTGTCTGCCCACCCTTTATCCCTCTGTGTGCCAGCTTGTTCCTGTGTTCGAGAAGTTGCTGTACTCAAATCCTCATTATTGTGGCACCTTTTCCTGGTGTGAGATACGAGCTGTATTCACCAGCCACCTCTTCCTTGTGGTAAATAGAGTGAAAATAGCGATTCTGTTGTGCCTCTCACGTCACATTTTCCTTTTTTTGTGCGTAGACCACATTAATAATTATCTACACATATCAGGACTCAGTGCTTATGATTTTCCCTGCAATACGTCCGTTTTGAGAACAATGCAGACTGAACCCAGATTGTGTTCAGAACTGACCTCAAGGAAGTAACAATCTGCTTGTAACTCCCATTGCACCAATAATAGTAGTTACTTTACTGAAGCGTGAAAAAAACCCTTTTTATTGAACCAGTAATTTTGGGTGGGACTGATTTGCCTTAACTGGAAATGGAAAATACATTTAATTGTGTGTCGTGCAGTTTTGTTTTGGTATTTTTTTAAGCACTGTTAACAAAGGAGCGTAGGACTGCTCATGGAAATTTCAGTTCAGGATTTTAAATTCAGTTGGATATCTAAGAAAGTCCTCAGTGCTTCCTCATAAGTTCTAAGGGGTTTGCAGGGGTTATGATAGTATTGTGAAAAGTCAGCTGAAAGAGTCCTTGTCAGATTGTTGAAACCAAGGTGTTAGAAAGGAGAAATGCTCAGTTCTGTTACATTGCTCAGTTTCAGTGGAAGTTTGTTTCACTTTGAAATTAACATGTTTTCCTTGTAGCCCTTTAAATCTGTATAGAATGCAAACATAAGCATCGGAAAGTAACCTGCAAACATAAATTTAGGAAAGTAACATACAAACATAGAAAAATAACCTATTTTCATCACTCAGGCCTTGCTTCTTATTTAAATATGATTGTGTCTTTTATACCTGACATTTTTTATTTCCTTATTTTTAACAATGAGCATGTCTAAGAGGATGACATTCATGGCTGGGGTTTTTTTCTATTTGCCTTGGTTACAGTAAACATACTTAATAGTGTTCATACCTGAAAAAAATTTGGCAGGAATACTGGTAGGAGAACAGCTCTCCCACCTGAAAAAGTAGAAATGACAAATCTGATGGTCATAAAGAGAGAAAAAAAGGACGGGATGAGTTTTCAGCAATTTTAAATGTAAACACAGGAATAAAAGAAGCAACGTAGCTAGTTTTATTTAAAGTTGGAGAAAAAAGTAGGTTAAAAGTCTTTTTTTATTCATAAACATATATTATTTATTTTTCTGTTTCGAAACTGTTGTGTTTTGAAATGAGGTGTAAATGTGGTGTGATGAGACAAAAGTGAAAGGAAGAAAAGGCTCCACTACTCAAGACAGGCCATTAATGAAAGGCAGCCTCCTAGCCAGGAAAGTGGAATGTGGAACTATTTCCACAGAAAAACCTCACCAACTTTTTATATCTTCTTGGGTACAGTTTATTGACTCTTTAGCATCTGGAGATAGCTAAACTCCTAGAGATGGAGCATTTTCATATGCAAATAATTTTATATGCTTTTTAAGGTTTTATATATTTGTTTGAGAGTTTTGTTCGATTTTTTTTTTGGTTTTTGTTTTAGAGTGCTGCAGCAGGTTTTGGGATCTGCTCTATCTCCTCACGCAGTCTCTGATTCTTGCAGTCATTGATGGGTGGTGCCCAACTGGGGTCTACATTATGCCAAACATGATGGTTTTTAGCTAGGTGATTGCTATGCTTTGTTTGGCTGGTTGAGTCCTGTAAGCCAAATAATTATACTGCATTCTCTTAAAAACAACCACTGAAATGAATCAGTGATTTTTTTTTTTTAAGTGGTATTTTTCACCAGTGCACTTTCTTTGATGATGACTCCACCTGGAAAATTTAACTGGTAAAGCAAAAGTCTTTACCAAAACTATTGAAAATTAAATGGAGAGCAGTATGAACACTATAACAGGCAATATAAAAGCTGATATTCTTGTAAGGTCTTCATCATAAGTAATGTGGAACAATTACTATTTTTAATTCCTTGGATAGAAGGCATAGATCTTTTTGGAACCTTGAAAAGAGTTCCCTGGGTTGTTCCTACACTTCCATTTTCCTTCACTCAAAGGCTTAAAGTGCAAAACTCAGGACAAGCAATTTTATTGACTACCACATGGTAGTCCCAGAGGGTTCTCATATTGCCTTTCCTTTTCTCCCAAGAGGGACAGTTCTTTAGAAAACAATGACTTTGCAAGTAGAAAGTAACTTTCTTTCAAATGGGAGTATTTTTCAGCATATTAAATCAACCTGAATTCAATGAACTTCTGAGAGGGGGCTAAAATCTTCCCTTGGAAGGGTAAATTCCCGAGGGATGCTAGCCAGCTGCTCTGCTTTTATCAAGTAAATATGCTTCTACGTCAATAAAAAACATTGGAAGAGAAGGAAAAAGTATCCCATTATATGCTGTAAGTCTCAGGGGAGGCATTAGGCAATGACTTCACCACACTTCTGGAAGTATCTCCTGCAGCAAACGCTGTTGCAAGAACAGGAATAACTCCCATTAAATTTTACTGGGCTTAAATAACTTAATATGATGTCAGTTTATAAAGCCCCCAAACAAACAGAATGACAAATTTTTGTTTCCTCCATGTGGTTTGAATTTACATAAAAGAAATTAGAATTAGATTTATGTACCTCTTAGGTCTGATTTGAAATTCAGAAATGCGAGCAAATTCAGAGTTAAATTCCTTCGCTCGCTGCTTAATATGATTGTGCTCAGGAGTGTGGGAACAGGCGAGGTGCGGTTCTAAGGCACAGCTGTAGAAGTTGAGGGCAGAATGAATATATTGAAATGTTTCATGGCTTTTCTGAGCCTGAGAAGGATCCTGCCAGAGCTGTAGCACAGTTGTATTTATGCTTAAACACAGTTAAGCCGATGGAAGCAATGTCTGTGCCTTCAGGACAAGGGGCTAACGCTCTTTCTGAATTATCCAATCTCCTGTAATGATAGGTTTTCCCATTTAGCCATCAGAAGAAATTCACAATGACCCAGCCATGTTGCCCTGCTGTGTTTTATGGAGTAGAGAGTTAGCGAAGTAACATAAAGGATCAAGACAACAGGTTCTGCGTTTTTGAAATGTAGACGTTTGAAAACATTCTCAGAGCCTCCCAAAGGAAGTCTACAGGGGCTCTAATGATTCTACTCCAGGCAAGTTGGGTTAGAGTGGGGAGAGAGACCTTCTCTTAAGAACTCTGTGCCTTCAAACACCAGCGGCTCTGGCTACCCAGCCACGGGTTACCGGGATCGCCCTTTCATGATTCTGATGATGCTCCAGGCATGAGTGACCTGAGCACTTTGAGAACTGTCTGAAATTGCCCGTAAATACTGGGGTGGACTTTGGACAAAAGACTAAATGTTTCTGTTGAATTTAACCTTTGTACTTAGGAGTGCCATCTTGGGGACTTCCTCAACTTTCTAGCTGATCTGGAAAAAATAAATTAAGCAGAATCTGAAGCCATAAGTACAAAAGAAATCTACTGAATAGCAGCTGAATATTACCAGTGAAATGCATTAATGCATCAGCTTACACTTGATCACACCAGGCAGAAGACTTCCAGAGAATAATCAGACTGTAGGAAGTATGATGTCAGTTGCATTCTTTTTTCCTTTTTTTTTCCCCTGGAACTAAACGAAAACCCATTCACAACAGTAAAAAAGTACTGCTTCAGCAGGACATGTCTCAGGTAAACATAAAATGTTAGCCACTTTGAAATGAGATTAGATTTCATGGTGTTTTCCATTTTTCAATAACTTTTATATGAAAAACCCAAAACACTCACAAAATCCTAAACTGAAGTCCTTGTACCCACTGCAAGATCCATTGTGATTTCTGTTGATTGGAATTTTCTGAATTTCCTAATTAAGATGATGTAATATGCCCAGTGGTTTCTCCCAGAGAGGGTGCTGGTTTAGTCATTAGTGAACTGGGTATTGTCTTCCATAACATTATTCACAAAGATATTACAAAGACCTCAAGGACTTTCTTGCAGTCCCTGAACAGTTTTTATCAAGAGTATAGCTTATTTTGAGATGCAGTATAAACATCTTGTTTTAAATCAGCAAAGACATCCATCGAACACTTTGTGATGGGATTTCCATCATTTCAGTGAAGAACTGTGTTAAATGCACACACGGAGATCATATTCCAAAAACCAGCCTATTCTTGAGATCCTATAACTGAGAAATGCAAAGTGCTGGATGTGTTAAGTTAGTTCATTATTACAACCCTGCATTTTTCTCACTTGATTGACACGACTCAAATGGAAAAGCCTTAAAAGCAAAATGCCAATGTGATAAACAGATAACAAGAAGGAGGATAGAGACAATTACCACGAGGGCTTGAGCAGTCCCACTAAGGAAGTGGGAGAAAACTGAACACCTCGGCCATGTTGCTGCTGCCATAGTCTACAATTTGCCTGTCTGATAAAAATGAACAGGTCATGAAATGACAAAGTGAGCTTTAAAGAATAAATAGGAGATGTTTGCAGTGATTGGCCACCTTAGCTATAGATTATTTTGTCCTCCATAGAACATGAATATATTGATGAGTAGTATTTTAAATAGGATTCAAATCCAGAGGAATCTGCCACTATGGAGATTTCAGCAGATGCTTTTCTGCCATAATAAGACCATGGCTTGTCTTTTAAGGACATTTTGGTTTTATTCAATCTTTTATGCCTGAACACTTGTGTAGCCAAGAATTTTCCAGATTTATTGATGACTGAAGTTGAGACATCAATTTTAGATCCTGTAACTCTGGTTTACAAAAATAAAAAATGGACCAGACTGTTGGTTCAGGGAGATAAAGTAAGAGGGTTAATGTGAGTGAGACCCTGTGCCAGATGGTTTTTGCAAGTACTGCTATTTTGGCATAAAATTAACGTTGTTCTAAAATATTTTTTGCCAGATATCTGTGCAGAGATTCTGACCAGCAGGTTCTTAAATTTAGCAGCCAAAATAATTTATTTATCACCACTGTTCTCCTTGGCTGCATCCTTGTGCCCATCAGCTCAGCCCTTCCCCTGACTGACTGCACTGGCATCTACTCAGTGCTTCACAGCTTTTTCTAGACTGCTTCTTCTCAGTTCTGTGATTCTTTCTTTTCTTATGAGTTTTTTTTTTCTTTTTTTATTCTTTTCTTTCTTTTTCTTTTTTTTTTTTTTTTTTAAAGATGATCAAAAGCAATTATAATATATCTTAGAATCTGTTCAAGATAGGACAAGAGTTCAGATTAGCGCTGAAGAGCTTTCCTTTCCACAGGTCTCTTATCATGATTCTGCTAACAGAAATTAATTTTGTAGAAATCCAGGCTTGGGCACGGACAGTACATTTCACCATTCTTACAGCTTTAGCTCAAGGTTATTATTGCTGCTCTGTGCTCAGAAGGGAAGACTGCATACTAATTACAGACATTTTATCTTAATTTCCATAGCAATTAAATGTTATTTTAAAAGGCTAATCTGAAATATTTTCTAAGTGATCCACTTGGGTGACACCCTTGTACCATTTTTAGGAAAGCGATGAAAATGTATTTAAATGTGTGCTAAGGTCTTGAATCCAAATCTCACTTTTCACCATTACTTTTCAGTAATACAGACAATATGAAATGCATATTCCTTGGAAGAAAACCCCCACAACAAAGGAGTTCACACCCGTGATAAATTTAAACAGCAGCAGAATATTAGGATAGCTTTGACAGCATAGCTGATGTAAAGGAGAAATATTGGAGTAAAAATAAAATAAAACAATCTTTATTGAAGAAATTTATGTTTTAAAGGAAATAGGAAAGCTTTGTAGTTATTTACATAGAAACCATTGATTTTTCTTAACTACTCTGTAATGCATCTATGCAGTAATTTAGAAAGCTTATACTTAAAACAGATGCCAGCATTATTCTTCAGAGAGTACTCAGAACACTGTGAGTGTGAGACAGATGGATGCAGCAGAATCAATAGTTCAGAGAACTCCATCAGGTGCATGCATTTCGCATAGGTCAAGTTTGATGAAACCCCAGCCTCGTGAATCAACACTTCTGATGTAAATAATTCACAGGAATGGGAAAAAAAATCCACTATGCTTATATGGGATGAATATAAATACACTTTTAAAGTAATTGTTGGTGAGCTATAATATGATCTAACTCTTACAGCTGGCTTACATGTACATATGATCCTGCTCATACAGAGTTTTAGTAGGGCAGGATATCGGAGATTTTTGTTTTAGTAACGAGTTTAGCAAAAAAAGGAAAAAATATGAACTTAAAACTGAGTGGCATTTGCAATACAATAACGCTGCAGCCTCTTTGCTCCTTTAATGAATATACTGTAAAAAAAAATCTATAAATCTTCAATTAATATTTAAATCTGATCTCATTCCTCATTTTACATGCATATCTTCAGGTTTTAAGTATTCCAAGATGACTCTAACATGCCCTCCCTTTGGGAGCAGCTGCACAGGGCTCTCCTAGGTCCAAGAGGAAAAGGTACAAACTCCAGAGTGAGGTGACTTACTCTGTAAAGCACTCAGTGATCAGAACAGGACTCCTGTTGCTTTAGCAGTGAAGTAAAGCTCAGCTCAGTCTGGATCTCCCTAGAGATGGAACTGAATTCTGATCCAGCATGTTTGTTCAACTGCTGCAACCCTACACATTTTGGTGTCACTACTTCTGGTTTTCACTGGTAAGGTGAAAAAAAAACAGAGGAAGTCATGTTTTGCTATCATTTTTTTTTCCCTAGAACTGTAGTGGATTCCAGATCATGTAGGATGAGAATAAGTGCTACTTTGTTTTGCTGAGAATGTTTATCATTGCTTTTCCTGACAGTCTTATAGCGGAGCCTTTCAGTCCCCCTCACAAGGACAAAAATTAAGTAGATAAGGATGAAACTTCAGTATTGAGTTGTAACTTGGATTCATTCACACACAACTGAACGCAGTTATGAAATTTATAATCTTAAAAGCCTAAATAAAAATAAAGATGGCTAAAGGAACTGATGGGAGGTGGGGTATTTTGTAGAGAAATAGCAATATATTTCTTTGCTAGTCAAAATTACTACTTTAAAGAACAACCAAGATAAATGAAAAATACTTTCAAATTTATAATGCTTAAATAATACAAATATTATTTTATATTACATAATGCCTGGATATACCATGAATTCATAAAATAACTGCTGAACAAGTTCTGTGCACTGTCAGCGTCTCTTTAGCAATAAAATTTCCAGAAGACTGGAAAGAAAACCCAATGTTGTGTAAATATTTTAAAGTTAATGACACCACAAGTAATCCCTGACATGTTAATTGAAGATCAGTTCTCATGCACTTAACAGACTGCTTAAGATGGAAACAGTAGAAACAAAATTACCAATCAGTGCTGATTGATCTGGTTTTTATGGAAAACAGATATTGAACAGGAATGCTGGTGCTGCGGATGACATAACGGCCTTGACAGATAATCTCCCATTGAAAACATGAATGAAAACATTCATTTAAAACAAACAAAATGAATGAAAACTTTCATTTAATGTTTTTGGTTTGGCCGTAAAGTCTTGCCTGATTATGGTTTTAAAAGCAAGTGGGTTATCTGATGTTCAGCCCTTTCGACTGGAATGATAAACTAAAACAAACTTCAGAACATAATCATCGGGTTGAAAGGTGTGTGGAAAAAATGGGTGTTTAGGGGAGCTTTGTCAGGTCTATTTTTAGGCCTGATCTTATTTAGGATCATTCCTAAAGACTGACATTCTGAGAAATCTTTCATCTGTCAGGAAAAGCATGCTTTGGGACATTAATAAAAAGTCCACAGTTGAAAAGTGATGCTAAATTATTTCAGACCAACAAATAAGAGTAGAGGTTGTCAACAGTGAATTTGCATCTCTATGGTGACACTCGAAAAAGCTTAGCTGAAGCAACTAAAAGTGTGATATTAGAGAATATAAACTGAAAAATGATGAATCCCTTTGTGGATGTCATATTTCTTGAGTAATGTGAACTCTAGTGTGCCAGAGTTTGGAATTTAAGAGATTTTTAACATCTGAAATGAAATAATCACCATCAAGTTCAACTAGATTTATTTATTGCCAGTGTTCAGCAGCTTAGGTTTCCTGATCCATCCACTCAGACCATTCCAGTTCGTAACTGGTCTTCACATACTTTACCTAGACATGCAATGGCCTTTCTGTCTATAGAAGATGTTGTTTATTTAGAAAATAATTTGTAAATAGACTTTTTGTTATTCCCGATTATATTTTTCTTAATGTTCAATATTGCTTTCCAGTAGAAATAATAGTTGTGTTAATATTCTAACTAAAAAAAAAGATACATTTTTGTACATGATTTAGCTTTTAAAATTATTGGGAGTTTGCAATATAACAAACATTGCTACATCAAACCTTAGAGAAACAGCTGCCTCAAAGGCTGCATTAAAATTCTGACCTTATCCATGGAAGTCTCTTCAGCAGTTTCAGGGAGAAGACACGGAAGGAAGTTGCTATTGCACAGTGGTTGATTGTTCTTGGTTTCACCTGAATCCAGCGATCTTTGTTGATCATAGTAGCAGCCAAAGAATTTCTCTAATGTGCAAGAAAGAAAACAAAACCACCTCAAAGTGTTCTAAATTCTGAGAGACTTGTCAAGAATAAAATGTGATAGTTGCTTTGGTGACAAGAACAAAGCCCGCAAGGAAGGAAATTTGCAATTAAATCCTTAAAAAAGAGCTTCCAATTAAATTTATTTGTAAAATGCATGGTAAAAAAAAAAGTGAGTTTGGAGTCTCCATACTTCTTTTATATGACAGGAGAAACTTTGCTTTGTGGCATTCATTGAACAATGTCACATCTTGCTTTTTCTTTCTCAGCTCTTGACTCCAGCCCTCAAAAGGAGATTTACACACTGTCTCAGACATCTTACATACATAGATTAACAACAAATAAATTGGCCTTGGATGTTGGCAAATCTCAAAACCATATGTTCAGAGAGTTCGTTCATTCAGTTTTAATTAATTTTTTACAAAATTAGTTGCTTTAATCAATTGGATACCTGGATGGAGTCTGAATCCTGCTATGGGTGTTGGAAGTCTCAGGGAGTTGCAGTAGATCAAGCAAAGCTTTCATAGCTGTGACCTTTCTCCTTTCACTATATACATCTGTGCTAAATAATACTGAGACTACTTCTGCCCTTTGTCATAATGATATAAATCCAAAATAAAGCCTTAATACTGCAAGGACTTAGCACGTGTACTCCAGGCAAGGGACAAATCCTATATATTAGAGCAGTAATATATACACGCTTAACTTGCAGCAGATGAATATCTCTGCAGGATTTAATTTAAGCAGACACTTCTAGTTTCAGTGGATGTCACCTGGAGCAGAGCTTGGTGTGCTGGTTGGAGACATTGTGCCGTGCTTGCTGTTACTGCTTGATCTCTAACAAGTCCCAGGGGCTTCCAGTCACTTAGCGTTCATTATTTAGGCAAAAACTCATTTAAAGGCATCCTAAAATGCTGTAAAATAGTGATTACAAAGCCTCTGAACAAAGAAAGAACAATACATCTTAAATTGGTGCTTGAAGTGCCTCAGATGCAGAATTTTTCTATAACAAAGCATTTTGATTTATTCTGGGTTTAGTTACTTTAAGGTGTATTTTTAAGTAATATCCATAAATTTGTCCCTAGAAAAATATCAAAAGGGTGAAAAAGAACCCTTGCTTTAGTTGTGCCCCTGTGCTGAATGCTCACACTTTGCATTGGCTCCCTGATAAACATTGCAGTGGAGAGTAATTCTGAAAAAGAAAAATGGAAGAGCAGCTTTCCTTCCAGCACATTGCAGTATAACGTCTTATGACACAGCTAAGTATAGCTAATTTATTTGGAGCAAAGGGGTTATTAAGATGAAGATTAATGCACAAATAACTCTTTCCTGGAAGCTTACTGTGATGCATAAACTCACAAAATCTGTTGTATGGGAGGGTTTACAACTGTGCTCAGTGTGGCTGGGATCTTTTTATCAGCGCAGTAATACTCAGGGTGTTCCAACACTGGCCCACTGCACAGCAGGGGAGAAGGGCCTGGACATTCCTTTTATCCCCACAAACATGTCAGTGTGTACACTGGAAGAGGAATAATTGTATCTGCAGTTCAAGATCCATTGTGATTCCAGGAGGAGTCAGTACCATGATTCCATGCTGATAGAAAGCCTGGAGAAGCTACTAGCAGCAAATGGGAATTGTTTTATTGTGGTCACTGTGTTTTATAAATTGCTAGACCACCATGGACTCCTTTTGTTTGGGTTTTGTCTTTCTTTGGAGAACTGGGTGTTAGGTAAAAATAATTCTGTGATTTTTAGTAGATCTGGGATCTTGCCCTGAGTAACCCCTCTATATAACATCCTCCATGCATCTGATGTGTACCATACGTCTGGGGCAATAATTTGCAGGAATATGTCAAAATGTCCCTCTAGTAAGGTTAGGGGTAATAAACTGTTGTTGGTAGTTCCAAGGTCAAACCTGAGTTCTTTCCATGGAAATAAAAGATAGTGCTGCATTACCTTGTCAAGTTAATACAGTGTGATAGAGCAGCTCAGGCAGCACATCCTGAAAGACTGTAAATGTCTAATAGATTTAGGAAAACTGTACCTCAGGGAACATATTAGGAAGGATTCATCAATGGATCAAAACTGTCTTGGAGCCTTACTTATTGGGGGCCAGCACAGTTTTAAATTATTGCTTTCTTAAGAAAAGCCTCAAGACAAATTGTATTTCTTAGATTAGCTTTACACGAGTGGTCAATAGTTTCTGTTGGAGAATTTCAAGGGTTTGTGGTGGTTTTTTTTTTAACACTGGCATGAGCAATTTCAATAATTTGAACTCTGTAATTAAGTTTTGATTTTTTTCCCAAATGATTTTCAAATTGCTTTATGTGCTGCTTATAGTCTGTCATTCTTTGCAGATGAAATTGGACATATTTGTGAAGTGTCTTAGCAGTGTGTCTCTAATGACAAAGAACTTTAATTATAAGATATGGGTTTGCAAGTTGTGCATTAATTAGACACAAAATTAACAAAGTGTGAAGTTTGTACACATGTTCACACACACACACAGAACATCAGGAAGTTTTCATCCACAGATGTGTCCCAATGCATGTAAGCATTTGGAATCAATACTGGTTTAAGGGTAATAGCAATTAATAAGAATTCTGCTGCTCTGTGCGTTTTGAAATGTTCTACAGTTCATCCCTGTGAAATCAGTTACTCGATATTTCCAATGTGACTGAAGTAGAAATTGGCCTCTGTTTTTCATGTGTGATTGAATTTAGACCTCCCTATTATGCTTATGCTGTTTAAAGTCATGATGGACTGTAACTCACAGCTTAAACAGGAAAACTTTATACCAAGGAGCAGATAAATAGGATTAAGTTAATAATTCTGCAGTTCTGGAGTAATTGCTATTTACAAAGCACAAACTGTGGTTTACTGATGACATCATTAGAGTCTTGCTTTAATTAAAGTCTATATTGCCTGTGTTTTACTATCACTGCCTCTTACTGTAAATTGATTTTATAGGGCACTAATTTGTAAACTGGATATTGCTACAGAATAAGACTTGGTTATATTTTTGTGGGCTAAATGCTACACAGTATATAAGAATGCACTTAAAGTTAAGTATGTGTTCATCAGTTTGGTTGAACTGTTGCTTCTTTTATTCCACTTCATGCAAATTCATGCCTCAAATAGACGTACTAAGGATCTGATCCTTGTAATCTTATTGATGTTGAGTAATGCCTTAATTGCTAGACTATCATTTTGACATAGACTATTCTAATTTCAGAACAAGAAAAAACAAATGCAGATAATTTAGAAAGCTGTGTTCAAGCCTAGAATTAAAATGTTTTGACAGTATCACACAGAACAGGAAAAAAGGTTTCAAATTTGTCTATTATCAACTATAAGCCATAGGCTGCATCACATGGAAAGGAATGGATGCAACTTCCTTATTGAGTACCTATTGATTTTTAGCGTTGAGAATAGTGACCAACGAAAATGAATTTGGAGAAAAATGGTGCTTTTTACTGATGCCTGCAATTGTTGGATCTCTGATTTTGTAGTTCCCATAACAACATCCAAATGACTGAGGACTCTGCACCATTGCTGTGCGTTGAACCTACAGGATGCGGCTGCTATTGCTCCGGTTTCCTCATTTCTCAGAGAAAGGCAAGTGCTTTGGGAATCTGGCTCCATGCTTTGTCCCTGAAAACAAAACTTTACTACTATTCATTGTCTATATTTTTCCATCTAAAAAACCAACAAAACGCGAACACCTAGTATTGGGAAATTCTTGCATCCCACTTACAATTCATGTCTTTGTTCTCCTTTGAGTGCCCAGAGAAATACAGTACAGCTGTATATTTGTTGTTGGAAAATTATAGCAACCAAGAAGTGAAAATGTTCTTTTTGTAAGTTACATTTTATTTCCAGCTGAGTTGTATCAGCTTAGGCGGAACAACAGCAGAATCCAGCACCTTAAGAAGCTGAGGGACTCTTTCTTTAAAATAACTTTAAGCCTTTGGGATGCAAATTAATTAAGAGCATGTAAATGCTCTACCATAAGAAAATACTATTTTTGTCACCTGCAATTTGCACTTTGCTAAGTTAGATATTCATTTCACCCAATTTTTTTTATTTGCTTCAGGTAAGTCTGAAGCTGCATTTTGGGATCTGTGTGCACAGAATGGTTTATTCCAACAAATTGACAGCGCTCATACTCCATCTACCATGCTGACAGTACAAGTAGTTGATATGTCTTGAATTTGTTAACACACAGACAGGAGAAGGATTTAAAGGCTGGGGAGCATTATTTTGTTTATCCTGCTGGTGATGAGATGAAACTAATGCTCCAAATATCTGATGGCAACCTGCTATTTTAAAGATAAAAAATGCCTGAACTGCCAGTAAAATAGGGAATAACCTTCTTTGCAAGTAGCCGTGATCTTTAATTTTTTTACTGAAGTTGTTTTCATAGAATATATATGTTAAACTTGACAGCTTGATTGCACTGGGGTCTTGCCCCAGGGCAGCTATTTGGATGCATCATGGACACAGAATATCAACACAAAATAATTTTGCTGGAATAAAAAATCTGTCTATCTTGCTGTCCATTTTGACTGTCTCAAGTGCACAATTCAACAGTTTTGTAAAATTGAATAGTATATGCTCCAATTCTCTCTTGGAATGTCGTGATGTTAGGATACTGTTGTGTTTCTGTGCAGAAGGAGATGGATCTTTATTCCACAGCAAAGCCTTGCCTAGAGCATAATGATTTTTCCCTACCCATATGTTTAATATGCGTTCTTATATACAGATTGCTGTGAAGATGAACCTCTTCACAATCAGCTTTCAGCTATCCCTTGCAAACTCTCATTATGTTAATTAAGCAGTTTTTGTTACCCCATACACAAAATACTAAGAGTGGAAGAAAACAGTTTTGAGAATACATACTAGCATCCTTAAAAACACACAAGCAGAGGTATATGTTTATGTCAGGAAAATGTAATAGCTATTCCAAACCCAAAAATTACCAAGCTAGAAAATTGCATTAGTGTATTTGGGCTTAAATTGATCTTTGAGGCATGGAGGCAGAGCTGAGAGACTGAATGGTTTGTCAGCAATTCAGTGCCATTCAGGGAAACTTAAGAATGCCAACGGAGGGGAAAATACATGTAGAGTTCTTCAGGCTCCTTAAGAGTGCTGCAGCGAAGAAACAACATTGTCACCCTGGCAAAAATTAAAGTTAAGAACCTCTGCATTAAGTTCATAATTACAGTGAAACTATGTTTGTAACACTGGTTTAGATGAACCCAAACTTGTAAGCACATTCTTCTTTATTTTCTGGATATCATACATGCTCAAAGTCTGCCTGGACAGTAACCTGGTCTGCAGGAATTCCCACTCAAGCTCTGAGGAACTTCTGTGCCTGAAGTTAGAGCCAGTTCCCAGCAGCCAGGAGCTGTGGCCGCACTGGGGAGGTTTTGGCTGGGACTTGGACTAGACAATTGTGGTAGTTCCCCTCCTACTGAACTACTGTGTTCCCAGTGGGGATTGAGTCTTTCAGGCACTGGCAGCTAAAATAAAAGTCTCCACTGAGCTATACAAGCTCAGGTTTTCAGATTTATAGCAACTAAATTTTGGCAAATTTTCAGAAGAGTGGCAAAAGCTAAATCCCTGAGGTGAATTACGGGTACCTGCCAGTATCTCAGTCTCATTTCTAGTCCATGAGGTTTAATGTTCATTCTCTCATTGAGCTTCCCCTTATATTTTTGTTGTACTATATATAAATTGCTCAGTAATCCTTTCTTTTTCTTGTTAGATCCTTGGGTTTACTTTAAAGAATATCAACAACCAAACTCACAACCCAGAAAGAGCAACAAAATAAAACCTTCAAATATAGAACTATTCTTAAGTTTTTCTAGCTGCAGCCTATTTGGGAAGTTCATTGAAAAGTCTAGGTGAAGGAGCAGAGAGAGTGCACCTGACTCTTTTAGCTGACATTGGAATAATTAATTTTATGAAAATGACTTCTATTGGAGGTTAATTTATTTTGGCTGACAGTCACATACATTAATAGACATATCTAATGCTGCAGTCAGTCTGAACTTTATTTAGAATAGTTTATTTATATCTTTGGGTGATTTCATTGCAAAGAGATGGGAGGCATTTAGGATCATCAAGCATGAACATTTTTTCCCAGTTTAAAAAAACACAAAGAACAAAACCCCACAGAATTTGGACTGCTTAAGTGTTTTAGCCTTCTGTTGGTCAAGCCAAAAATGGTTTGATTTCTTTCATCAATGCAGCTTAACCAGTTCCTTCAGATGACACAGTTGACTTCTTTGTACAGTAAGAAACACCAGGCATCTTTCCTCTAATCCTGCAGTTTGTGACTTTAGGAACAAGGAAATGCCTCAGAAACTTGGTATATAAAATAGTGTTTGTGTCCAGCTCAGATGGTTTACGTGTTCTTCTGGCCATAATTTGATGTTTATAATTGTCTTACTTGTAAATAGCTTACACAAAATGGCCAGGCACAATAATCTGTCTATTTTAAATGGCTCAGATGTGGTAGCATGGAATGAGTCCATACTTTAAAAACCAGAGCAAACCTGAGAATATTTAGTGGGTTTATATCCTATTCTAGTCTGAAAAATCCAGCAGTGGAAAAAAATCTACATGCCCATTTCAATTGTATTTTTGAAAGGGTATATTATGATAATAATTTCCCAGGAGGTAGTTATACTCCTGCTTTTTTATGCATAAGGATGGAGTCTAATGTAATTTTTAAGGCTTAGTTTTATCCTACTTTATCCTTGTGTTCCCACTGACCTCAGATAATCAAGAAAAACAACTGTAGATTTGGTGGATTCTGTATTTATATAATTAAGTCAGTGCTTGGCTTTCTAAGTGTGTGTGAAAAGTGGGTTGCTAGTATTTATAAAGAGAGAGAATAGTTCTTATAAACTTAGACACATGGGTAAGTTGCCAGTTTTGACCATGTTGTCCAGTTTTCTCATGCACTGAAAACCTCCTGATAATCTGATGTCCTTTGCAAAATATGTTATTATGGGCATTGTGTAGAGTGAAAAACAATGACTCTCCCTACCCTGATATATGACATCTGCTATATCATTCATTTTCATAACCCTTTTCCGTGGCTAGGGTCCAACTGTTGGATGGAATTTATTAATTTTAGTGACATCAACCTGTTACAGTGTCAGTGGTACAAAGTCAATTTTTGTATGCAGGCTGGATTGAATGATGTTTCCATTGTTCACTCTGCATCCTTGAGAAAGACATTTTGAGTCTAAAAATATTAAATCAGAAAAGGAGAAGCAAGAGAAAGAGCATTATTCAAAAGTGTTGAAGTCATCAGAGACTTAAAGAATCTTGTTTATATACTTCAAGAGAAGAACAGAGGAATTTTAGTACCAACAGAATCACAGGTTCAGACTAAGTCCCTAAATTTTGGAAAACTTAAACTTACACCTTTCCAGTTAGTTATTCTCAGAATTTTATACTGAGGCCAACTCACCTTTATGATCTTGAGGAACATAGAAATAGCAGTGTTTGTTCAATTGTCCTGGAGCTCTGGTGTTAAGCACATATTGAAGTGTGTGCTTGTGTTCCCCAGGACTTCAGTCCATGACCTCTGTTCCTCCAGAGCACAGCAGAACCCATCCTGAGGCTGGCTGGCAGCCAGGCTACGTGGAAACAGCTGGCATTAGATTGGAATGGGAGCAGTGGGGATTCACTTGTTCCTGCACAGGCCTGGAGGAAAATAAAAACATTAGTTCACACAAAACCCAAAGCAGGCTATGGAATAGAGATGAGTGATGTCAGAGTTCAAGGAGCATCTGGATGACGCTCTTGGTCATGTGGTTTAGGTTCAGGTAGTCCTGTGAGGAGCAGGGAATGGAACTTTAGGATCATCTTGGGTCACATCCAACTCAAGATGCTCCATGATTCTGTGATTGCCTTAGACATAAAGCTGGAAAATCTTTACTGTGCACTGATGGACCTGTGAAACATGGCAATTTGTGTCACTGATATGTGCTAGAAGTAGGAGGTTTGCCTTACGAGCCTGCTTTGAAACAAGATTGATTTCAGTAAAGAAAGGTTTTCTCTGCCATGTTTCTATCGGCTCTGTATGTGTAAGTGCATGTACTGAAGAAAACAAGAACTGCAGTGGCAATAGTATTTGCAAATGATAGTAACAACTGAACTAATTACCCAGTTATTGTTGTATTTGGTTTTGTAGTCATTCATGTCTGTGTGGAGTAAATACATAAACTGAGTGAGAGAGGTTCAGTAGGATTCAATGGAGTCCTGGTTTTTTTTGCAGTAGCAATTTTACAATCCTTTCTGCATCCATGTGGCAAGCAGTGAGAGTGAAGTCTAAGCTATACATAGTCAGATTTATCTCAATTTAGGTACAAATTTATTCTATTTATGTGAAATACCCAAAATATTTAAATGCAGAATGTGTATCGTGAGTCTCTTCAGATTTAGGACTGAATATGAGACCCTGAACAGATATCCCTACAGAAAATGAAGCAGAGATATGTATTTCCAATTACAATTCAGTAGGTCAAATGGTGGGTCAGCTGCTCAGTCCCCTCAAAGACAGGCAGGATGAATGGAGCTGTATAAATTTTGAGTGATGCTTTTCCCTTCAGAGATATTTTATCTGGCACGAGGCTGTGCTTCCCATTGCTCCTGCCACAATGATAGCCACATAGAGTTAACCTTTCTTTTTTTTTTTTTTTTTAGTTATGCTTCATTTTCTCAATTGCAACAGTCATAATGCATCCGTTCATCATTCATTCTCCTTGGTTATTAATCTGAAGTATGAATCCGTTTATATTCAGGGAAACTTTCTTTAAAACCCTGGGGATTACAGTTCTCAGTGTAGTCCCCCTTCTATAGATTTTGCAGATTCTATCCTAAGTGTCCAAGGTCACTGGGAAAGGGAGGGTGAGAGACAGACAATGCTAATTCTGCTGACGTTGAAGTGTTATGTTGGAATTGGCCTGGAAAAAAATTCCCTGAAGAGCAGTAGGGTGTCAGTGTGAACTCCAAAAGAAAGAAAACAGTGAAATTATTGAGCTGTGCCAAGTGCCATATTTTTCATCTCCTCTAATTGTTAAAAGACCAAGTAGTGTCCATGGAGCAAGAACCTCTTAACTCCTCTCACGTGAGGTTCCTCATTAGAAGAATGATTATTCTGGTAAGTAGTCTAACAAACATAATGTTTACTAAAAAAGCACAGAGTGTATAGAATCTGTAATAAGCACATCACCCTGTTTCTGAAAGATTTTTGAAGTCCATGCCCTCCATAGCTGTGCTATGGTGTCAGCTGGCAGTGCCAGGATGTGTTTGGAAGGAGGCTGATGTTATAATACAGCACTTCACACTTGCTGAACTTTGACTGTTGGAGGACCTATGGAGAAAAAATTAAAGTGGAATTAAATGTTCTTTTTCTCCTTTCACCTACCTTCCCCTTTTCACTATTTTTCTTCCCTTCCTTACTGACCTAATTCTTTTTCATTGGTTTACTTTAGGCTTTCCCTGAACTTGTGGGCATATGGGTTTCCAGCTGTAATTTTATGCTGGATATGAAAATTGAATACGTCACACAAAAACTCTGCTTTATGGGGACGGTGCTGCCTTACATTACAGAACCTGCCAGAATTCTGACACCCTTTTCTCCCAGTAAAACTACAAGACCTTGCAAGAGCAAGAAGAGAAAAGCGAACTTTGATCCCAGCTGGTTTTTGTCTGATTTCTGTTAGGTCGTAGCATTTAAGTATAAGGTACCTGCCTTTCCCTCCTTCAGGAAACAGGTCTCAACCTGGTGAACTGCATCAGCAGCTCTGACCAGACAGAATATATTCCCCTTGGGTTAACATTTATGTGGACACTGCCTTATAGTCCTTGTACAGGTACAATAAAACAAGTTTTATGTCTGAATCCCATTCTGCATTTCCAAAGAAGGTGTGATGCTGGCATCATAAAAGCCAGAGCAATTTATACATGGCAGCAGGAGCCTGTGATTGAATTACAGGGTTACTATTTAGCCATGAAACTCTATATTGTTATTGGCCATGTGTGTTAAGAGAATATCAGTAGTTAGCCCTCAGGGGCTATAATTTATAATTTACTTTGCAGGTGGGAAAAGTTTATAGTTCAAGAAACTATGTGTGTGTGAAATCATGTTTGTGCCATTGTGTGTGGAGGAGGCAGAAAGAGAGAATCAAGGAATATTTTAGTTTAATGGAAAAATCTGTGGATTATATAAACACGAGGTAGAATGTTCCTCGTTTTTGCTTTTGTGTTTGCACATTGCACTGTTGTCTGTGTAATTCTGGAGCCGTCATAGCATTCTGCACGTTTGAAGAATAGTTCTTCATCTGTAGTAAGGCAGTTTCATGCTTGAAAAGATGCAAAAAGGCTTCCTATAAATTTTTCACTCAGCGTTATTAAAATATACATGGAGCTCAAAAAATATACAGTGCACTAAAGAACATGTGATGAACGCCATATAAAAAGTTTTGTGTGGTAACACAGTTATTACGTTTTAGGTACCAACTAAGTGAAAGTGAATTGTGTTGCACACAACTGTCATGTTCAATAATAAAAATTAAAATCAGATTATAGATTAAATTAAATTATTAATGCCATTGATGCTATTTCCCATTCATTTGAAACAAAAATATAATTGCTGTGCTGCTACTTGATTCCAGTTGATTTGGGCTTTCACAGAGAATATTTCAAAAACTCTTCTGCATTTTAAGAAGATAAGAATTGCCATGGCAGATCAAACTGGTTGTTCATTCAAGGCTGTATCTACCAGAAATCTGAAAGTATAAAATATCTTGGTGATGGGTAGAAAAAAACAAAAACATAAGGAGTTTGTATCCCTGATAATTAACTTTATCCATTGTAATTGTGGGTGTTTCTGTCTAAATGTCTGGTCTTTTATTTGAATTCTGCTGAAACTGGGGACTAAGATTTAGTGTAGAGTTCATGTGGCCAATGATTCACTGTAGCAATGATTTCCATGTGTTGCTGTTATAAGTCACAATGAGACTAATGAGAGGTTCACAACGTTTTATTGGGGAAATGCTTTTTGAAAAATTAAAGGACTTTGTGGATTTTATGTGCATCCAGACAGAATGCATATACAAAGGTAGCATATCTTGGGTAGTTAGTTAAGCATTTAATTGATTTATGTGAGCAGAATATTTCATCATGGGGAGGAATCAACAAGTAGTTGGTGATGAGATGAACAGCTTCCACCAAGTTGTAGCGGACTATTGCCCACTAAAATTCCATTAAATGATTAAAACATGCTTATATGTATGCCTTGCAGAATCCACAGTTTTAAAATAAGGCAGAAGGTTCAGTGATACACTGAAAAGCAAGGGTTCAAGTGTCATTTCAAACAGTAAATTATTCATGAGAATCAATTAGGCAATTTGTTTTGTTTGGAAATGCAAAGCTGCATGGAAGTACCAAGTCACAGTATTAGGCCATGAATTTCAGCTTTCTGAGGTCTGTAAATTTGTATTCTTTCCTTTGTATGACATGGTTTTCTACTATTGTATCTAATTTTTTAGGCTGTTTTCACAAATACATAGCCAATGTTTGCTGTAATCGCTACAAGACAACACTGACAAGAAATAATAATACTTAAGTGACTTCTTGCTGCATGTTAAAAACAACCAAATCTTTATTTTCCATGCATTACTGAGCTCTGGTTTTGCTCAGGAGCCAACATTTCCTGCAGATGAAGTGGCAGTGAATAGTCAGGTCGAGATAACTGTGTATTTGTTGTAGGAATTACAATACTGTGTGCAATGCTTTTAATACAATACAGTTTGCCATGACACAATGCAAGCCAGCAAAGCAGAACCCCCCCAAGCAGTGTGTGAATTTTAGATAGGACACTGTTGTGGATTAGGCTGCACAAATACACAATTTGTTGTTTTTTTCCTGTGTATAGTCATTTTAGAGTGGTGGTTGTAGAGGAGTTCAGCATCTACCACAGAGCCATGTTGGAGCATATCATCCCCTAAGATCCATGAAATGCACTCATTGTCCTGAGGGTATAACTAATACAGTCATAAAACCCATTGATATAACACCTCCATGCAGAAGCTAAGTTGGAAATGTCTCAAGAGTATGACCCAGCCCACAGATTTGTTGACAGAAATGTTAGAAACTGAGCCAACCTCCCTTACTTGGGAAGATCATATTTTTAGCCCGTTGCTGTCCCAGATCACCCCTGCACTTATGAAATGACAGCAGATGGCTCCTTGTGTTTGCACAGCTGCCAGCACCAGTGCTAAGAACAATGCTGCTCTTGGCTTTTGTCCTCCCTTCCGTGTGACAGTCCCAGAAAGGTGTGGAAGTTGCTCTGTGGCTTTGTGCTCTCCTGGGGAACATCCCTTAGGGACATAATTTGCCAAAGGTTCCCAGCAGGTTTTCTTCCTTTCGTGCCCCTGTGCCCAGGCACCAAGGCAGCCCCCAGCTGCAGCTCTGCTTGGTATTTTTGGCTTGTTTTCTGGCTGTTTTTGTTCACACACAACCTTCTGATTGCTTTTTTGCAATGTTTTGATCGTAGCCTCTTTAGAGACCTCAGAATATATCAGATGCTGCTGAGATGGCTGGAGGGGTCGACAAGAGTGAACAGGCTTATAATTGAAATTGGTGGTTTAACTGTGTCACTGTACTCCATGTAATATGTAGGCCTGGTTTATTATTTGCCACTGCAAAACAGAAAATACAGGCTGGCAGATCCTTATAAGTTTGGGAGTTTAATGCTAAATGGGAGAAGAGTTTCATTTAAAATGTCTGTGTGTGTGGATCTGTGTCTATACTGCAACTTGGCATAAGTTTGGTTTGGATTAACCTAGAACAACTTCATGGAATTTGCTAGGATCTTCTTTGATCTTTAATACTAAGGTTTGATTATCATGTGATTTCCTTTCTTTCCATCGGCACTAATTGGGCTGTTTTCATATATTTACTGATCTTGCATATTTTCTTCTTCTCCCTTTCCTTTGCACAAAAAAAGAAAGTAATTCTGTTTGCTCTGAAATTCCCAGACCACTCATCAATTGGTGTGTCATTTCCAATAATTACAAAATCCGAATTTCATAAAAATCAACAAGAAATATTTCTGTCCCTCTACAAAAAGAGTTTTACTAGTTCTAGTGAGGGATATTGGATGTTCAGGGAAAACTCCAGTGTCTGGCTTAAGAGTAAACAAAAGCCTCTAAGCAGGCTTTTATGACACTCTATAAATGAAAACATGTGGGAGAATGGGTTTTATCATCCACTTTCCTTTTTTTTTTCTTTTTGTTCCTCTTATTTCCTTCTTCTCAGTTGACTCCATTTTCTCTCCCGTGAGCAGAGGACTGGAGTCTTGTTTTGCACAAGTCCAGCTCCAATTTCACTCAGCACTGTAAGCTGAGCGTCCCCAGACTTGCTAATTGGACCCTTTCGAAAGAGGCAAGCTTTCTTTCCCTACAAAGCAATCCTGCTATCCCAATGTGCAGAAAGCCTCCAAGAAAGAAGCTAAACCCCTTCCCTTCACAAAGAGCAGTTTCAGTTTGTTCATTTTGTTTATTTAATAGGGCTAAAATGAATGCACCATTATTTTAAAAATTGTGCACTAGAGCTGTAATCCAGCTGTTTTGATAAATGAAAATGCTCTGGACACATCAAATGTGCAGCAAAATCCAGAACCTACTTTTTTCTGGAGCACTACTGGAAGGTTGCCTTGCTGTTATTTCACTTTCTCTCTGGCTCCAGGCCTCATATATGTATTTTAGTTTTCAGCATTTACCATCCTTAAATAGATACATATAATTAATAAGCAACAGCCTATGTACAGAAACTGATGAATTGGAGATGGCAGAGCTAGCAAGCTAAAAGTGAGGTTATTTTCATTAAAAGTGCACATCCTTTAGTGCAGCTACAGCATCCGTCGATAAGGGGACAGTGTAACACAGAAAAACAAAAATAGAACAAAGAGGAGGTTAAGGCAAAGGAATTCTGGTTGACAGAATTCCAATTGCCAGTATATAAAAGAGAATGGCACATAGATTCTTTGCAGAGCATGTGCTGTAAGTCCTGTTAAAGAAGGAGTGGGTTTACTGAGTTCTTCAGTATTCTGAGTTCTGGAGAAGATCCCTTAATAGACGTGTAACTCTTTTCATCCAAAGATCTCCAAGCACTGTGCAGAGGGATGAAGGAGGACTCAGAGTAGTATTAATATTTACTCTCTAGCTGAGCAGGATTCTGTGATGCTTTAGTCATCAAGAACATCCTACATCTATATTTAGACATGCAAAGGCATGATTTTCAAAATTGCTGAATACCCAGTATTTTTCAGGCAGGAGTGATTTAGGAGTATAAATACTTAATTTTAAAAATTTTGGACAATGCTTTATAAAGTCACATACTACAGAGCTATCAGCAGTAAATTGGCAGTTCAAGTTGCATGGAGATTTTTATACCAAGCAAGACTTGCACTTTAATGATTGAATTTACTCTCCAGAATGTTCTGTTCAAATGAAAATTGAGCTTCCTAGGAAATTTTTTTTATAAAACTTTTGCAAAGTTTTGAAGAATAAATACATATTTAAAACAGTATTTGAAGTATTCTCCTGTTTCATCCCCTTATTTTTTTCCTGAGCTTTAGTGAGAACAGTCTCCACTGCAGTTATCCCTACTTTGTCATGTCTAGAATTGTAGATTTGTAATCTACATTGGAGCAATACTAAAAAACCACTCTGAAATTTCAGTTAATGTAGAATCCTACTGTCTTGCTGCTTGGTAAAGAAAATTATCTTTATTCTTTTTAGATCTAATTTCCTTCCCATTCGTTTCTGGGTACACTTAATCTGTACAGTGGCTGGAATGGTTTTAATTCAACACAGCCTGGAGAACATCTCTTTTTAAGTCATATCCACTCAATTGAAATAACCTTAGAAGCAAAAAGGTGTTTATCAAAAATCAGAGACTAGAGAATTTTCTACTGAGGGACAATTAATTTATTTCCTTGGTCCACCAGAGCACAGCTGCATTAAGCTTCAGGGGATCCAGTGAAGCCCTGCATTTTCACAGGGCATTGCTAAAAGGGACCACAGTGGATTCCATGATTTGATTGATTGAGTGACGGGAGAGTCTCTGTTTTCAGTTGTATAAAACACAGGCACCACCAAACTATTGCAGATTACCAGGGAGTTAATCAGTAAATCTACTAAGAAATAAGCACAAACTTGCTGGTTAGATGAGGAACTGAGATCCATTAGGTTGTTATGGAAATTCTCACTGTCCTTCCAATTCCATGACAATAATTGCCAGCCAGTTTTCAGGGCTGTACCTGCAGCAAGCAGTTCCACAAAGCCTGAGCGAGAAACACGTATCACATAATGAACATGGAAAGCAGTTAAAATCAAACATGATGAGTTTGTTCATTTATTTTTTTTTCTTTAATCATTTTACAACTATGTTCTCTGGCATGAAGGCAGTTTGGCAGAAATTACAATACTGGAGGGGAAATGGAAAGCAGTAATGTACAGGATTCTAGATGACAGTCCTGGGCAGTGAAAAGCACACAAATGCTAATTACACAGAGAGCAGACACAACTGCTGATCAGGATTTATTAGAGCCTATTTTGTGGACAAATGAATATTGGTGTGCCTGGAACTGTGCACACATGGGTCCTCTCAGGGTCATGGTATTTCTGGAATCACACTGATCTGTGCTTCGCATCGCACTCAGTTACACTTCCAGAATTGAATGGACTTCTGCCCCATAGCCAGGGTTCTTTGTCTCTTTGTGGCCTCCTGTTTTCTGTCTCCAATTGTCACTTGCAGTGTTGTGATGCCTTATTATACTTCCAGAATGTTTGAAAAGCAGCGATTGACAGATCTACAGCCAAAATTATAAGACGCACATGGAATAAAAGAGTAAAAGTAACCACAGGTGTGTGTTCATAAGGATTTCTATAATATATTCTAAATGTTCCCAGTTAAACTGGTCAAGTCAATCCAACATGATTTGCCACTGTGAATGCTTATGAAACATTTGTAGTCATTCCACATTTCCTGACTTGATGGCAGTTTCTGGTAAAGCATGAATTAACCAAGCACATGTCAGCACTGATAGTAATCGGAGTTTATCAGCTTTAAAATGTGCAAATCTTCCTTTTCTCAACTCCTTTAACAGATAGACTTCCATGACATTATTTGTTCTCCACTAACTGAAACATTGCCACATTTGTTTTCAAAATGTGTAAAGTGGAAATTGCTGTCAGGCTAAAAATTTATATTACAAACCTCTGCCTCCAGCAAATTTTCATAGTTAAATTAAGCAAGACTTATAACTTTAACACTGATAGACTTTTTATTACAGCCACACCAGTGTGAGAATCGCTGGTAGAAGTTTTCTTGAGATATTGCTGGAAGATTTGCTTCTGTCCAGTTTAGTTGTTAACAGCTGATGAGCTGTACTATATACGCCACTGGTTACTGTAATCTGTCTCTTGGCTGTGCCCACATCCCACCATCGATCTCACCAGTGATAGTTCTCTGTTTGAAATAGAGCTGAAACTAATCTCACAGTGTTTTCAAACATTTACATTGCTTGGGAGAATTAAGAGATTGCAAACATAGACTCTTTCTTCCTTAATTAATCTTTATCGAAGAACTTTTGAAGACCCTTATAGGCAAATTTGCAGAGGTGCCAGGCAAGAACAGCTGACTTATGCAGCCCTTTGCTTCCTAGAATCCTATGATAATTCTATCCAAATTTTAACCAAAGTGTTCATGTGTCTCTAGCACAAGTTTTTCTGGGTTGTTAGTGCTGGTGAAGGAGAGAGGTATTACTCTATAACTCACCAGGAAAATAGCTGCATTCTGTAGTAGTGGGAAATGTGGAAAACCCTCACACTTTGAACCATCATCCCTAGTTTTCACTGACATTTGCAAGAGCAAGGACATTACAATACTGGTGTATTTACATTTAAGATTTGGGGTACTATATTTTGCACTTCTTTCAGATTATTGCAGTTAAATATTGAAAATCTCTAAAGTCTATTTGTAAAGGATCTTAGTGGTGTTTTGTTTGGCTTTTTTTTCTTTTTTTTGAGTTAACATAGGGCAGAACTGTCCATGTCTGCTCTCAATGTAACTCAAAGTTCAAAACTGTTGATTTCCTTGTTCAGTTTGTTTGTGCAGAGAAAGCAAAACAAAACACATCAGCTGTAAAATACCAGCTGTGAATGGATGGTGCTTTTTAATGAGTGAGTGGTTCAGATTCTCTGCTCCTCTTTCTGTCCCCCAAACCTGCTTTTGTGAACCAATTTAAATTTGAGTGTTTTACAACGGTACAGGTCATCTTTGGTCAGTCAGATTTATAGGAAAGAAGTCAAAGAGTGCAAGGAGCATATTGTGCATAAATGAGCAGCATAAAGATGTCCAGTGAGTGAGACTTTAATATGTACAGCTCACATAATTTGTTTCTTAACTAAGCACTGAAAAACAAGTCTGAATTTTAAGCTGAACCTATGAAGCTGACCTCGAGTGCTTCTTAATATCCACATCAGTTGTTCAGTTGCTCCCTGCAACTCTTCTCTCCCTGTGCCTCAGCCCCCCATATTAGCACTCTTTTGTTGCAGTCATTGATAGCGTTGTTAGCTGTACACAGTCATTTACAAGAGGTTGACTAACACATACAAAAGTAAATCCTTGGTCCAGGAGATTTGCAGATTAAAGGCTTGAGCAGTGCCCATATTCTGAGTTTATAAGAACCAGAACATAAAATAAGCACTACCAAAACTCTTTGGGAGTCACACGTTCTGTGGGATTTCCATGGCTGGAATCAGTTCCTCAGTTTCTTCACTACATCCCTTATCAGTCGCCTTCCCTCTGCAGGGCACATTTGTGTGTGCTCTCCTTTTGCACGTAGCTTTCACAGCTTCATTATCCTGTGCACAGAGCCTTCTGCAGAACTTGGCCAGCTCCGTCTTCTTACTGGGGATCCTGGCTGAGAAGAATAATGATAATGAGATGAGAATATAGATATCACTTTGCTTTGAGTGACTGCATGGTGACCACTTCTGCCAAGAGCTGATACTGAGCACAGCTCTTGGTCTTTGCAGAGCAGGCTCAGTGATGGCTGACAGAGTGAGATCGCTGCCAGCCGCAAATTTTGTGAACTAAAACAATGATTATGTTACAATGGCTGTGATTCTAATTGCAGCTAAATGCGTGTTTCCTGAGCCCTCCTTCTGCTCTGTCCTCGCCTCTAATTCTTAAAGCAGCTCTCCATGTACTGTTGATCCCTCTGAACTGTGCTGAGGGAGCAGCTGCCTATTGATGCGTTTAACTTCTTTGAATGAGTGATGCTTTATAATGAGGGAACAATCCCAGCTACCTTTAATCTCCTTTTGATATTCAGTATGTGAATTAGAGCATAGGGCATCATGGTCTATACGAAACAGAATATTGTAACCAACTTCATCGCGTTTGGGAGGGAAGAGCCAAGTGGTGGGATTAGAATGGCTGCATCCCAGAGGCAGGCTCGCTCAAACTGCCGTGCTTTTGTGCTCTCTGTAACTGATATGTGGTGTCTGGGTAGTGATTTTCATAATAGGCTAATCTTGGTGGAGAGGAAAGCAGAATAATACATTCAAAATTGGAATAGGAAGTTATTCACACAGAGCAATTAGCTTTTTATTCTCCAAACCTATAATACAGAACAACAGAATTTTAGCTTTACCAAACCCTAAATGCAGTGGCCTGGGAGAGAAAAGGGGCCAACTGACAAGAAAAACCACAAATTCATGAGGAAATATTAAAAGTGAACCAGTTTTCAGTGCATCTTCTGAAACTAATATCTATTTTTTTCCTAGTTTGCTTTCAAAAACAATAGGGATCAAATGCTAATTGATTTGATTTTTCCTCCATAAGGCTGCACTCTTTGCTTGAGGGAGTGCCCTTCACATATGTAGCTGAGAACTGGCATAAGTCATTTGCCTTGGGTTCCACACTTCCCTTCTAGCATGGTATGGACCACGTTCTGTGTTGCTGGGTGTATGAGGAAAAGTGGTGTTCAATGTTGCATATTCCTGTGCTTCTAATGTAACATGAGAGCAAGAGCCACTAAAAGCATCCGTCTCTGTTCATTATTATTTTTTTCTTGGAGCTTGCTAATTAAACCATTAAAATTTTATCATCACTTAACCATGGATAAAGCCTTTTGAAACATTTAATTAGTATGCTGCAAGAGATACGTGTGAAACCAAAAGCATTTATATGGTGTGAATGACTAAGAAAGATAGATTGAGAAAAGGAGTATATGAGAATGCATTTCCCTGCAACAAAGCTGCCCATGTTCCAAACAGGCTGTAGATAAAATTATACTGTTGTCAGTAGGTGCAGTTCCAAGTGAGACAGTGGCACTCCCAGGAAAATGCCAATAGCTAACTCATGGATTCAAGTACAACTATATTATAAATATGTTTTGCATTACAATGTGTCATGGTTTTCCTATAGTGGAATGGTTTTTTTGTCCAAGCTCATTTTAGGAGTGCTTTAGCTAAAGAAGGGAAATGTGATTTCAGTCATAACATTTTACTGCCCTGTACAATAATTTTACCATCCATATCATGTCCATTCTGCAATTCCTTCACCTGTTTTACAAGGAAAAAAAGCCTGGCAGTACAGTTAGGCAGAAGGAAAGAATTCCAGTCTTTCAAAAACATGTTCAAGAGACTGAAAAGCCAGAACAGCCATTATTGAGGGAAGTGATGGGATAGTGTCTGACACAGGGATCAAACCCTGTGCTTGACACTGGAGTTAAATCTGAGTCTTGTAGATCTCCAGTGAGCATCACCAGTTTTGTGTGGGAGCTGCTGTCTTACACAGGAGAAACGTGGGAAATAGTCCCTCAGCAAGCACTGTTATATTGCAGGAAGCTTAGGGAGACACTGGATGGCAATTTTCAGTTCTGTTCTGAGTGTTGCAGGTCCAACTTCTTTAAGATATTTTTTTAAGTAAGGAGGAAAGATCATGAAGGGCTTGTTAGTCTGTACCTACTTTTCCATCTCCTATCAAAGGGGAGTGGTTTTTTATTTTCTTTTTTAACTGTACCTCTGTTCTTTCCATAAATAAATTTCTCTCTGGCTGTTTTGCTGACAGACTGGCCTCCTCCAGGCATTTCTCTTGTGTCAGAAAAGTTGCAAGAGTTGTGCAGGAAACAACATTAAATTAGAATGAAGAAAAACATTTTAGGTTTTGCTCTCTTTTTCCATATCTAACCTAAGCACTGCCTTTACTGAAGTCTCCTAAGGTCTGCAAATATAAAAACATCTTGCAAAACATCACTGCTGTTATTGTGTGAGGTTACAGGAGTGCTGTAACAGGGATGTGAGGCTGGCAGCTCAAACAATGCATAATGATGCAGTTCTCGATTTAGAAATGGCAATGACAGCTATTAACCTGTTCTGTTTGTAACAGCATAATAGTGCCAAGTAATCCCTTGATTTTGGTTAAGCAACATGAGAGTTTAATGCTGCCCTGGAAGATAGAATCAGTGGATTCATTTTAAGGAAATTGCAAAATACGTTTTGCTTACGTATTTGTTTTCAAAATTCTGTACTCAAAATTGTGGTTCTGTAGTTCGGTCCAAAATTTAAAGTCACTGGTGAAAAAGAGGAACCTTACTTAGTTTTATTTGATCTGTAGTTTCAGTCCTCAGTTGAGACATTGCTTTTCCTTTCAGCAGAACTTGATTAGTCCTGAATTCTCTGCATCTTAGTTAAGCAGTGAAGTCACAACTCTGACCTAGAAAGACTATCTTGTGTGAGGCAAAAGAAAAAGCCTACCTTTGTGTTTTTTCTCATACTGATGTTAAAGAAGAGTTTCCAAACAGATTCATTGTTCTTTCCACGGATCTTGAAGGTAAATCATACATGTGCTAATGCAAACCAGGTAACCCTGAATTTCCCCTTTCATTCCCCTTTCCTTTCTGAAGCTCAGTGGAATGAATGTGAGACAGCTTGCCTTGGATTTTAAAACCCATTTCCTGTGACAGGAATAGGCTTTATCTCAATGTAAGGCGGCTTTTCCTTCTCTGAGCCAACATAGGCAGGTTTGGGATCACAGACTGCTTTAGGCACAGGGAGCTGTGGAACTCTGCTCCTGTTCTGCCCTGGCGGGGCACAGCCAGGCTGCCTCTGTTCTCCTGGAGGGGCCCACAGGACCAGAGCCTGGGAAGCACAGAGACATCAGCACCCCCAGCATGTCCCAGTGCCTCTGCATCACAGCTGGTTCATTATGCAGCCAGAAAGAACAAAGGATGCTCAGCACACAATTGTCTGCAGTTTAGACATGTCCTATATTTTCCCTCTCCATGTATAGAATTAGCTGATGATGCCGGTCAGTGTGTGGGACTGAACTGTAACAGTACCAGTCAGAATTGCAGAGTGTACTCTGTTCCCATCAGCCTGGAGAAGGAAGGTGGGACCCCAGCTCCAGAAATTCTAGTAAAACTCTGCAGTATCCAAAACCTCCTTATAATGGTTTGATTTTGTTTCTGCCACAAGCTTATTCACATCTGCTCTTCACAAACAGAGCTTGCTAGAGTGAGGTAAGTTTAACTACCAGGCAACAGGCTGCTTGAAAACCCAAACTCACAAATACCTCGATGGTATTTTCATGAGGCCTTTCTGTATTCCTCCTCCCAGAAAATCCTTTGTTCCAAATAAAGGAGATTGGAATGATTAAAAAAACTCAAACAAGAAAATCCATTTGCAGTCCCCCTGAGGTTTACACTGCTTGTGAATTCTGTCATTAGTGTATTTATTCATATTGGAGTCAGAGGCTCACAGTGGAGCAGCTAAATATCAGCTCAACACAGCTGCAGACTCCAGCACACGATCATTTCTAAATTGCTGATAAAATTCTAGCCAGAGTTACATTTTTGCAATGGTATTGATGTAAATAGAGTTGTCTGGAAGTACTAAGGGCAGAACGTGCCCCCTCAAATCTCTTATGATGTTAAGGCAGTTACCCTTTGATGACATCAGTTTCCCTAAATGTACCATGAAAGTATCATAGAATCATTAAATCATTAAATGGTTTGGGTTGGAAGGGACCTTAAAGCTCATCTCATTCCAGGTGCAGGGACACCTTCCACTATCCCAGGTTGCTCCAAGCTCCATCCCACCTGGCCTTGGACACTTCCAGGCTGGAGCAGCCTCAGCTCCTCTGGGCACCCTGTGTCAGGGCCTCCCCACTCTCACAGGGAATTATTTTGTCTATATATCTAATCTAAAACTGCTTTCAGTTTCAATCCACTCCCCCTTGTGCTCTCACTCCATGGTCTTGTAATTAGTCTGTCTCCATCTTTCTTTAGGCTCCCTTCAGGTACTGGAAAGCTGAAATTAGGGCTCCCTGAAGCCATAAGTAAACCAGGACACTATTATACATTATATTTTGGCACATAAATATAAATATTCTGCTCATACGTGTTTTGTGTTGCAGTTTACCAGAATCACATCAAGACAACTGGTTGTCCTTTCCCTTGTTTTCTTTCTCTAGAGTAAACTCTCAGGATGCATCAGGCTTCTATTTCTCAAAGAGGAGCTTCCTGCTGACATCACCTCTGTTTGAGAACTCTTCTCTTTCCTTTAATGACCATCCAGTAACAGCTAAACATGCACAGCTGTGCTCAGGTTTCACACCAGGGCTCTCCTGAAAGCAGCACTGAGAGTCACCCCCAGATTTCAGTGCCTGGTTTATAGGGACCTGGACTCCTGGAGACCTTGTCCCCAAAGAGCAGCTAGAACAGGGCTGGCCAGGCCAGCTGCAGTGTCTTGGGAGCACTCTGGCTGTTCTCAGGACATGCTGCCAAATGTTTCTCCTGCTCTCCAGGCAGCCTCTGCTCTTGATGGGCAAGGAGCTGTCCTTCCTGAGCAGTCACCAACATCCTGCAGCCACTCACCTGCTCTGTCTGTACCACAAAGGTGCTATGGCAAGGATGAGTTCAACAAAGGACTAGGAACTTCTAATGCTGGCAAATCATTGCTTTCTTGGAAGAATTTCTAACATGACTACACATTTTATTGTATTTAGAAATCTCAGTGGGCTTTCCCCTGAACTGACAACAATGTTTGTACAAGTCAGTGGGAATGGGGCTCTTTTGAAGACAGTGGTTGCTGACAGAGCAGTGTAGGTGCCATGGGATGTGCACCCAGGAACCTCATACTGAGAATGAGAAATGCTTTGCAATTCTCCTTCTCTTTTTCCCTTGGAAAGCAACTATCCAACTATCAAACTAAGGTGCTCAAGTGTCCCCTGTCCAGAAGAACGGTCTTGAAAGGATCAGCAGGCCCAACAATCACACAAAGCAGGATTCACCCTAAAGTGCTGAGATCCTGCTTTTGGAAATGTTTTTTGAGCTTACAGATCATGTTGGGATGAATTATATTTACATGAGTGATGTCAAAGTTTACAGCAGCATTCTATAATTGCAAATTCTGTTCCACTAGGCTAAAACTGGATTATTCAGATAACAAGATTCTTTCACTTAAAGATCTTTGGAGCATGATATGCATGGAGGAAAATCTACTATTTGCTGTCGATAGGAAGAACCTGGGCCATTCTACTACCTTAGCAAACATGTCAGATTTGAATTATTCACCTGGTTTAGTGACTTATTTTACCTCTAACTCAGAGCCATCTCTGTGCAATTACCATTTCTTTTTTGCATGCTGAAAACCCAATAGGTGAATGTTTGTATTCTGCTTTGCATCAGCCAACTTTCTGACTCTGATAAGGAAATCAGATTCCAGCCTCTCCAGCAGTTTTATCTGCAGGTTTTTGCAATCCCCCCTCTCATCCCAGTGTGGCAGGAGGACTTGCTAACAACTCCTTACCTAGCTGAACAAAACAAAGCAAAATTATACCTTGTGCAGGGCCCACAACATATCTTCAGATCTTCTGTTTATTTAATTTTTTCATTTCTTGTTCAGAATGAGGATTTTGCTGGTGAATTATTTATATGACAAGAGGAAATGAGAGGGGGAGTGGTGTGAAAAATTTCCATAAAAACCTTATGTAGTTTGCAGTAGCGTTCAGTAAAATCGTTGGGGGTTTTTTGTTTTCTTTGCAAGTTTCATTTATATTTCGTCACTAGAGAAAGCTGCCACTGATTTAATTTAAATATTTATACAGAATTACAGTCTTAAGCTATATGCACACATTAAGAGAGCCATACATTAAGGAGGTTTATCTCCACATAAAGTGGGAAAGGCTGTGTCTACAAACATGGAGTGATTCCTTCTCTGCTAATCGCTGACACCTGCATGGAGATAACTTCCCACCAAAATGAAATCCTTTGGTCAGTGGTGGTTGTAAGGAGATGAAATAAAAGCATCTTCCATATACAAATGGCACAACACAGCAAATAAGGAAATGAATGGGATAGGAGGGATGTGGTTTTCTTTTCCCAATAAAGGAAATATTAGAATTCCACGAGCAACAGCCATTCCCAGCCTTAATGGAGGCAGCCACAGAGCAGCCTCGGTTGTGACAAGCACTGTCTATGAACTTTACCTTTTCTAAACTTCACTTCTTCAGAAATGTCTTGGCCACTGGTGTATTCTGTACTGTTCTTGATATTTTCTACCTTTATTTTCCTTTTGTTGCATCACTAGCAATCCTGAGATGACAAATTGTGAGATAACATCCTCTCTGTTTGGCAGCCTGTCAGAGAAATGAGATTTGAAATGAAAAGAATCTTCCAGCTCTGGGTGGGTAGGGTCAGCTGGATCTGTGTGGAATTGTCCAAGCGTGAATATAAGAGAATGGAGGAAAAGAGAGGTGAAACCCCAACTACTTTGTTCTGCTGTTTACTCACACTCAGCTCCTTCTTGCCTCATCTCCCTTCTTCTGTTGGCTGACACAACATGCAGAGTGTTCTACCAGCTTCAGCATAATGGCAAAAGAAATCAGGACTTTATAGGAAAAGAGAAAGAAATATTTCTGTTGCACATCCTTCCATCTCTTACCCTGGTAGTAAATGGAGAATTTGGCAGTGAAACTGACAAAGCACACTTTGGTTGAAAAATGTCTTCAACCTGATCTTAGAAAGACAGACAAGCCTGTAAGACCATCCCTTCTGTTCACAAAGCTTTCTGCTTTGATGAACAAGTTCAGTTCTGTACAGTACAGGCAGTTCCCAGAAAGCTTCTGGAACGGGAATTAAAGCCCATGGAACAGAGGTGCTTCCACCACAATGGCAGGATTAGTTTCATGTTTGCTTGAACAGTTGGTGGGAGGGTGCCTCAGGAATAGCATGCTTGGACTAAAGGATATAAATGCATCCTAAAATCCCCATTTTGATGGTTTCCTACATGCATTCCTTTAGTTGCCCTTTCCACTGGAGTTTGGAATCTCCACATGGCTGGCACATCTTACCAGCTGCTAACAGGCAGCTGTAAGCAAATTAGAATCAAATCAGTGACAGTTGCATAAGTTTAGCTGTGTATTGCAGGGTTTCTAAATACCCCACTATATAAGATACCTTTTTTTTTTTTCTTTCATGCTCAAGCTATCTGAAAACTCTTAACCAATTGTAACAATAGAATCTCTTTGCAGAACTGTAATGTATTTGTTAGGATTTGTTGTGCTAAACTGTGGCTGAAGTTCTCCTGCACCTTGGGTCTGTTGGGAGCTCACCACAGGCACAGGCATTTCCTCAGTGCTGTGCCACTGATACAGTCAAGACACTGGTTCAGTAATTACTCCTCCTAAGGCACCACAGTTATGTATCACAGAGATATTCTGTATTGCTACAGCTCCATAAAACTGTTATAATTGTTCTTTACTACTGCTAACACTAGATAAAGAGAAAGCAATCTTGTGGTGTGGATGAATTTATCAGAATCAAAAGGCTCATATGGTTCATCCTGCCTAAAGCAAGCAAGGTGGTGAAGTAGAGCTTGGAAAGGAAAGGCGCAGAGTTCAGGAATATTTGGAAAGAAATGGGGAGTTATTGTAAGTGATTTCAAAATAAATAATGTAAACACTCTCTTGGCATACAGTTTTGTTATCTGAC
The DNA here is from genome assembly GCA_013400315.1 of Bombycilla garrulus. Classification (NCBI taxonomy): domain Eukaryota; kingdom Metazoa; phylum Chordata; class Aves; order Passeriformes; family Bombycillidae; genus Bombycilla; species Bombycilla garrulus. The sequence continues at coordinate 562,987 of VXBU01005489.1, forward strand.
AATATTTAGTTTTAGATTTTACATTATTAGTTAATGGTAATGAAAAGGAAGCATTGAGTACATATGAAAGTAATTTGAATGTCAAGGAGTATTTTCCATCCCTTGTTCATCTGCTGGCACACTGTGTTTATAATAAATCATTAATCCCATGCAAATGTAAGCATATTCTGAATCTTCTTTTCAAGCAGTAGAAAACAGGGACTGACAGTAAGAAATGTAAACGTAAATCCCAAGCCTCTCCTTCCTGGTGTTCGGTTTCTGAGTACATAACCAAATCAGTAACTCATTTCCTTAATCTACACCCTCTGCCCCACGTTTGTAATGCTTTCTTTTGTAAATTATTACAAAGTAGCTATGCTTCCCAATAGTAAATGTTATATGAATTAATTGCATCTGTATTTCCTTTTTATTCCTTAACAGTATTTTTAGGTGGGTAATATTTTTAAGAACTTTGTTTGACAACTTCATTAATGTGTGCTACTGCGGTATTTATTTTATAATGGAATTATATTCTCTTTGTACGTATCACCATTGCAAATGTTATTCCACAACTCCTCTATGTAATTTTTTCCCTGGTACTTCTTAAGGCAAACACTTCTCTTGACTGTGGACTGCATTTTAAGGAGATGATATCAGCTAAATTAAGCTTGCCCTCTGTAAGTACTTCAACAGATAAATAACACATTCATTTAGCAGGCTGAATCCACTGCTGCCACTCACCAAAACTCCACTGGAAACGCTGATCCTTTGGCAGCGAGGCTTGGAGGCAGCCAGGCAATGACCAAGTTTTTGTGCAGCTTGCAGCCTAGGAAGTTAAAGCTCTGTGGAGTTCTTTAACCTCATGGTCACATTCAAGTGCTTGTTTATCTCAACATTTGGAGGTGCCTTAAAGCAATTGTTTCATCCAACCTGCAGAACTGCTGAGGAAATGTGGTGGGTAGCGCGTGCAGGAAAATAACGATGAAGCTCCACCTCCACCTCAACAAGTGAAGCGATGCTGGCTTTAGATTTTATTGCCGAACTGGAGGAATCGGTGCATTCCTGACTCCGGGGCCATTAGGTGGCACACTTGGGCTGTGGGTTTGGCAGGGCATGAATTCGTGCGTGGAACCCAAAGTACAACTGATTAATCACGCACCTTTTAATTTATAGGAGATGAAGCAGGAAGAATGCAATAAAATGACATTTAGGCATGAGCCACTCTAAATATTCTGTCAGCTGGAAAGCACTGAGCTTTCTGTATCTTTGGGTTTAGGGCAGTAGCGAAGGAGTGTTTTCGGGAGCCTTGTATGGATTTCATTGCTGATTTAGTAGAATACCCAAGTTGTTGCTTAATCCCAGACAGCAAGTAAGCCCCAGACTGCCACTCACCCCTAGTGGGATTGGAAGAGTAAAAATGAGAATTCATGGGTTGAGATAATGACAGTTTAATAGCTAAAGCAAAAGGCTCACACACAAGCAAAGCAACCCCAGGCATTCATTCCCCTCCTTGTGCGTCCGCAGCCTCCTCCCTCGTGGGCTGGGGTAGCAGAAGAGACCTTGATTCGGTGTAAGTGCTGCACAAATCCCAAAACCACCCAAATCAGCTTCAGTGAAGAAAATTAACTCTCCCCCAGCCCAAACCAGCACACAGGTACTGCTCAACTCACAGTGAAGCCAATGTGAGTTACATAAACGTATAATTGTGAAACGCTCTGAATGCTTGGAAAAGGGCTGTTGTTTGTGCTCTTTAAAAAACAAATGGGCAAATAAGAAATTAATTATTTCAATTTTCTCCACTTGGGAAATATCCTTTTGATATTTTGTACAGCTGTGCTGTAGGAGCTGTATATTATACAGAACTAGGAAAACTGTAAAAAAATACATGCTTGGGATTATGTAGGATTGTTATACGGGGCTGAGTGTTTCAGAATGTTGTGGAATTTGAGTCAGCTGATTTCTGGGGTGAAGAAACAGAGCAATTGATACAGAATAGTGTTTTATCTGTGTCTATGAACATTTTGGCCAATCCAAATAGCTAATGATTTCCAGAGATCCAACTCAATTTAAATTTCTCTTTCCTGTTCTCCCAAGCTTCCTCCAGTTGACTTGACAGGTTTTTTTATTCCAATGGGATGTGGTCATGTGAAGTGGTAATTTTAGGTAAATTAACTGTTGTTAATTTAAGACACCTGGGATTTCATGAATGAGGATTTTTTTATTCTGTAAGCACTGCAGCACCAGAAGGAAAGTAGAGCTGAGATAACTTTGCTCGAGATGGACTTTGTTTCCAGTTTTCATTAATAACAGAATGAGCTGCGGAAATGACATCTGAAGGATCCATTGTGTTGCTGGCTGTTGGCCTGGGGATGACTCCTAATGAAATCAAAGGAATTGTATGTACCCCTGGAATGTCTCTGGAATGAAAAAGAAGCCCAAAAACTTTAAGTTTGTTTAAAAAGCATGGGGAAGAAGCCTTCCATAATGAGGGAAGTCAGCATGAGCATACATAATTTTAACTTTTTTTCTGATTTTGAGCTTATGTCCAATTCACTTCAGCTTTCCTGTTGCTTAATGTTAAGCCAGATGGCCATGCAGCATCTAGAGCAGTGGGGTTGCACCCGGATGTGCTTGGAAATGTAATGTATTTTTAAAAAGTAAAATAAATAAACAAATAAATAGTATTAGGCTTAGCATATGAGCATGACCAGGACTCTGAGTTTCCATTTTTTCTGGAGACAGAAGCTGGAGTTACTGTGATTCCTCCGTTTGGACAGAGCTCTTCATTTAAGCTTTCACATCACCTGAAATTCCACTTGGATATGATTGCACACATATTCTCACCTATCTGCATTCTGATGTGAGAATTAGGTGCTCTGCTTATGTGGATTTTGTGATATTTATTTACATTTAAAATTTCATGGGTTTGGGTGGATGTTTGTGCACGACCAGAAATGCACAAGTTGCTCGATGAAGGCATAATATGAGATTAGTTAGTATGGAAGTTGTATTGTCTTTTCAGATTCTTTTGGCAATAAAAATCAGTTTCCAGGGAATATCTTGATGCTGAGTGTAAACAAACAATAAGTGTACAAATAACTCGGCATTGCTTTGCATTGGGAAGATGTTTAATTTATGATCAGGTTACAGCTACTAATTTAAAGCTCTTAAAACATTTAGAATTAATCCTTTGAAATATTAAAATGCTTGAAGAAATAAGCCTAGAAAGTGACTGTTTTACTAATCCAGCATTCTAAGTCTCTCCAAGGCTTCTGCCCTCTTTAGAAATAACGTGTTATTGGAGCTGGGGGTACTGGCTCAACTAAGGAAAGGATCAATAAGGACAAGAACAGTGTCCAAATGATGAAAGTTTCCATCTAGCTGCTCCTCTCCCCAATTTCCTTACTGCAAGTAGCCTCTTTAAGAGAGGTAACGGTCCAGCAGTGAGCTCCACTATAAACCTGAAAAAGATGAATGATTCTTGTAATTTCTACCATAAATCTGCTGTGCACAGAAACAGGGTGGAATTCAAGCTCTGTTTTAATGATGACCAAAGAGGGAGTCTGCAGGAGTGCCACATGTTTGGGGTTTGCTGTGTTGACAGAGGACCTATGGCCTGAATTAGAGGAAAGCTGCAAACATCACTCTCGGAATATCCTGAAAAATATAGGAGTTATAAAGAAGCACTGGAGGAGTGAAATAAGAGTGAGTGCTCCAGAGGCAGAAAAAAACCCTTTGCTAAGCACATGGGGTTACTGGAAAGGTGAGTGGTACAAGATACATTAGCTGAGTTGATGAAGCTGGGACTTAGATGAGTTTAAAATCAGGATTAAGGAGTTTTAGCAGAGCTCCCGAGGCCTAAACAAGTTTTCTAAAAATACAACACAAGTTATTGCATGAAAGACGTTTGAAGCTTTCTATTCTAAAAGTGAGAAATGTTACCCTTTCCTCTATTTGTGTGAGAAAAGAAAGAACATTAACTAATTGGTATGCAAATAGGGATTGATCCTGACCCAGTTCTTTGCTGTCACTTGTCATCCTCTCAGACAGTCGAGCCATTATTCCAGTTCACAGAGCTAATATTTACACAACCTGGGATGACAGCAGGAGGAAAGTTCACGAATGAGATCTTGCCCACCCCCTCCCCTTGCATTTGAATTAAATGCCTCTTTACACTTCCCCACCTCTGCTTCTGAAACTTTTCCTGTGGGACTTTTTCCCTGCATATGGTCAGCAGGACACCTGATTTCATACAATTACAGACTCACTGAATGCTTCAGGGTGGAAGGGACCTTAAATCTCATCTTGTTCCCACCCCTTGCCATGGGCAGGGACACTTTCTACTATCCCAGGTTGCTCTAAGCCCTGTCCAAGCTGGCCTTTGATATGGACTCTGCGTATGCTAAAAACATGCTGAGTGCTCCAGCTGCAACAAAACAGCTTTCTAGGGAATAGTAATTGTCACAAAGTGCTGGTGTCTGGTGTGTTACAGGGCAGCACAGCTGAGGACACTGGATTTGGTTTCATCCTCTGAGAAGATAAGATTTCAGAGATCCAGATATTAGAGAGATGATTTATGCTGTATGAGCTTCATTACTTAATAATGTCCTGATTGTTTTGATCACCCCCTGAGAGTGTCCCTAGCAGTATGAAGGTACCTCAGTGCCAAGAGAAAGGTGACAAAGTTGACAGATCTTTTTTTCTTTTTTTGAGTCCTGCCAAAGGATATTTTAGTGGACATTGAGATGAAGGATGTCCCACAGACAGAACCAACTCTGTTTTGGATGTGAGCATTCTGCAATCCATGAGCTGGGAGCAGGGATGCCTTTTGCCTGCCCTTCCTGGGAGGAGGCTGCCCTTGGTTCTGGCTGGGTTTGCTGAGGCTCTGGGCATGGGGCTGAACTGCAGCAGGAGCGCTGCAGCAGCTCTGCAAAGCACAGAGAGCCAGAGCTGCCTGAGCACGCTGCCTGCTCTGAACATATGCAATTCTAAATATGAAATATTTGTGTCTCGCTTGTTTTTCCCCCAGCATGTTAAGAAGGAGGCTTTGTTGATTGATTTCAGTGCTATATTCCTGTGGCATATGCCATGACATTGTTCCACAGATGCTATCACCAGCAGCATGCTACTAAAATACTCATTTCCAAAGCTCTCTGACTGCTCACAAGAAGCCCGAACCTCTCATAACTATTCAAAGAGATCTGTGGAGGCAAACCGTACTCTTAAACTATATTTGGAAGAAGTCAGCATGTGCAACTTCATGTTCATTTCAATATGTAGTAATTTGATGCAGCAGCTCCTTCTGGTGCGGGTGTCTCTGGACATGGTGTTGGTGAATTGTTGTGCAGGTTTGTGTAGCGATGCCACAGCATCACCTTGTCTTGTGCGGCAGCACAGTCTTCCAACAGGACAAGTTCTAGAAGTGCTTCCTGCTTTCTTTTTGTTCCGTGTGTGCACACACATGAACACAAACCCCTGCAGTTTCTCTGTGATTTGTACTTTACGTGCTGTAGCTCTTTGTGTTGGGCGTCTTAAGAAATTTTTAACAGCAGCTTATTAAAGAATGAAACATGAAGACAACAACTATATTTGTAACAGCAAGTCTGTGCACAGCAATCCAGTATGTAATACTCAAATAATGAGCAAAAATGCCTGTACTGGTATCCAAGAGTAGAGGAGGTGCTGCTTTTTCTGGGCTGTGTTGAAGTAGCAGAGGGGAAATGGTGATGAAGATAAGGATAAAGACTGGTGGCTGTGTGGCATTCCTGATGCACTGCTCAAGGGCTGATAACAGGCTTGGGCTCAGAATTAGTAAAGAGAGTTTATAAATCAGGCAAATACTTGGAAATTCTGATCTTATGTGTTTGGTCTCTGGGATTTATTTTTGTTTAGTTGGTTTTTATTGATTTACACACAGCTAATGGCTTGCTGGAATTTACTCTCAGTCTGATGTGGGATGTAGGGATATTGTGTAAGGGAGATGCCTCCTCCTTTCAAATCCCAGAGTTGCTGGAGGTTAAAACCTTGCAAAAAATATGCAGCTAAGAAGTGTTAGGAACAAACTGCCCTTCATTTTCTGATCCCAGTCATCTGACAGAGATCCAGGTTAAAAAAATTGAATGTCTCTTGTCACGTGGGTAGATTATTATCCATGGACAGCAGTGATTGCTGTCACTGTCTGACCCGTGATTTCCTTTTCCAAATTGCCAACACTTTGCCTTAGCAAGTGAAAAGTAGGTGTTTATACTGAACAAAGGTATTTCTATTGTGTAGTCTACATATTAATACTGTGAATAAGCAAGAGACAACATCCACATTTGGAAATCTTTTCTCCATTCTTTTTGCCTTTGGTCGTTATGTGCATTCTTAAGAAACACACATTTTTTGTCTTTCTCTTTTCACTTCTGAGTTTTCTTGCAGTTTCAAAAAGAAAGTGCTTAGGTATGAGACAGTTTTCTTTCCTGCTTTCAGGTATTATTTTAGAGTAAACATCACCCCTCATGAAAACAGAGATTCATTACATTCCTGCTAAAGGAAATGGGATTTAAGGATATACTAAAATTTAAGAACTTGATTACATTTGTTCAGGCACAACTTTAGTAAGCACCATCTACCCTTGACTAAGACAGAAAGGTTGTATAATTAAATACAGCAAATTATCGTTTTCAACAGTTTTTAAAACTGCATGCAGAGCTACATTCAGTGAAACAGGAGTATCTGATTTCCTTAGATGCCTTTGAAACTGTGCTAGTGTGGATGAGGGCAACACAAACCTTCAGAGGAATCGAGTATGCAAAGGCAACCTCAGCTGTGTCATTCTTGGGCTAGGAGGTGATTAGTTTTACAGCCATTTCTTATGCCAGCTCGGGGAGTGCAGCATTATTCATTGCAGTGTTGTGCACATTGCAGTCCCAGAAAAAACCCTCGTAATTCCTGGGTGTGCCTGCGTGCACCTAAATCAGCATTCCTGCTCAAGTTGTGCTCATTGATTGCAAAATGTCGTGTCCAGGAATATCAGAACTCTTCAGAAACACTTGAAGAGGAGCGAGGCTCTGTGGAAATCAACAGATGTGGGAATGTGGAGGGCACATTACTGAGGAAGCAGCATAAGCAGGAGAACTACAGTGTTTTGTCTGAAATACAAAGCAGGTCAGGTTTGCAGAAATGTAATGTTTGATTTGGGTTCTGGTTGCACAATCCATCTCTCTCCCTCTCTCATAGTTTATGATGCCACGAGAAGCTACAATGGAATTAGGGTCCCGTAATTCTCAGCACCTTTAAATATCTATATAAACACACACTTCTTGTTTATACTTGGTATAAAATCACAAGTGAAATTAACACCCAACCTGAAATCTAATTAAATTCCTATGTGAATATTGGGGTCTCAAAAAGGCTGCTTTTATTAGCTGCTTGGTGTTGGTTCAACATAACACATACCTTGAGAACTGTGGCACCATAAGTAACTGAAAAGGTATTTGCTTGTAATCTAAAATTCAAAAAGTGGACACAAAATCCCACTCCTTGATCCAAGCACGGGGAAGTGGCCTTTAGGTAGGGAAGGGTGAGATGGATCCCTGCAGTTTTTGAGAGCATCACGTCGGAGGGGAGAAGCTCACCCAGCTGAGTGACTGCTGCTGTGGGAAGGTGCCAGTGGGGTGTTTGTCAGTCCTGGGGTAAATGAATAAAACCGCAGCAGTATCAGCGCAGGGCATCCCCAGCAGGTCAGAATCCCTGCTGGTGGCAGTTCTCAGTGTTGGGGGCTGAGGTTTAGGAAGTTTGCTTGGTCCCATGGTGGCAGAAAGTTGGAAATGCGTCCATTGACCATCGGCTGTGCTGTCACCCAGCCTGCCAGGGAGCAGCACTACCTCTGCTTTTCACAGCTTTTGGCAGTCTGAAGTCACATTCTATGTTATATTATGTTTTAACATAGTTTTCTAGAAGTAATAGAATCATGGAGAAGAAATGGTAGCATGTATCACATAAACCTGGATGTAAGAGGCACAATACTGCAGTAATGGGACACCCAGCCTGCTGGGATACCTTTGTAAATGAAAATTGATTTTCTCCAGGATTCTTTACTGGGTGAAATAAATTAAATATGCATTTAGTCTTACCAGTTTAAAAAATGTCTTTGTTAAAATAAGAACGGTGATATAGAAACATGTTCCAATAAATTAAAGTAGGATAAATTATATCCAGCAACTTGTTGAATACCTCAATTCATGAGGTTTTTTTTTAAAAAATATGAATAGTATACAGCAGAGACCTCCCAGGACAAAAAAGCTGATGGAGATCTCTGGAACATTTTGACTAGTTACAGATAATTTTAGCTTTGATGATATAACCATGTATCTTGGCTCTATTTTCCTCTTTCACTTCATGCTTTTAATTTGATACCATTCTTCTTGTGAATATTTGAGGTGGAGTCAGTTTGGTTTAGGTCAATAGGCCAAGTATGACCTTAGAAATAAGATAGTCAATCTCCAAAAGCTCCACAATTTCTACTCAGACACTTAATAGGTTTTTAGGACACAAATGAAACCATTGTAGTCATTTTGGTGGTATAATTTACTGCAATAATGATCAAAAAAGTAAAAAAAAACAGAGTAAAAATGTTAATTTCAAGCACCATTACAGAAATACAATACAATAGAATAAAAAAAAAAATCAGATAAATGTTCATTTGCTGTAAACTGACGGTTGTTAAGAGCCCATTGCCCTAAAGCAAGCTATGTTTGGAGCAGCAGCAGACCGAGGTCACTGTCATTTGTGAAACGCAGATTACTTATTGCGGATTTTTGTTAATGTTTTAATAGAAAAAGGAGGTGATTAAAATGGTGTTTCTTCAATAATGAAGAGTCATCATTGCTATTGATGGTGCTAATACTCTGCTGCCTGTTGCTGCAGTGGCTGAGGCAGAACAGACATCCCAGACCCGGCTCGGTGTCCCTGCACCCAGAGCTCTGTCCCTGCTCCAGCTCCAGCTGCTCCTGTCCATGGCCCTGCAGGAGGAGCCGCCCCTCTGTGCCCTGGCAGTGCGGGCAGGCAGGATCTGAGCTCTGCTGGAGCTCCTGCCATGGCCAGGACTGCCTCACTGCCTCTGGGCTCTCCAGCCGAACAGAAGAATCACATGTTCTGCTTTACGTGTTGCTGGTCCAAACATCATGGCATCGTTTAACTTTCACAGTAACATAACTGTGTTTTCCCACAACTGCAATCCCTGACAAAGTTCACAGGTAATTAAAAAACTCAGGTGACCACAGTAGATCCTTCAGGAGCTGCTTCTCTCTGATGAAAATTATGTGTAAGGTGGAAAGTAGGAGATACCAAATAGAAGGGACATTCAGGTTTAAAACTGAGCAGCATTAGTTCCAACGTGGCTCCTTTGAGAAGATTTCAGTCTCTGCAGCATTAGTCGATGCAAAATAGGTTTCAGAGCCGTTCCCTTCCTGGGAGCTGGGAAGCACCTTAACTGCTCACATTTGTTTAAAAGCTCAGGGCTGACAAGGCTGCTCAGGTTGAGGCTGTTGTGCTGTTGACATTGCAGTCTGGATCTGAGTCTTGTTAATCATTTGGTTTGCATTGCTTGCAAATATGTAAAAAACCAAGCAGATTAAAAAAAAAAAAAAAAAACAAACCAAAGAAATCCCCCCAAAAAAACCTAGTTCTTAAGTACTGAAGGTATAGTAGCAGAAATTTAATTTGGAGTAAACATATATTTTTAAATAAAAAAACTTCTCCAGTGCTCTTTTGCATGCAACACAGACCTAGTGACACTTCTGATATCCTTCATGCATTCTGATAGTTTTACATTTTCAGATAGAGAAGCATGCAGTACACAAGAGAAGTGATTGTATTAGCTTCTTACTTCTGCACTGCCTATTTTATTAAATAATGGCTTAGAAAAATAAAATAACTCCAGTTCATGCATAAAGATGAATCGAGTAGAATAATCATTATGTGCATAAGTTCAGCCCCTGAGTGTGGTATGTTCTGGGAGAAGCCAGGCTGTTCCCATCCTACTGAACACGAGGGGGATTTGTTTGTCCATTAGCGGTGCCTGTCCCAGTCCTGTCTGTGGAGGTGTGGACACAGGAATCCCTTGCTGACGGATTCAGGTGAGCTCAGCTGCTCTTCTTTCAAGACTCTCCCAAAAGAGGCTGAGCAGAAGCTCCTCTCGCTGTGAATTAGAGCCGAGGATCTGCTTCCTCCTCTCTCCTTGGGGCTCAGCTCAGCAAACACTCAGCACCTGCTGGTGTAACCCTGGCACAGCAGGAGAGCCCCTCCTGGGGAGCACCTGGACTCCTGTCAGCGAGGAATGCACTTCTCCCAAAGGCTTTTTAACGCCAGACTGAGCGCACTTTGCACTCTGTGTGGGTCTCTGTGCCCGTATCCAGGCTGGGAGGATTAAACTCAGGTGGTGATTTGACCGGGCTCCGGGAGCTGCTCGTGCTGGGGAGCATCGGGCAGGATAGCAAGCTGTTCTCAGGATTATAGGGTGTGACACCTAATTCTGCATCCTGTTCATTTTTATAGGTGTTTTTGCTGTGAATAGGCAGCCAGATTAAATGTTCTAATTTCTGTGGTGCACTTGGGATGCAGGCAGGGATATTCTACAGTTTCATGGATAGGGAGACTCCCAGAGAAGAGCAGTGACTTGGGGCTACAAACCTCTCCACGTCCAGTGCTGTGAAAAGCACAGGAATGGACCAGAACAGCATAGAATAGTATAGAAAATATCAGAACAGAAGCAAAGCCTTTGATTTCTTACCTGTTCAAATCCATTTTAACTTCTGAGAATGTATTTCCTCTTTAAATGGCAAGAAAAAGTAGCCCAGAGAAGCACATGGAAACCTTAGGAAGGATTTAAAATATTCCACCTGTGAAACTGTTTATGATTAAAATATTGACACAAAATCAATAAAGCTATGAAATTTTACCAAAGCTAACGCTGCAGTGGTTGCAAAATTTTATGGGATAATTAATATTGGAATAGCATGAACTAATTTAAGCATAGTATTAACGATACATGATTATAATTTGAAATGTTTTTGGCAGAATCCTAAGAAAAGACACTTAATAGAGATGAGCATTCTGCTTTCTCTTGGTTCTCACCTAAGTTTGTGCTCTCCAACTTCTTTGGGCATTCTTCCAGCAAGGAAAGCACAAACAGCTCTTTCTGTTACAGGACTTTCTGCTCTCAGGGACTGAGCCATAAAGACAAACACAGCTTTGTGATGGAATAAATGAAATTGGAAAGGTCCAGTATTATTTCAGATTTTTATTTTGCTGCAGGTACATGTATATTTGTTCTAAAATAGCTTGAAGTAGTGTTTTAGCCCATTATAATTTTATTGCAGTATTGTTTCAGTGTTTAATCTAGGAATTTCTTTATAGATCTAAATATATTTCCACACAGTATCTCTTTAAAAATAAAATGAAACAAAAAATAGGGGTTTTTATATTATGGGTTCATATTGCAGTAGATCTGAGACGATATGCTTATTTATCCTCTCCTGTGTGGGATCAAAGCTTTCTTTGTGAAATATATCCATAATACAGGAAAGAAAAATAGCACATGAATAAGGGAAGAATGTCTGATCCCCACTACCATAATCTGGACCCCCAAAGAAATCCTCACCTTGTGAAACTGCAGTTTTAAATAGAAGCAATGTTATTTATGATGCTCACAAACAAGCCTGCTGGAAGTCAGGGAGCAGCCAAGATAATATCAGTCTCTCACAGGATAGATATTAGCCAGAGCTGTATTTAAAATTATTTCTAATTGGAGTGTGATTCTGCATATTTTGTATCCCAATGCAAATGCAGTGTGCAGATAAGGTTCTTAAACAGAGATGTTCAGAGCAGCAGACACTTGGAAAACACAGAGTGTGAAATCCAGGAGCAGTTGGTTGATAATTTTCTGTATTTTGTATGGTTTTTATTGACCCAAAATGATTTGCTCCTTTATGAGAGAAGACACAACCTCACTGGCATTCCCAACTGTGTGTGAGACCCACTCTGTGCGGACTGCTGGGTTTTGAGAATTAACAAATGAGCTAAATGAATGCAATAAAAATAAATCAGGGATGGTGCATTGCAAAATGGGCTTTGTTCATTTATTTCTGACATGAATGGTTTAGTTTTAATTATTTATAATCCTTCACAGTGCATTGTTAAATGTGCTGCAACATATTTTGTAGAAGTAATGAAGTTTTTGAAGTAGCGGAGCACAGTGCAGCTCTCACACCAGCTGGGTCTGGTGGGAACTGAGCACTGCGGGGGCAGAGGGACAGGAAGGTGCAGTTTGCTCCTGTTTCCATGTGGTGCCGGGCTCACAAACTGCCAGGCTCTGTGATCTGGAGGTTTGGGGTCTCTCGGCGCCGTCAGGTGCAAGGGGCACATCAGGTGCAGATCAGACCCGAGCGCCTCGAGCTGGCACCGTGAGAACAAAGCTGCTGCTCGTGCTCCTGGCCAAAGCTGGGAGCTCTGTGCGTGGCCGAATAAATCAGTGTCACACATGCAGATGGCGCAGGGACAAGTGCCACCAAGGCAGCCAGGGAGCTGCACTGCTGCTTCTGGGGAAGATAAACAGGGACAGCAAAGGCTGCGAGTGACTGAGCACATACGGGAATGAGAAGTTGGAAACTGCAACGTGTGCACATTCTCTGGTTCCACGTTTTCACATCATTGCCTGCTCTCTCAAGTTGGCACTGGCAGACAAATGAGGACTTGGGTTTGGAGGGAAAGATTTCTTAAACAACCACAGATCTCTTTCATATGCTTTTGCATGGGTACTAAGGAATGGAATTGTCTCTTTTCATGCAGGAACAAGGGAAATATTTGGGCACTTGGGGAGGAGAAAAAAACAATCTAAAACAACCAAGTGTGATAATTTAATCTACTGTAGATACAAAAGAAATGAGCTGAGGTATATTTTAATCCATCTTTCAATTTGTACAGAGCCTTAAAGTTAACTTTTGTTTCCAACCCTGCTAACTCCTGTGAGTTTGTAAACTCTGAAACCATTCCAGTTGAATTTTCTGCATTTTATTTTTAGTACTTTCAGTCTGGTTGAAGTCATTAGATACCTCAATAAAAAGCTGATGTATGAGATAATCCTCTATGCTTCTGTGTGAAGCTAATGGAAGATTTCTCTTGGGGAGGAGGGGTGATGCAGCTTGCTTGAGGCAGTGCAAACAGTCACAGAAACTCACTGTGGAGAGAATCTTTTTACCTTTCATGCGAAAACCCCACCTGAAACTCTCTCCTTTGCTCTGCGGGTGTCATTGTGTTGATAATAACCTGGCTAATGTCTTACCCTTGATGGGATGAAAGGCTGGATTTCACAGCTGTTTATGACATGTGTTTCCCACTATTGATGGATTCAGCACTGGAAATAATGCAGAGAAATTAGTGTCTTCTTTTTTTCCACTTTATGATAGCAAATGTATCAATACAAATGTGGAGATGCTATGCAAAAGCAATCAAATTTAGTCTGCCTTTATATGTATGTAAATGTTTTATTTTTCTGTAGTATTTGTGGCCCTTTTCTGCAGCAATCATATTAATCTCCGATGACTTTGGAGAAGACCAGAAATGTTAATGAATAGCACAGCTTGTCTGGGTTCTGGAATCTTAGAATTTATAGAATATGCTTTGCAGTCTAATTTATTCTAATATCTTTCTCACGGAGCCCCTTTCCAGGATTAACACAGGATTGAAAACACAGTCCTTGATTCTGATCCTGCAGAGACTTATTAATGGCCTTAATTTTAGGAACTGATACTTCAGTAGGACTGCTCACAGTATGAAGACCCTACGTGAGACTTTGCAGAACTGAGATCCAAAACACTAACTTTGCCTTGGTCTTCTTCTTAATTATAACAGTGCACTACTTCCAGGGACAATTGCCAGCTGCCTCAATTACAGGGAGCTGCAGAGCAGCAGGTTGTGTTTGTGCATTGATCCTACAGTCTCTGACTTAACCACCCTAGTACCATCCTGTCACTGAACCTACAGACAATGAATATTCTGATTTTCTCTTGCTCTCTTTTACTCCATGACAGAATGAGTTACCCTTTGCTTCTGACCATTCCAGCAGCACAGCTGGGTGCTGCCTCCTCTTCCTCTTCTTCCCATCCACAGGAGTGTTGAGTATTCATTAGAAGAAAGAGAGGCACTATCATATCCACGTCTGTCTCCTCCTTCAGAAGCCTCACAGTGGGTTAATCTAAATTCTGTGACCGAAAAGAAGCAGTTGGGCTTTGTAGTGCCCCTTTCTCTGCTTTCAGGGTCGTGCCAAAAAGAATCTGTCCTTTCTGCATCACCTTCACCCCCTCACAGCATGTGGAGACATTCTGAATTCAGCTGAAAAGGATTTATATGCCTTATTCTAGAAATAAGATGTGCCCAGTGTCTATACCATGTGCACATTCCGCTGTATCTCCTGATAGTTCTCCCTATCAGCCCTCCTCTCTTCAAGGACAGCGAGTTCCTACAAGGTCTCCCGTCATGATCTTGCTTTCCTCTGGGCTTGCCAGAGCAGACATTGTGTTCCTGCTCCCCTGTTGTAAAGCTGCTGAGAGTTACATAAACAAAAGTAGCCGTGCCTGGTACACTGCTTCACCCAAGCGATGTGAAGCTGAAGCGCTGCAGATGAGCCTGCAGTGCTTTTGTGGGGGTACCATGCAATGAGCCGATAAACCACGCAGTTACTGCCTCCTCACATGGCATTTACTTTCTCCAGGGCAGGGAAAGCCAATCCGGGCTGAGCTGTAATGGTCTCCAGCAGCTATAAAAGCGAAATGAAAAGTGACACTTTTCAACTCAGCAAAATATAGAAGTGAGCTCTCCTTCTCCACTCCTCTGAACACTTGAGCTTTTGCTCCCAGCCAGGGCTGTCAGTTTGGACTAGACTCAGCAATGTGAAAGCCTCTGCTGAAAGCATCGTATCATCATCTTAATCTTTCTCCTCACTTCTTCTTGTTTGTTAGTTCATCTTTATTAGGGCTTTTGGTGCTTGCTATCACACTTGTTTTGTTTCTTAAACCTCAGGCATCCAGAATGGTTTCCCATATGGCAGAAAGGCTGGACCTCAATTTTAACACAATAAGGATCATGTTGTGCTAAGTCTTATGAGGCCGCTTCTTGTTTGCCTCTGCTGAAAATGTCTGTGGCTGTGCTGGGAAATTTCAGGTCCTGTTTTTCTGTGTGCGTAGGTCAATATTAGTGAGCTGCTTTCTTTGGGAGAGGTAGTGACTGCTGAGAGCCCAAGAGGAAGGTATTGTAGTAGTGTACAGTACTATTGATACCAAATGTCTGGTTTGTAGCCGTTGTTGAAAGCAGAACACCACAATCTTTAGAAATATAAACTAATTCCTGGTCTGTTTCAAGAAGTCTGGATAAAAGCTCCCCCTTGTCTATCTGTGCTTTCAGCTTTGCTGAACCTTCCACACCTGCTCAGCAGCCTCTTCCACCAACACTCCATGTCCAAGGTCTGCTTTTCCCTTCTGTCCTTTTACTTTCATCATCTCAAGTGCAATATTCATGTATGATTTTTTATTCCCTTCAGATTCAAGCTTTTTTTATTCCCTTCAAATTTTGAGCTTTCTATTCTTCCTTGCTGTCATCTCTATTCTGTCTGAAGCCATCCATTACCAGACTACTTCCCAGGAAGATCTTAGGCCAGTGACTGATGTATAGTTTTTGGACCAGAACAGTGTTCTGTGTATATGAAATCACTTTTAAGACAATTTCATTACCTTTCCATTTCCATTAGGGTTTTTTTGCTTCTTTGTCCATACAGAACTATGGAGAGCTGTAGCTTTTGGCCAGCAGATCTTCACCTGTGGGCCACTAACAGCTTTTGTACTTTTGTCTTTGCAAGAGTTAAGTCTTCTGAAGGTTATGTGCCCAACTGCACTGCCCCTCTCTCTTCTGTAAACCCTGTTTGCCTAATTACTTTGATTACATCATTGCTTAGTTACTTGGTTGTATTTCCAGACACAGGCTGTGTCCAAATGTGAAACATTTTCTAGATCTTCTGTATTAAAAAATAAATTAAATGGGAAAAAATCAGATTTCCTGTTTCACCTTCTCTGCCATTTTGTGAGCATCTTGCCTCTAGCAGTGACCACTTAGGTTCTGTAAAAACAGAATAGGACAAAGATTTCAGAGAGTGTTTATAGGAAACCCATTTCCTGCCGTGTCGGTGGGAGAACGATGGTTTTCCAAGCAGCTCTCAGCCTCCATGACAGCCTGCTGTCGATGTGTTAAATCTCTTAAGACCCAAACCATAGTCCTGTTCAAACATTTGACTTTTCCCCTGGGAAGCTCGTACGGCCAGAAATGGATTGCTGACCATTCCTGAGGGAAGTGTTCTGTCTTGTTCATTAAGTGGATGATACTAAAAAACCTTGAATCACCTGTTAGTGAGTGGTGAAATACCGTGAGAGCAAACACACTCCGTGCACGCTTTCATTTCTCATGCTCAGAGAAATACAACAACCTGAGCTACGAGACACGCATGACTTCTGCCCTGGAGAAAGGCAGGCCGGGCCCTAACAACAGGGCAAATTTGCAATTAGCAAAAGGCTGTCTGGTGGTATATTTTGAGAAAGAATTCTTTTGTAGTGGATAAATTTTCAGGATTAGTGTGAGTTAAATTCCTCTGTTATATTGGTGTAGAGAGAGAGCTCAATAGATCCATGATAGAATAGAGAATTTAATTTGTTTCATGGTGTAAGGATAGGAATTGGATACAGTAGTTGCAAGGGGAATATATCATTCCCTAAATCTTGATATAAAATGGTAGTTCCCTCTTTCTGTCAATACTCTTAAGATTATTGCTTCTTTGTCTCACTGAAAGTCCAATTTAGGAGTCACTGGGGTTTCTTAAAATTTACAGGTTTCACTCACTGGAATTTTAAGCCTACAAGTTTATAAGCAATTTTTCATATTTTGGTGAGCCAAAAGAGGATAAATGCATAATTTCATATTTTTTCAGAAATAGACAATACGGTTTCTTTGTTCTCTCCAAAACTTTTTAGACTCTTAAATAAGCCTAAAGCACTATGCAGTGCTGTAAATTTTAGACAGTTTTTTTCAGTTTTGTATGAAAGGACTGTGCCCATCTCTCTGTCCTTTCTCTCCTTTATCCAAAATATAATGTAGGCATATTTCTATGAATGAATGGGGGTCAGTAAACTCAGCAGTGGCCCGGTATGTTTTACACAAGAATCAGTGATTAACACATCAAACCAGGTAATTAGTGCAATGTCTCATAAAATCAGGCTTCAGTTTTATTAGATATCATTATCTATTAATGCAATAAATTTAGGAAGTTATTAAAATTGTGGCAATTTAGATCTACAGATAAAAACCTAGACCTATGTGTGCTTGAATTAATTTCATTTCCATTACTTATTTTGAGATGGGTTATCTGCATTCTATTATATCAGGTGCATGAGAGGTAATTCCATGAATGATAAGTTAATTAATGTTTGTTACAAATTTCATGGCCTGTAATGAGTGTGGGTATGTGGGCACTGGAATGAAGTGTAAGTCCTGTCGATGCAAAGGTATTAAATATTTTAACACAGAGTTCCATGCAGTGAGAAAGCACAGCCTCCAGAAACCTACCCTATTGTTTCAAGGAGAAATATTAAAAATTCCAACCCAGGTATTCATTTATGGATCAATAAATAGCACTCATATAGTTTTATGGCTATATTTAATCTCACATATGTAAAATGGCCTGTGATATATGACCACTGTTTATATGCATCCTAAGAACTCTTCTACAGGAATGCTCAGAGTCCTTCCCTTGGGAATTACACGGTTAAAAAGAAAATGAACACGAGATCTTGGGAGAACAAATACACCCAAAGATGAAAAAGAAATTTCTAAGTAGCAAGTCATGGAGAAATCCCACATACTGATCAAGTGGGACATCAAGATTTCTGTCAGCTCAGTCCCAGGGGCAAGTTCAGTCTCACAGGCTGTTAAAAACCTCTCAAAAACTCTCCACCACCTGCTGCTTCTGCCCTCTTTCCCTTGCTTGGAAAACAATCTGTGTTCCCAGCCTGCCTCAGAATCCTCAGCTTTCAGAAATGATCATTGCTGTTTTGGCAGAATAACTCTGAATGTGATGTTGGCTAAAGCCTGTCCTATTTAAGGGAAACAATAGGGAGAAATAAGGCATAACATGGTAATATCTCAGCCTGACCTCTGGGATCTGATAACTTTTCCATCAAATTACTAAGTTGGCTCCAGTTGCTTGTGGCAAATTCCTGTTTCATCAGCTTCTCTCTGCTCTCCTCTGTGCTGAGGCAGCTCCTGTTGCTGCAGTGGAGCTGCATTTCCACAGGGACGGCTCCAGCTTCCAGCTCTGGGAGCACGCGGGTGCCGTTGTCTGGCACAGATGGATCTTTGGTGTGACTCAATACAGGAATTCTTGCTTTTCGAAGGTGCGCTGATGATCTGCTCACGTGGAGTTTCGTGCTCTGGTTTTGACACATTTATGTAACAGTTTCCAGTTCAAAGGTGTTGTGGTTCTCTTTACAGAGGAGGAGAGAGAAGCGCTGGTGGATTCTGTGAATCATGGCGGATGCAGAAGATCTGTAATGAAAGGTAAAAATCCTTCACTTCCAGGCCTGTGTTGCATTCCCTGGATATTTAAACTCTGGAAAATGTCCCCTTGCCATTCAAACTGTGTGGATTTATATATAACTCTTGGTTTAGAAATTGCATCATTCATATTATTAATTAACCATAACATTGCTATTTCTGTGTGGTACCTTAGTGCTCGCAGCACAAGTTCCCCTCCTCCTGACCTTTTGAAGAATCCGTATAGATTCAAAAAGATAAAATGTTGAAGAATGTGAGCCATTAAAACTCTGCAGTTGTTTTCAATTTGTCTCTATTAAAATATGCATATTTCTAATTGGAATAAATGCTGACCTATAAAGAAGACAAGAAACATTTCCAATTTAAAACAAACAAACAAACAAAAATTAGTAACTCACCTCTCCTGGTATCTACTAAATTTCAAGTTTGATAGATTATCCTTCAGATTCCAGATATGTTAAATCCTTCAGTCTAATATTCAGAATAGATATTGACAGTGCTACTATCACATAAATGGGGGGAGATGACTTTGTGTTTTAAGTAAAAGGTGAGATACGAGACTGATTAATTTATTTAGAAAAAAAAATTAACGGAAGGTGTTGAACTAAACTAATTTTTCCAGTATTTGTTCTGGTGACAATTATCTGAATTCTATCAATGTTTTTTTTTCCAATAATAGTGATTGGATTTCTTCCTGTCCCTCTTTATTTTAAGAAAAAAATATTGTTTTAGAAGTGTCTCCCTTGATCTCTTATCTTTTCCCAGTTGTTGTGGTGGTGTTGGTTTATTTTTTCTATTAAATAGACCAAAATATTGAGCTATGTGAATAAACTATTTTTACCACTTGTAAGGGCGAGAAAATATTCCTTTTTATACCTCTCCAATACTTTGTCTCATCATCCATTGAGGGTGGATATGAATATATAACTCACTGCTTGCTGTGGAACTAAATCATTTGTCTGGAAGGTTTAAAGATCCTTGGATTTTAAGCCCGATGGACATATAATTAAGAACATATGGAAGAGCATAAGCACCTGAGCTATGGCTCATGCCCAATTTTGATGAATCATGTAAGTGCAAGGGAAGAGAGTAGTTGGAATAACAACTGAATTAACTCTGACTCTTCTGGAGAGAGCATCACACGGTCTGGAGCTTCCCTCCCTTTGCCCTCTCGAAGGGGCAGAATTGGTCCTAGAATCCCAGAACTGTAGAATTCCAGACTGCTTTGGTTTGGGAATGACCTCAAAGCCCATCTTGTTCCACCCCTGCCATGGTCAGGGACACCTCCCACTCTCCCAGGTTGCTCCAAGCCCTGTCCAGTGTGGTCTGGAGCAATTCCAGGGATGGGGCAGCCACAGNCACATACTGATCAAGTGGGACATCAAGATTTCTGTCAGCTCAGTCCCAGGGGCAAGTTCAGTCTCACAGGCTGTTAAAAACCTCTCAAAAACTCTCCACCACCTGCTGCTTCTGCCCTCTTTCCCTTGCTTGGAAAACAATCTGTGTTCCCAGCCTGCCTCAGAATCCTCAGCTTTCAGAAATGATCATTGCTGTTTTGGCAGAATAACTCTGAATGTGATGTTGGCTAAAGCCTGTCCTATTTAAGGGAAACAATAGGGAGAAATAAGGCATAACATGGTAATATCTCAGCCTGACCTCTGGGATCTGATAACTTTTCCATCAAATTACTAAGTTGGCTCCAGTTGCTTGTGGCAAATTCCTGTTTCATCAGCTTCTCTCTGCTCTCCTCTGTGCTGAGGCAGCTCCTGTTGCTGCAGTGGAGCTGCATTTCCACAGGGACGGCTCCAGCTTCCAGCTCTGGGAGCACGCGGGTGCCGTTGTCTGGCACAGATGGATCTTTGGTGTGACTCAATACAGGAATTCTTGCTTTTCGAAGGTGCGCTGATGATCTGCTCACGTGGAGTTTCGTGCTCTGGTTTTGACACATTTATGTAACAGTTTCCAGTTCAAAGGTGTTGTGGTTCTCTTTACAGAGGAGGAGAGAGAAGCGCTGGTGGATTCTGTGAATCATGGCGGATGCAGAAGATCTGTAATGAAAGGTAAAAATCCTTCACTTCCAGGCCTGTGTTGCATTCCCTGGATATTTAAACTCTGGAAAATGTCCCCTTGCCATTCAAACTGTGTGGATTTATATATAACTCTTGGTTTAGAAATTGCATCATTCATATTATTAATTAACCATAACATTGCTATTTCTGTGTGGTACCTTAGTGCTCGCAGCACAAGTTCCCCTCCTCCTGACCTTTTGAAGAATCCGTATAGATTCAAAAAGATAAAATGTTGAAGAATGTGAGCCATTAAAACTCTGCAGTTGTTTTCAATTTGTCTCTATTAAAATATGCATATTTCTAATTGGAATAAATGCTGACCTATAAAGAAGACAAGAAGCATTTCCAATTTAAAACAAACAAACGAACAAAAATTAGTAACTCACCTCTCCTGGTATCTACTAAATTTCAAGTTTGATAGATTATCCTTCAGATTCCAGATATGTTAAATCCTTCAGTCTAATATTCAGAATAGATATTGACAGTGCTACTATCACATAAATGGGGGGAGATGACTTTGTGTTTTAAGTAAAAGGTGAGATACGAGACTGATTAATTTATTTAGAAAAAAAAATTAACGGAAGGTGTTGAACTAAACTAATTTTTCCAGTATTTGTTCTGGTGACAATTATCTGAATTCTATCAATGTTTTTTTTTCCAATAATAGTGATTGGATTTCTTCCTGTCCCTCTTTATTTTAAGAAAAAAATATTGTTTTAGAAGTGTCTCCCTTGATCTCTTATCTTTTCCCAGTTGTTGTGGTGGTGTTGGTTTATTTTTTCTATTAAATAGACCAAAATATTGAGCTATGTGAATAAACTATTTTTACCACTTGTAAGGGCGAGAAAATATTCCTTTTTATACCTCTCCAATACTTTGTCTCATCATCCATTGAGGGTGGATATGAATATATAACTCACTGCTTGCTGTGGAACTAAATCATTTGTCTGGAAGGTTTAAAGATCCTTGGATTTTAAGCCCGATGGACATATAATTAAGAACATATGGAAGAGCATAAGCACCTGAGCTATGGCTCATGCCCAATTTTGATGAATCATGTAAGTGCAAGGGAAGAGAGTAGTTGGAATAACAACTGAATTAACTCTGACTCTTCTGGAGAGAGCATCACACGGTCTGGAGCTTCCCTCCCTTTGCCCTCTCGAAGGGGCAGAATTGGTCCTAGAATCCCAGAACTGTAGAATTCCAGACTGCTTTGGGTTGGGAATGACCTCAAAGCCCATCTTGTTCCACCCCTGCCATGGTCAGGG
Organism: Bombycilla garrulus; assembly: GCA_013400315.1. Taxonomy (NCBI): domain Eukaryota; kingdom Metazoa; phylum Chordata; class Aves; order Passeriformes; family Bombycillidae; genus Bombycilla; species Bombycilla garrulus. Next base: position 584,936 of record VXBU01005489.1, read on the forward strand.
ACACCTCCCACTCTCCCAGGTTGCTCCAAGCCCTGTCCAGTGTGGTCTGGAGCAATTCCAGGGATGGGGCAGCCACAGTTGCTCTGGACAATCTGTGCCAGGGCCTCCCCATCCTCACAGAGAGGAATTTTTTCCCAATATCCCATCTAAATCTATCCTCTTTCAGCTGAAAGCTATTCCCCTTTTTTTTTTGTCAAAACCCCAGGTCTGAGTTCTTTGCTGCAGTGGAGGGCTGGTTTTTTGTGCCGTGGATTGTGAACCCAGATCCCAGAATGGATTTGAACCCAGATTTTCCACAATGGGTGAATATGCTAACAGGTGACTGGGATAAATCCCATCATACTGTCAACTTGACAGAGACCGTACATTTTGTGCAGAACCATGTAAGCCCCACCACTGTCAAATGAAAGAGGGAATTTTATGCTCTCTGTTCCCCTGTGATATATGTTTGGCTGTCATCTTATTTCATAGTTGAGGCAATTGAAACACTGTTTAAATGTGTATCATAAACCTATAGATGAGAACATTTCCCTGCTGGATTTAAACCATTACCCCCAAAGGTGTTAAAGAAACCACGCTGTGTGTCACTTTTTAAGATCAAGGGGCATTTTTGATGTTAATGCCTAGAAAAGGCAGATGAACACTAACAGCTGCTTATGCACAGGCTGGTGAATTGAATAGGGAAATACTTCTGTTCTGGAAGTCTGATCTCCAGAGGAAAATGATAAATTGTGAGCATCCTTAAGTAAGAGTGATAGTCTCTATGGATAGTTGAGCAAGGCTGATAATATAAAATATGTAAAACGGGGAAAATATTTAATACTTCTGTTTCTCTGCTCTAAGGAGTTGGAAGGGTTGTGTTAACAATATATACGGTGCTGCTGTGCTCAGGCATGCAGGAGAAATGCAATATATTAGTTCTCAAATCAGTAGTTTGTGAAATGCATTTCTGGTATCCAGGGATTTTCAGGACTGTTACACTGATAAGGAGTCAAGGGCAGTCTCCTCATGGGCAGGGATGGCTCTCTTGGGAAAAGAAGGGAACAGAAGAAAAGGAGCAGCAGATTAAGAGCTGGACCTTTTCTTTAAAGTGTTTCTTTACTTCCAAATGCTGACTTTTTTAACTCTTGAGTTTGCAGATATTTAAAGCTTTGCAGCGGCTTTAGTTAGAGCTGATGAATCACCTCTTTAAAAAGGCCTCCTGTAGGAGGTTGTGGTGTAAGGAGAACCTTACACCGAATGAAGTTTATCCCCTCAGGAGTTATATGTGATTCCTGTGGGACAGACAGAAGGAGAAAGGAGAGAAATTTTCCCTGTAGACACCAATAAGGATGTCCTGGTATGAAAGTCACCCATGGGCAAAACATGTAGGAGACCAGCAAAGATGGGGAGGAATATCTGAGATTCCAAATCTTCTCCACTGGTTGGTCACCTAATAGAATAACCTGGAAATTTTGCTGACTTTTTAATGCAAGGAACCCAAGGTGAAAGCCTGGAGGAGGGAAGGTACAGCACCACCAAAGGATTTTAAATGGAACCTCATTCGTGTTGTACCACCAGGGCTCAGATCCTGCAGAATTAAGCCAATTGGAAGGAACTAAATATACCCGTGTTTTCTGAAGTTTCTGGGAAAGAGTGAGACAGCAAACATACCAGGTGTGTCCTTCCAGAGGACTTTCAGGTGAGAGGAGTTCCTTTGAAAGCAGAGGTGCAATTTATTGTTTTCTGCACCAAGTTTAATGAAAGAAATCTGAAAAGCTGTAACCAACACCAATAACAAAAAACGTATTGTTTATTGTTACCCCTTAACTGGACAGCTTGTTAAACTGAAAGTTCCTGTGGAATTTTTAAAATTATCATTATTAAAAAAAGAAACAGAGGAAAGAGAGAGGTATCTTTTTGAGACTATTTCGTTTTCTCATCCAAAAAAAAATAATAAAAAGGACTATTTCTTGCTTAGAACTCTACCAGTCAGGCTCCTAGACCTTGCGTTTGGGCCAGGAAAGCCCCTGGTTCAAACTGTGCAGCTTTTTTCTGTATTTTAGGTGATTTATCTGAAGTTTTTCATGTTTTCTGGTTGCCTAATAGAACATAGTTGTTTTCTACTCTTACACTGAGTGAAACACATAACTTCAGTCTGCCAGCCTCAAGGAACTGCAGCCTCACCATAACACTTTTTTTATTGCTTGAGAGAATTTCTTACACCTGAAAACTAGAATTAAGATTGTAAATTCTTTTAAAAGAGAGTTGATACTCAGTTACATGTGGCTTTGTGATTGATGACTGTATCCTGCTCAGCTAATCTCAGTTTGCCAGTAAACCCTTTATGATTATGAGAATTTTAGGTTCTTTGATTTCTATGATAGATTCCTTAAAGCTGCTCAGGCTTTGCTGGATAATTGCTTCATCTCTACAGTGTCACTGTAAACCCAGGGACATGTGGTCTCTTCTTTAAAACAGTTACTGTAGGTTTTGCTCTGTTTGTAATCTACAGCATTAAACAAAGCAAAAGCAGGAACAGGAACAAATGATACCTAAGCCCTTGCATGGCTCTGCAGGGCAGTTTCAGAGTGTGCTGGCTGATACCCTGTTTGCTGAAGAAATCAAGGACAAAAGGAGAAAGCTGTAATGAGACTTGGTGAGTTTTGATTTGAATTTTTAGCATGCTTTTCCTTTCAGGTTAGGAACCGTGTGTGGAAGATCTATGATTTTAAAATTGAAGTGAAGCCACAAAGCCTCCTGCCAGCAGAGTTAGTTTCTCTGGTTGTGCTTAAAATGGTTCCTCTGTTGCATGCACAAATCAGCTTCCTCTGTGAAAGCAGCAGAAAGCTCAACTCAAAAGTGTCTTGTATTGGTTTTGATGGAAGAATTGTAGGCCATGATTCTTACAGCTCTATTTCACAGTTTCCCCCCAAAAGTTTCACTGACTTTCCCCCGGTCAGAGCCTCACCTGTGCAGCTGTCGCTTGGAGAGATTTTTGGCTGCTCAGAGCAGCAGGTTTTCCTGCACCTTGTCACATGCAGCTCCAAGTTTCTTCAGCAGTGAATTTTGGTAAAGTTGAACAAGGATAGAAGTAACACATCACGGCATAGTCCTCACTGGAAAAAAATTGGTAGGAGCATGGCAAGTTCTGCTATTGCTCAGCAGGAGACAAAAATTCCTGCCTTCCTTCATCTTTGAGCTCTTTATGTAGAGAACTGGAATTGCTCCCAGAATCCCTTTCAGAATAATTCTTATGGATAAACTTAGACCCTCATGAGTCCAGGTGCAGTTACAAACATGTGAAATTAGAGAAAAAATAAGGGAGGATTGGAGCAGAGCTGCCCACCACATTTTGCTGCCTATAATATATTCTGCACCCTTACATTTTTGCAGGCTTCAGGTTTTCAGTTTGATAAGAACACTTTATGTGTTGTTGTAGACAGACTCTGAGCATTTGTTTTCTTTATTTTCTTCACATTTCTTCTTTTCACTGTATCACCTCACTTCCTCTATTCTGCTCTTTGACGCGGCTCTATCCTTTGATAGTTTTTCCACTGTTCTTTTGTATTACTTTCCATTTGTTGTGTTTTTCTTTATTCTCTACCAAATACTTTTTCCTTTCTTATTCTCTCCCTCCATTACTGTCATCATGCTTTTCCCCCCACACATTCCTGAATTATCTATCATAGGTCGCTTATGCTTATTTTTCTAGTGTTTCTGATTTTATTTCTGTTATTTTCTCTCAGGAAATAAACACGTGCCCATGCCCATATATGCATGGTTGTTTTTTTCTCATCACCCTCAAAGAAAAACTGAACCTTGCAAAAATCATGAGGGAGCAGAAGGTATTCCAGGCAGCAAAACCTGTGGGTGACTCTGCTCAAATTCTCCATTATTGTTTCTGTAATTTGATGTGTTTGCACTTGTGCAAAGGGCTGGTGACCTTTGCAGTCATTACACTCATCCTTTCTTTAAGGGTTCTTTGTCCCTCACACATCCAGGGCCTGACTCCAGTGAGGCTTCACCTGTGCACATCTGCCCAGTGGAAAGGTAAAAGCTCAGGAGTGACTGGGAGTAGATCTGTGTCTGTGCCTTGTACAAGAACCAGGACACCACACCAGGGGTTCAGACTCAGGATCTCAGCAGGGTGGCAGCGGCACTGAAGGATGTTTCTTGCAGGGATGGTGACTCCTGCTCCTGCAGGGGAACAGGGACTGAGTGACTTTGCTCTGGTGGGTTTGCTCCAGAAAGGCTCCTGGTTGCAGCCTAGAGGTAAATGTCCTCTGTGAGACCCACCAGGGGCTGGGTTTGCATGTTGGCCTTAAGCCTGGGATCCAGCGTTGAAGCAATGCAAGATACTGCAGGTTCTTTGTGTCAGCAAAGACTCCCTTTGGAAAACAAATTGTTTAAAGCATCCTTCAACTGTAAAATAATCTGATGCATAAAGCAAACCTTGTCGACCACCTTTTAAGCAAAAGAAGCTATTAATAAAATAGTCGCTTTCATGAAAAGCCTTTGAAATCTTGGGAAAACCCAGAACTCCTTCTGCCTGGAACTGTTGTTCTTGAAACTCTTTTCTTCAGTTCCTTCATTCTTTCTTCTCTCCCACCTGCTTTCTACCAGCAAGTGCCCTGAGACACCGGGGCTGCTGCCCTGTGCTGGGAGAGGCACAGCACCAGCCAGGCTGGCATTAAGCACATCCCCTTGTGCCCGAGGAAAACGTGCCCTGGAAGCGTGTGGATCTGGAAGCCAGGCAGTGCAGACAGGCTGCCCTTTGTGCCTGAGCCTGGTGTTCCATGGCACTGCCACCTCTGCCCGCTGCTCTTGCTGGGGAAGGGGCAGCGGTGCCCCCGGCTCTGCTCGCCTGCTGCGACAGGGCTCTGCTGTCACCTGCCTGCAGAGTCATTTGCAAACAGGCCCTATCGCTGGGGAGCAGAAATGTATTTTTTTCAACCCGAAGCAGATTTATAGTCTGGTTTCCTGTCAGATCTTTGCATTTTCCTTCTCCGCCCCTCCCAGTCTCTGACACACTTTTTCTTACTTTCTGTGTGGCTCTTTGCTCGTTCTGCCACCGGTGCCCCAGCCCCCTTCATTCCTGATTCTCCCGAAACTTTTGCACTTTGGGGGCCCAGGGGTGTTTTACTCCTTGCATTTCCTTTACTTTTCAACATCTGCAGAGCACAAATAACCTCTCCAAGACTGCTGGAGAGACACTGACAATTGCATGGAGGCGACGTAGAGAGCGCAGCCTGCAGCAGCTGCAGCGAGACCGCCGGTCACTCATGAGCACCCAAGGTAAGGAGAGCAGCTGGCAGAGCAGCTCCACCTCCCTGCTGGCTACCACAGCACTCGGCTCTCATCACTGAAAGTTACACTTTCACCCTTTTTTTGCGTTGATATTCAAAAGTTTCTTTGAAAACTGTTCCATTCGTGCTTTCCTTGCCCTCAGCAGGTCCGGTACTCAGTGCGCGCCGATCCTTGGAGCCCAGGGCTGAGGGAGGCAAAGAGGCTGTAGCTAAAAGTGCAAATGTGCACTGGGAAAGAGAATTAATTTGGAGATCTAGAGAGGGGAGATGAAGGACAGATCGTCAGCACTCCAGAGAATTTCTGGTTTTGCCCATAGTGTGTTGTGCTCTAGCCCTTTCTTTAAATCTCTTCACTGAGATTTATGCTTTCTGTTAACTAGTAAAATCTTTCTTATTTGGTTTTCTTCCTCTTTTTATTTGTTCTTCTCACTTCCTTTTTTTCTATTCTCAACCCTCTCTATTTCTTATCTTCTTCACCATCTTTTGATGCCTTTTTATGCCATCAGGAGTATTTTCTATTTCTCCTTTCCTTTGCCTCTGCCTTCTTTTGTGCCTGTGCAATAGACTGTACATCCTCCCTCAAGTTCTTAATCTCTCCCTCCTTCCTTTCTGTCAGTTCCTTCTTGCTCTTGTGTTCCCCTTCCCTGTTGTTCCTCCAGCTTCACACATGCACTCCTACTTCCTGCTCCATCCCCTCTCTCCTGTGTTTTCTGCCCTGGCAAAAGCGTTTTCTGGGAGCTGTTGCCTCTCCAAGGCTGTCCTTGCACACACATGCCTCTTTCCTGTCATTCCCTTCCATGTGCAGGATTTGCATATTACAGTTCTGGGGATGCATCCCAAAATAGGAGATTTTTACACTTGCATAACTTCCTTCCAGTGCCCAGCTCATATATAGTTACTCACAACGAATAACCACTGTCATCCTGTCTCTCTATTTCTCTCTGTCTCACAAACTGCATTTTCTAACACCTGTAACTCCCTTTGTCTTCCTCTCCACTCTCAAATAGAGCCTGCCCTGACTCTGTGTGTTCTATCCCTTCTCTTTCTGCCATCCCACTCCTTCCTACCTCCTTACCACAACTCTCCACCAGGTTTCTCTATCTGTTTTTATCTTGATATTGCATTCAAACTGGGAGGAACTGCTGATGCAGCTGGGCTTGCACTGCTGCATTACAATCCCTGCTGCCAGCCTGCGGGCGAACCAGAGGAAGTATTGCAGTCTCTCAGCTCCTCTTTCCTCTGCAGAATATGCAACCTGAGCAGAGAAAGAGCTTCGTGATGGGACTGAAGGTAGATGAAAAAAAGAGACCACAATGCAAAATGCCTTTGGCAAACTGTAAAAAGTAGTTCTAGTTGTCCGTAAATCTTTTTACTAAACTTTATAACTTCTGGAATTCCTGCCCACAGCAGAATGTCTGATTTAAAACTGGCATAGCTTTTGTCCTTTTGATTTCTATGGGTTTCCAAGTCCCAGAGGTAGAAGTTTCTCAACTCCAGTGCTGTAGTGGCAGTAACTTTGCTCCTAGGATCTGGAAACAGCTCATGTCTGTTATACCAGACATATTGGTGAGTCACCAGGATCAGACATGGCTAAAAACTGCACCCAAGGACAAAATCTGGTATTATTCCTTGCTTAAATTTGTATGCTTTGAATCAGATATGACAAGTAAGTGCATTTCTTTGATGAAGCTTTTTAGCTTCATCTTCTTGAGCAGGACTATTGAGACTGAAGATTTATTTCTATGGATGTTCTGGTGTGGTCTTTTGGGAACTGAATAAGGTTCACTTATTAAACTCAGCTGAATTAATAAGAGAATTATTATGTGGGAGAATTCTCATAGCAATCTGTCTGGCTCTTTCAAATTGTCCATCTCCTTATGAGTGAAAGGAGCTTAAATTTTTATGTTTGCAATTATAAGATATCCTTTCTGATTCAGAGGTAGAATACTGTGGCCTTTGAGCTGCGAGCATTCTCTTCTGAATACAGAAACAGGTACATTAAAAAATCTTTGCCTTTTGGAACTTGCAAAAAGTCCACAAGCCTAGAACAATAAAATAAGAGATGTTCATTTTATACATTCAGGTCCAATATGACTCTTTATTACTCTGTTGCAACTCATCTTGTGATGGGAACAGCATTTGTATTCCTTTGAGTCATTCTACAAACCTTTTGCATTTTGTGCCTTGTTATGTCAGTATTTTTTGCTGGTTCTTTTTGTAAAGGTTCCCATAAATAAATTAGCTGACACAATGTCTCTTCTCTCTCTCCCCCGCTTTTTTCTTTTGCATCACATAGTTTGCTAGTGTTGAGTTAAAATGGACATTGTCAAAGGTGTGTTTTGACATTTGCAAGGGGACCTGGAGACAGAAATTTTATTTTTCCAACAGTGTCTATGTCCAGTTTCTTGAATCTTGTCTGGCAGAGGAGACATTTCAGCAGGAAAGGGCCTGGAAACTTTCTATCCTTCTAAGCAAATAGCTGTATGGCCATAGCAAATAGCTGTAGCAAATACCCCAGAACAGAAATTCAGAATCATGTGTTTGACTCCCTGTTCTTATGCAAATAGTTACTTCCAGTTAGATTTAACTCTAATTAAGAGTTAAATAAACTTTAATAATAAACTTCCTTAACAAACTTTCAATGTGGAGGAAAAGGAAGAACCATCTGACTGCGTATTTCTGTTACAATTAAAGGCAATTTGGACCTTCTCTAGAAGGGTGAATCCTAAATAAGTGGATATGCTGAATATCCCAGAATGCCATATACCAAATGACCTTGGTTTCTGTACAGTTACTTGGTGAAAGTTTTTATCAGATAGATATATGGGATGATTGCTCACAGAGTATGAAATTTATAGAGATCCTTAGCTACCCACTTGTTAGCAGATGGCTCAACTCTCTCTTTGATTTTGAAATACATCATTCATGAAATACGAATCTTTCCCTTAGATATGGTCATTAAGTTGTGTAACTGATGGTGGAGTTTGACCTATGGCAGCTTTCTTTGGCAGTAGCCTCCACAGCAATCTAAACCTAAAAAGAAATATGGAAGTATGCCTTGTGATTTTAAAACTGAAGGGTAAAACCATAAACCCCACCAAGTTTGGTCAAGTTTCACCACTGATATGAGAGAAAAATTCTATGTCTCTGGTCTGTTTTGCCCCTGCTGTCTGTGGGATTTGCATTTGCAGAACACTGCTTTGCTGCAAATCCAGCATCTGCAGTGAATCTGCAATTCCTTTCTCAGAACAAATGATGGGGTTTTACAGGTCTACATGTAATAAGATTCTCCATCTCTACCCTTCCCCCAAATTTTCTCTTAAGTGCTGCCTTCACCCTCTAGTCTGGGTCACTTATTTAATGGCAATGAACATTTTCAGGAAGGTAACCTTTCTGCTTGTGATTTGTTCAAGGACTCTGGAATTATAATGGTTGCTGTCAAATGTATATAATTGGTGTCTGTGGCACACATCCAGTGAGTGATAAAAGCTTCGTTGTCCCCGCTGCTTTAGTCTGTATTCTCTCCCTATATCACCCTCTCACTTCTGCTCCTCCCAGGCAAGAGGAGAATGCAGTGCCAGGCTGTTTCAAGTGCAGTTAGACAGAACAGCAGCTCTGCCAGATTCCTGTCCCCGCGTGTCCCGGCTCTGGGCAGTGGATTCCCTTGGCTGAGGTTTGCACGCTGACTTGAGTGAAGCACGAAGGTCTCCTCTGAACCTTGATTTCAAACACCTCCCTTCACAACCTTCTGCCAAGTATTTGGGCTTTAGGAAGGGGAATAGTTTGTGAGTACCATGAACTCACAAGTTTAATGATGTACATGTAACATTTTAGCAGCAGGTAAGAACTTTATGCTTTCACATAAAAAAAAAATCAAACACACATTACTAATAGCACCCAAAACTGGCAATGTGTTGTGTACTGTCTGCTCCCAGTGCTGAGCATGTGGGGAGGAGAATATTCCTGTTATTTTAGTCCTGTTATGTTAGGAAAACCTATTTTATCTTCAGGGCTGGATGGGACATTACTTTCTAATGCTGTCTACTTCAGTGAATCTGTTTAGCCGCTCAAAAGGAGAGAGAAATTTGTCAAATCTCACTGGAAATCTATCAGAAATGTCAAATGAAATGCTGTAACATTCTGGTTTTGTCAAAAGGATAAGTGTATATACAGCTGTGTGTGTGATACTATTTGTAGTAATTGTTGCCTCAGTGAATTTCTCTGTGTGAAGTAACTTGGTGTTGTATTAAGGGATGTGTTTGTTCTGGTCCCTGAGGCCAGCTTGGCCTTACATGCAGGTAGTTGGTATTTGCCCAAGTCAGCCCTGGTTTTTGGAGTTCAAGGGAGGAATCAGCTTCAGTGTAGCCAAGGAAAGGATTCCCACTTGCCCTCTGAGCACTGGGTGTTTGCTGGAAAATTTTCCTCAGGTTGTAATATAGATGCTGAAGACCAAATGTAGTGTAAGGTTTCTGTTTAAAGTGGGATAAGGATTTTTTTAGAAGAAGCTGTATGGTAGCAGTACATATATGGTTGTCATTAGCTGCTGAAGAACTGTTTGCACTTCATCTTTATAGCTCTAAGTGTGTAGAAACATCTCCAGTCTGGCTGTGCCCATACTTGAAATCAGTCTGAGTGTACTTAATAGGTTGTTACATACATTTAATATATTTGAGCATAAAAATAAGTTCCTCCAAGATTTGAACTAATAGAGACAGCTATCAAATATTTCCCTCTGGGGATTCTGAATCCTGATGAAACTGGGAAAACACCCAAAGGGTGTTTCAAGTCTTTTTACACAAAGTACGTTTCCAGGCTACAGTGAAAATGGTGATTGACTTTTCTCTTTGATCATGAACTGAAAAATTATCACGTTCGCAAGATCATTAGAAGGTTTTTGGCTTTTAACAACTCAATTCAAATACCAGTGACCTACACTACTCTCAGACCAAACTGGTCCATTGCATGGAGTCTGTGTTTAAAATAACCTTTCCTCCCTGGTTGCAGTTTCATGTGGATCCTCTCCAAAGTCTACTGGTGCATCCCAGTCTTTTACAAGAACAAGTCACAGTCCAGCATCTGCTTCCTGCATCTCATTGCTTGGCTTTTTCTGAATCACAGAATTATTTAGGTTGGAATAGACCTTTAAGGTCACTGAGTCCAACTGTTAACCCAGCACTGCCAAGTCTAGCACTAAATCATGTCTCTGAGCGTGTGAAGGTAGTTTACATTCCATATGGTTTTTGTAGTTTATAATGAGGTAGTTAGTGAGATCATCAAACTCTTTTCACTAATGATTTGCAGTGACTGAAAATAGAAAATTTCGTCCATTTTTCCCACCTTCTCTACTATGCTGAGTTTTTTTTTTCCTGAGGAAAAAAAACAAGCTTAAGGTAAGATTCTTCCCTGCTCCTACACTGCTAGTTTTCCTTCACAGTTCCTGCTGACTGAAGCCAGGATAAGTCTCAAAATTTAAGTGTTTAAGAATCTTTTGTGTAGGCTTGATCCTTCCAGTAACATATTCCTGTATTTCCAGTTACATATTTTTCAGAAAGACTCAAGTCTAATATGTTTTATTTTAGAAGGTTTAATTTCCTTCTGGCTTTTATTATCTCTTTTTTTTGCAATTTATGCCATGAAAGATACCAGTGTAGTACAAAACAAAAAAATGTTTAAACTTTTGTGTTAGGATTGAAAAGAATGTGTTTTCCTTTTGCATGAATTGTTCAGAAAAAATTGAAGGAGTTTTACATTTCCCAAAAGGCTGGAAAGGATGAATCTGTCGGGCTTTTTAATCCGCAAGTCTGTGGCCTGAAGGAAAAGTGATACTTGAATATTTTCATATGGAGTGTTACACTGCAGAATGGTGTTTTTGTGACTCATCCATATCCATACTGAGAGCAGCATCCAGGCAGTTTCGCTGGATTAAACTCTATTGACAGCAGCACCTTCACTGAATCACTGCCCAGCAAGGCTGCACACCTGGGAGAGCGGGGCTGGCTCCAGATTGCCCTTAGAAGCTATGTGAGAATACAATATCAGGAGGAATATTCCATCTGCAAGGAACAACTGGAAAGTGCTTGGTCTGAGGCAGAAGTGATCAGAATTTGAATGTCCTTTTGAAGGCTGTGGGTTCAGTGACAAGCTCCTGATACCTTGTAGTATGTGCTGCAATGCAGAAAAATGTACTCATTGCAACTGCATCATTGCAACATGATAATAGTGCAGAAAGCCAAAGCTACTTGAGCAGGATAGTATTAGATATCTTGAATGCATTTAGGAATTTTGGCTATTAAATAGCCAATGCCATCAGCACTTCAAGTAGAGTCTCTGCACAAAGGGACTGAAGGGTAGAAATGATTTGAACATTCAAATATTGTGAGGACACAAGAAAAGGCAGAGGGTGGTTTGTTACTGCTCCTTTGGTCCTCACAGAACATCCCAAGTCCTCCCTCCCTTCAGCCCGACCAGTTTGTCTGACTCTCCTCACTTGTCTTGTTTAACATCTCCTTTCCTCTTCCTCTCTGATTCTGATTCCCAGCCCATGCATGGGAGTCTCATCAGGTGAGAGAAGGCATCTGGCAATCTCCTCTCTGTCCAGCAGACATTAGAGCTGAAAGCATCACTCACCTCCAGTTTGTGACAGAGAGAGGTGAAGCAATGCACAAAGCACAGCAAATGAAAAAAAAACTGCCTGAAAACAGAGATGAGCCATTGTGCTTTAGCAAGCTCTAAACTCTCTAAACAAAGTCATATCTTCATTTGGGATATTCTTCCAGTTCTTTTCTCTTGTGGAGAATGCTTCACACATCCAGTTGGCCGTAGTAACCCAGGTTGTTCGGGTTGCTGTGCTGGGTTTCAGCTCAGAGCACCACCTTTTGTGGGCAGTGCCACATCCTGGCGTTCTGGATGATGCTGTCTGTGTCTAGAAGTGGTTCCTGCCCACCTCTCCTTTTCCCTCATGTGGAGGCAGTGAACTCTGTAACCTCAGACCAGAAATTTGCTCTACCTTGAATTTGGCCTTACACAAGCCTAAGAGAAACTGTACAGCTGTGTGCTGCCCAAACTAATCCTTACATCCTCCAGAGAAAAAACAGTGGGTGGTTGAATGTGGATTCTAAGCCACCAGCTGGACCATTCTGTCCTGAAAAGGAGCAGCAACATTTTTGGCTAAGTGCTAAAAGTTTGCACTTAAGAATCCAAAAGGAGCATATGGCCATAAGGCTTTAAATTTGCCGTATTCTTTTAAAATATGCTTTACCAGAATTATCCATTTCAGACCCTCTAACTGTGGAGTGAGATAGTTTAATTTCCTCTTTCTTCCTTGCTAGAATAAGTGACATCATAAATCCTAGAAAGCGACAGAGTTATTTCAGGAATTTGAACTGGAATAAGTCTCATTTGCAGAGACTTCCATCCCCACTCCACTGAAGATACCAGGGACTGCACCAGTGCTTGAGGAAAGCTGTTGGTCCTTGATCAGTTCACATCAACTCCGTTGATAAAATGAGCAGTGTTACCCCAGTCAGTGTTGGTCATAACGAGTCTGGGTGTGGCTCTCTGCTATTGCAAGTGGCTGACAGTGTAGCAGTGATATGGAGCTGTCCTGATGTATAGAAGTAACCAGGACCACACTAATAAACTCGTTTTTACCCCAGAGAATGTTGTCATTGAGAGCACGAGGGGCTTGCCCACTCACAGAGTTACCTCTAGCAATCCAGGAATTATTAATGATTAATTGCTCTCAGGAAAAGTCCTGTAAACACCTCCTCCCACACTGATTGCTGTGAACAATTTCAGTGTGAGTGTGGGGAGAAAGCACACAGAGCTTTGTGGTTACTGCAGTTCCCCAGCCCTTGCAGAGCTGTCCCACAGCCTTTGCCCACGTGGCACCGAGTGCCCTGTGCTGTGATGTTCTGTGTTCTGTGCTCCCTCAGCGAGTGGCACCAGGAGAGCACTGTCCTGCCGTCAGCTCAGGTGCCCGTGCTGCTGTGCAGGGAGGGGCACTCGTGGAACCCCTCCTGTCCACCTGGAAGGGTGCAGCCAGGGCAAGAGCTCCTGTGTCGCTATAGGACACAAAGGAACACAGACACACCGCAGCTCAGGTGATCAGAAGAGAGGAGAAGAGAGTTTATTTTTTCTGACTCCAGTATTTATAGTTTTCCAAAAGTGACAGTGGATTGGACGGTGGCAGTGCCACCTCTCCAAAGACACTGGACAGACAAACAGTCCATCAACTTTTCTCCTCCTCTATGAAGGAATGCAAAAACACTGAGGTGTTTACAGAAAGTGTGTGAGAAAGTTCTTCACAAATATGTAAATATCAGAAGGCTTAGAAAGTCTTACAAAAATCAGGGTGACACTCCTGACCTCTCAAAAGCTCAGGGAGAAGGTGGCAGAGGACACTCCCAGTTGACAGAATTCCACCCAGTAATGCCAACCTCAGCGCTGACGTCAGCCTGAGACACAGCTTCTAAAATTGCTAATAATGAAAAGGCTGGACACATTCCTATTTGAAGAGGCTTTTTACATTCTCCATATACTTAATTTTAAAAAATTCTTTTAATCTTTCTGATGTTTGCAGTACCCTGGAGAATAATGAGAGTTCTTTTCTCATTTGATGAGTCTATTGCTTTTACAGGATTTGAAACACTTGCTGACCTGAGTAGCTTATGACAAAACAGGATTTTGAATTCAGATCCAACTTGCTCTGCCTTGCTTCTTTTTCTAATCCAGAGTAAACTTTATCTGTTGTTGTTTTGTATTTCACATGGTATCGTGATGGAGTAATTACTGCCACAGAGAGGATAGAAGGGGCTTCCTCTCAGAGAAGGAAACCTGTGAAAACATCCCATCCTTCTTAAAAAATCTGAAACATGAGTGGAGAAAAGCAGGAGTTAAACTGGCTCCTGCATAACAGTTGCTTTGTCTTACACTTGATGTTCCATCCCTGTGCCTAATTCCTCAGTCTTGTCTTCCATGGTGACTTCGTTAGCAATGAGATGCTAATTAAATTTCATATTTACGATTAGAAAATAAAATCATTGGACCTTTTTTAAATAGATTTTTATGAGTTTTGGCTCAGTTAGCTGAGTCAGCAGCATGGATTCTGCAAGGCTGAACTCACCGGCTTTGAAAAAAAAAGATAAATAGAGCAACTAATGATGAAAGGAGACTCTAATCTAAAACCTCATACAGTTTCTACACTGTATTAGCTTTTGAGCATAAGAAAAATAAATTTGTTTTGGTTCCTCATAGAAAGTCATGTAGAAAGAACCCTTCTTTTATTATGTCTCAGAGGGTTCAAAGCTTAAAATTCCATTTAATTCTTAAAATCTCTGTTGTGGCTGGAGACAATATGCTGAAAAGAGATTGATGCATCTGCAGTGTTTGTCATCACCTGTTAGCTAGCAAAATATTTATTTCACAGCTTAGAATTAATACAGGTAAGCACTGGCAGACAGCATCTGCCTTCTTCCCCATGGAATGTGCACTGCTGCAGAGTTTATACAGCAGTAGAGAACCAGAACTACTTAAATACTGCTGCCAGCCAGATTTATAGGTGCTATAGAGAGCAGTTCCCTATTCATGTAAAAATTAGCACCTCACAAAGCTTTAAAGGCCCATTTTTCCAATACCCAGAATGTGAAGAATGTTCCCATTGTGAGAAGATTTTTGAAAGTGCTCAACTTTAATTAAGTGTTTACAGAAGCCCTGATTTTAAAAAGCGCTTAACGTTCAGCAGCCCTGTGATTCATAACACCACCTTATCCCACACTCCGAGGCAAGGCTGGCAAAAATCTGGCCATTTATTTTGATGCCTAAATACCACCTGTGCTCTTAGAAAATCTGACCCTAATTACGAGCTGTGCCCTGGAGCAGGAATGAGAAATAGGGGAAATCAATCCTGACACGTGGGAGCCGTTTGCTTGTGCTCATCTTGTGTGTAACCTCACCTCAGCCACAGATGCAGCACTGCATTTAAAACAAAGGCTTTTCTGCACATTCTGCAAATGATTTTGTTGTCAGCCTGTGCTAAGGAATTGTGCTTCAAGGCATAAGTTAGAAGAATAAAACAAACTTCCCCTGATTTTGAGTTGGTTACCACCCTTTGTACTGTTAAACATCTGAACATAAGGGTTTGGGTGCAAATAATCCTGCAAATCTAGCTTTTGTAGTAGTTTTTGTAGATGTTATTTTAACAGCAGCTGCCCATCCGTAAAGGCTGGGATGTTCACAGGTGGAACGAAATTCTGGCATCACTTTACAGTTGTTATTTCCACAAATATTTATTTCCACAGTCAGCAGAGAATTCAATACGATTCTTATACTTCTTCTTACTTTGACTCATGGTCAGGAACCACACTAGGTAAATACAAATAGTCAGATTTATTGCTCTTTTGGTACTTTGTTTCTTTGGGCTTAAAAAAAAAAAAAAAGTAAAAAAATAAAAAAGATACACATTAACCATGAATTGTACTGGCCAGAGTTTCCTGATGAGACCAGAGTTTTAGTCTCTTCCCATGGTTAGTTAATTCTTTGGGGATAAATTTTCCACATGAAAGCTTTACAGTATTTTATTCCCTATCATCAGAGCAATGGGCTTAGTTATGGAGAGAGCAACAGAAGGTGCTTAATTCCTCCTTGCAATGCTTTGAACATAGAAAA
The DNA here is from genome assembly GCA_013400315.1 of Bombycilla garrulus. Classification (NCBI taxonomy): domain Eukaryota; kingdom Metazoa; phylum Chordata; class Aves; order Passeriformes; family Bombycillidae; genus Bombycilla; species Bombycilla garrulus. Next base: position 600,889 of record VXBU01005489.1, read on the forward strand.
TATAGAATTGCCAAGTATTTGGCATTATCTCTTCCCCAAGACAGCAAGACAAGGTCATGGAGACATTACCACTACAGAAATAATGGACAGACAATGTACAAACAGACCATTTTTCCTTTAGATTGCTACAAAAGTGACTCGCAGGAGCCCTTCTGCAAGACAGAAAGCAAATTGTCTCTCTGTTTTCTAGAGATTGTTTTCCTGCTCTTAATTGCAGGCCTTTGGTGTCAGGGGATGGCTAAGGAAGCCCAGCTGGGCTCTCTGCAGGAAAAAAGGACCTGTTTGAGATTCTCCTCAATCCTTGCTGCTCCATCCAGAGCCCCCAGCTCCCCATGGCTGTGACAGCACTTCCTCTAAGACTTCCCTCAGCAGTGGTGTCACATTTGAAAGTTGCCCACGAGCTCTGCTCAGAAGAAAAGGGAAGTAAGGCAGCCCCTTATATAGCATATACAGCACCCTAAATATAGCCTGTAAGTCTGAGAGGGAGGGTGGTGGGTGGAGGTTTCCGGAGCTGCGTGTCACAGTCCCACAACACTGGTCAAAAAAGAGACAGGGCGCAGAGCAAGAACAGGAGGTGACCAGAAAGTACAAGCAGGGAAGATCTATTCATAAAACAATCACAACTATTTCCATGTACAAGGAGTAAAATATCAAGCTCTTTCTGATTCCTGGTGAGGCTTTGCCCTTCCTAGACCAGGCTGCTGTGATTTATTGTAGGCTTTTTCTCATCACAAATGGCATCCAGTTGTCCTCTCTGTGTGTCGTGTGCTGCTGGCTGAGATGTTCCTGCAGCTCTGAGCAAGGTGCAAGGATTTGGATGAGCAGAGCACCCAGGACTGTGGCAGACTGTGGCTAGGAGCGGAGCTCACCTCTTCCACTGAGGTGTTAATTGTGTAAGGTATGTATGACATTGTTCCAGCTACACTGGAGCTACAGGAGAGCAGCCTGCTCTTTAAAATTAGAGATTGTTTTAAAGTAATGGTTACAAAGAGGTCACAAAAAGTAATAAGGTGTAGATACCTGTTCTATCTACATAACCTGTGCATTTACATAAAATGAGCAAATTGTATGTGTGATCCATGGGAGTTACCACCTTCAGGAGACTGGCCAGTGTTTGATCCAACAGGATGTGTTGTTGGAAATTAGAAGCTAAACACAAATGGGTAAGTTTTCACAGAGCTAGATGGGAGCTGTTGCACCTTTGCAGAGTATTGAACTAAATCATATTCTCATCACAATCAGTGCAGTAAACAGTTTGCACGAGGCTTGTTTCTCATGTGTTTGGGGCAGTTTGTTATGGTTGATCTTAAAAGGAGGGTTATCAGAGTTGGCTTCTTATTCATTCTTTCTTTGTATTTTGTGTGTTTTTACTAGCTGTGGGATTCTTTAACTGCTGGAGCTGTGTCAGGGGAGGTTTAGGTTGGATACCAGGAAAAGGTTCTTCGCCCAGCTGTTGGAGAGGCTGAGGCACTGCCCAGGCTCCCCAGGGAATGGGCACAGCCCCAAGGCTGCCAGAGCACCAGGAGTGTTTGCACAGCACTCCCAAGGGTGCACAGGGTGGGATTGTTGGGGTGTCTGTGCAAGCCAGGAACTGGGCTGGCTGACCCTTGGGAGTCTCTTCCAACTCAGAAGATTCTATGATTCTCCATATAGGTTTATGTCTTATTTTCCTATCGTGTTATAAAGCCTGCTATATGAAATATTATTTTCAAACTTTTCTGGGCCATGGTGAATTACAGTGAGATTATCTGACAATATTCAAGACCGGAGTGTGACCTTTTCTGTTTTAAGAATTGCCTACACATTTACTGTCAGTTGTTTCCGAATTTGGAGATTGTTTAAGTGCAGTCCTCTCCTCGAGTGCGTTCTGTGTTATCCTCTGACTGCCTGGAGATGAATCACCTACAGAGGGTCATTATCTGACTAGATGGAAAGTGTTCTTCTCTCTGTTATTTTTTTAAACTTCTGTAATGTAAGAGTTTGTAGAAAGTGACAATTTTTTCAAGAAACAGACTAAGTAGGAGTTTTGTTTGGCAGAGCTAGAATTCTTTCTCTCTTCCTGAGTTGTATTAATAGAAGTGAAATGTTAACAAGGCTGATAAGAATCAGGCTGTCTGTGCCAGGGTTGTGCGGGTTTCATATGTACCAGTTAATGAACCTTTGTCCTTACCAGGTTCTTATGTAGCTCAGTCTGTGGAGATTCCTCACAAACACTGTCTCTCTGTACCAAAGAATGTGCTGGGTTTTGTAATTGGAGCACACATTTACTGGGACCTAACCTCCTGTCATCAAACCATTTGCATCTTTGAGCAACTTGAATTTTGAATTCAAGGCTCCTCCTAAACACACAGGACTTGCCCCCAGCTGTGCCTCCACCTCCTCCTGAGCTAGCAAGAATCTCATTATCGATTGTAAAAACAAAGTGAGTCAGTCTAAAGAAAAAATTAACCTGGGACCCAGTAATGACTTTGGAGGCGTTTGTTGGACCAGCATTCTCATGAGCCCCAGCAGCCTGAGGACGACAGCTTCTTCCTTAGATCTTGGCTTTTAGCACACATTAGGAAATGTGTTGAAAGGAAATGCTTGTGGCTTTAGCTGCTGCTCCAGAGCAGAAGGACAGCGATATAAACATATTTGTACTACGTTAGCACAGTGATTTCTGCTGCCCTCCTCATCACCATGCGGAGCAGGACCGAGCATGTGTAGATTAAAGCATTTATTAAATGTCAGGCACTCAGCTTTCCGCTGCTACTTTGCAAATCCTTTAAAATAGATGCACTGAAGTCCTGTGGTAAATTATTTATTTTAATTACTGTGCCATTATCTTGATTTGCATGCTCAGAAGTAACGCTGATTCCTAATGTTTCAGGATCTGTGGAGGTTCCTTCCCTATTTTTTCCCACATCCTTTGCCTTTAGTAAGGCCTTTCCTATTCTCATCACTGTCTCACTTTTGTTCCTCACTTTCATTCTGTTGAGTTCCTCTTTCTCTAACTTTCTTTTTCTTTTCCTGTTCCCTATTTAATATTTCCTTTTCCCCTAACCACACAATTTTTCACCCTCAAATCTCATCCTTCTCTCCCCTCTTCACTTTCTTTTCTGCATCTCTCATTGTTCATATCTCTCATTTCTCATTTACTTTTACACATATTAGCATTCAATAATGGCAGTGTGACAGTTTCTGAAACCAGGGCATCAGATTCTCAAACAATATGTGAAAACAGAATAATACCCATCTAATCACCAGTGGCATCAGGAGGACAAATCTCTCTCCATGGACCCCAGAGGGAACCCAAGTGATTTAGGGTGGCTGGAAACCAATCTTTGGAAAGTGTTCCAAGGTGGAAATATAAAATGGTGGAATGAAGAGTTTTGAACAGAGCATTTTCCATTCACTAGAGAGAAACTGGATTCTAAATTCATGCCTAATTCAAAATAATGAGATGAATCCACCACCAAAATTTGCTCCTCTCTCAGTAGTTCTTAAACTCTGTGTTACTGCCAGAGCTGGAAGCAGCTTGATTGTTTGTGGGAAATAGTGACACACAGAGAAATGACAGTTTTCAAAACATCGTTTCAGCTATTTGCAGAGGAGGATTTTTCCATTGTCTTTGTTTATTATCAATAATGTGTGTGCTACGACCAGAGCTGATTGGATGGTGCCTGTTTCATTTTGGAGGCAGCACAACCTGCTCTCAGTTGGCCATTGAGCACAATGAGTCATTTCCTTCCTGTGAGATCAGGTGATGGGAGGTAAGAGGCTCTAAAGCTGCCAGACTTGAGGAAGAGGTAGAGCAGATACTGCCAGCAGGTGGAGTGTGAAATGGGAAATCACCAAATCTCTTTTCTGAAACAGAAATAATTTCAGGATCTTAAGGAGTATTGCTGTGCTGACTGGGATCTTTGCAACAATATTGCATTGGGCAAAACAATGTTCTTAATGTGTGAATAGTGTTTTCCTCCAGAAAGCAATAGGAATTGTATAGAATTTTGTTTGCAATTTCAAAACGCACAAAAGCTCAATGCAGTAAGTGTGGAATTCAGTTCATTCATTGTTCAGCTCTTAGGCAATACTGTCCTGCAGCACTGAAAACATGTTTGTCTTTGTTGCACACGGTGTTTTCTGGTTTAGGTGGTTCTAAGCAAGCTGTTGGGTGTCCTGACTGACCACACCAATTATTTATCTGTGCTTTGTGTGTGAGTTACCCTTCCTTTTCTTTTTTTGAGATGGGGTTTCATATGGATCTGTTCTTAGGAAAGTAAATAAAGACAAAGAAAGTGATAATTAAAGAGAGTTCCAAGAGTATTACTTCTTCTGACCCCCTTCTGTTAGGACAGGTATAGTGATTAGACATAAATACATAAATCTCTGATTTATTAATTGCTTGGTTTGTTTGTTTTGTTTATTTCAGTAGGGAGAAATCCTGATTGAGAGTAACATGATAGAATCCTTCATTTCTTTTTCTCTTATTTGGTTGTTGAGGTTATAATTATGAAAATGAAGGGAATTTTCTTTCTCTCTTCTGAAGCCACATGAAGATGCCTCCAGAGCCCTCTGAACCAGTTAGGGAGTTTGGTTTGCTTCCTTCTCCCCCTCTTCTGTTCAGAAAATGGGAGTACTGCTCATGTTAGCTACTGAAAATCTGGCTTTACCTTCCTGCAGCCTTGCTGGTCTGCTGGTGTTTGGGGTTTCTTTTCTAGGCTGTGTGGAATGGGAAGATTGAGTCAATTGAATTGAATAAGACATTTTTGTGCAAAAATAATCCTATTTCGTGTTTAAAGCTTCTATTACTTTGGTATCTCTTACTCTATTTTTTTTCCTTTTATATTTTGTTGAAATAAGTAAGCTGGTTGAATCTCTTGTATAAAGAAGGAGTTCTGAGATACACAGAATGGTTCTTTTCATGTGCATCACTATAACCCAAAACAGAAATACAACCCAGCCCAGTCAGCAGAGCTGCTGCCTTCAGAAAGTGTTCTGAGGTCTGCAAAGTCTGGAGCAATAAAACTGCAAGAAATGTTTTTTCTGGGGGTTTTCCATCTCAGTGGTTCCATGTGCTTTGCAGTCACTAATTAACAAGTCCTGTCTTGTCACAAAGATACCCTTTGCCAGCCCTGTTTTCAGGTGGGGACACTGAGGGAGAAAGAAAGGATATAAAGTGCAAATTCTTAAAGGCAGATGGAGTCACTGTCTCGTCTCCTTTGGGAGTCTGGATTTAGACATCTGTATCCAAAAAAATGCAAGGATAGGTAAGCAAATTTAGTAGTCTTTATCAATGCTTAAACCTTTTAAAAGTGGTTTTCAGTACCACAGAACATCCAGAGAGCAGCCAACATAATTGGAAACTGCTGGTATTCAGCATTTCGGAAAGCCTGGAGGGCACACAGAGCTCTCCTGTCCTTAAGCAAAGGAATATAATTTCCTTATCACACTTTAAACTGTGACTTTCCTCTAAAAGTAAAAATAGCTCTAAATCCCTTTGTGGTTTTGTGGTTCTCTGATATTGCAAATCTGCACATATCCACACAAGCAGCTTTTGAGAAAATCACCCAGTTGTTACACTTTGTCATGTGAGGTGCTGTACAAACTGCAGGGAGAGAAGACATTGCCCCACAGACTGTGGAGATGTGCAGAGAAAGAGGATGTAGAACAACATGCTCAAAATACTGAGGGAAATTAAATATACAATTTTAGATCATTGTTTTCATCTTTATTTTTGGTTTAAAGTATGATGATTTATATGTAATTCTTTCATACTCAGCATTTAACATAAAATTCTGTTCTTATTAACTCATAATATGCAAAAGATTTTATGTGCTGTGGTTTCTTTTTAAATACAGCCAGTCTGTGAACATCTGTGACAAATGCAGAAATGCAAAAATAACAATAGATTATCTCTTCCAAAATAAACTTTCTTCTGCTTGTCAGTACGAAGAGAAAACCCTTTTTTTCATATTTCACAAAGAGAATATCAGGAAATCAGAAAGCTGAGCTGAAAGCTGCATTTGCACTCAGCTACACGGCAATTCCTGAGTATTGACAGGCTGGCAGGAGTTGAGAGCACGAGGATGCAAATAATTAAACAGCTGAAGGGTTAATTTCTGCACCATCATCAAACAAAGCACAAAAACCAAAAATGAAGCTTTAGATGTGACCTGATGATGAGCACTTTATAGAACCCCTGGGTCTGAAGCCTGCAGGCTTTATTGCCTTGATCAGTGGAGAGTGTCACTGACATATGAGAGTGCGGAGTCTGAGTGAGAACAGAGAGCAGCTTTAACTGCAAGGTGATTTGTTCAGCTGAAAAATACACCTCGAAAAAAACAGCAAACATCCAGACCCATTCATTTGTGTGTAACAGCCAGCAGAGGGATAGTCTCTGAGAGAGAAAAGGAGACAAGGGGGGCAGAGTGTTTCTTTTAATGTAAAAAGGGATTCTCTCTTTTATTTGTCTGCATCTACAGAGACCTTTGAAATAGATGGAACTAGCTGAGATTATTGCTGGATTAAGCTCTCCTGCAGTTGAAAGCTATTTTGTGTACTAACTACTGAAAGGAGCAGCAGGAGAGCAATTTTTTAACCGCTGTGGTGATTTCTGATTTCTTTTTTGCTTAATGTCTGTTGAAGTCAGTCCAAGTCTGTGACTTCACACCTGTGATTTGTAACGGGTGCCACAGTATTTCTGTGACATATCACAACTCCTGGATGTGTTAGTTTACAGCTCAAGAGGTGTTGGAATCACAAATTAGATAATGGTAATAAAGATCAGATTAAATAAGTGATTACACATTTGAAAACATTTTAAATCTGTCATTTTTAATTTTAAAAGTGAAAACAACTTTTCTGCAATATCATCATAGGAAGGATGGAAGCAAGGAATAAGGGCTATAAAATGCCTAGAAAATGCATGTGCTGCTAAAAAAACTTCTAAAATTAAAGGCAGTAATACAAGACCTTTATTGGTTTCCAACTGAGTTTCAGTTGTTACATCTGGGTTTTTGACCAGCACACCAAAATTTCAACCAATGGCAAGCATTTTGTTTGCTATTCAACATTATATTAAATACTAAATCAAAGAATTATTTGCTCAGTTGGAGGGGTTCTGCACTAATATCAGCTATTTTCTTCATGGCTCTTTTCTCTATTTTTTCCAAGGTGGAATTCCAAAGAAGGAAGCAAAAAGGGGAGTCTGACATTCCTACATGGCAGTGAAGAGCCACTCCACTAAATGTCATTTGTCAGGGTTTGCTCCCTGACAAATAGACTGTGTTTGGCAGGAGATTGCTACCAGAAATATTTTAAAATTCTTAACCACTCCTCCAATATACTTATTACTTTTCCATTAAACATTATTTCCCCAAAATAACAATATGGATGTATTATGCCCATACACAAGGGACTATTTGATAAAGATTTTTTTTAATGTCAGGTTAAAAAAAAAAGCGTATTCATGTTGAGAATTACGCTGATGAGTGAACTCTTCTTTGAATCATTTAGTGGAGAAATCCCTTACTAATGTCCTGAGGGAACTGCTGACAATGTGCAATAATTTCTGGTTCAGCGCAGCAGATTACAAGATATCTTGCATTTTATGAAATTCAGGCAAGTGCTTCTTTTGCACTCTGAGGTCCATCCGTGAGCTCCCTGGTACGCTCCCAGAAATTAAAGGGCCTGTGACTCTCCTTTTTTCAGTGCAGTGGAGGGCTGTGGCTGTGAGCTGACTGAGGTCCTGTGTGACCTTCTGCTTCACTGCCTTCTACTCCCCAAAGTCCAGCTTCTCCAATTATGTAGCGTTTGTTAAATTCACCTTTGAAGTGAAATACACTTACTTCCAGAAGAATGGTGTAGAGTAAGGCTCATGAGGATGTGTGAGGACTTTAGATGAAGCTCTCTCACCTTTAGCATTCCTGCTACTGCAACGTGCTTTGTAGAGCTTTTTCTCTATTGTTTTGCCTTTTTTCTGCTCATTGCTCCGGTGTCCTTTTTACCACACATAAAAACTGGCATTCAGTCAGTTTTCACCCAGCCAGTGTGGAATTCATAAGATTAGGGACATCTTTCCCCTAACTACAGTCTTGCCCCAGGATTTTGCCTCCCACTGAACTACCCTGGTCTTCCTGGCCCCTGGGGACTGCTGTCTCTCCCAGAATAAGTAATAGCAGTCACTGGAGTAATGAATCCCCATGCAAAAATCAAAGCAAAAGTGGAATAAGTGGCTCCTAGGATGGGAAACGACAAAGAAAAGAACTCTGCTGGAGTACAGGAGAACAAAGCCCCTGCCAATACTCCCTTAACTTGTCCATACTATGAAAAACCATCCAAATTTTTCCCACAGAGATATTGAAACCCGGACTAGAATTTTTGACAAATTGGGAAAGCTTTTAAAAGCATCAAGCAGAGAACATGCATTGTTTTTGTAGATATATTCTGTATTTCATTATGTGAGAACACTGACAAACACATTATTTAGCAGATTAGCACTTTTGGCTTTAGTTTTCAAAATGAGGAATTAATAGCCCTTGGCTCTGCTGTTCATGAGCTGGTTTTGCTCAGGGATGCTCGGTGTAACACAGGCTGCTCCCCAGTTCCTAAAGCTGATAGCTGAGAAAAACAACTTGCTGCTTTTGAGGTCTTTAGTTACTGATTACCAGCAAAGCCTCATAAAGCAGAGCTCTCGTCTCATATGATCCCGAACTGCATATTCTTTTTCCACCAGGGTCTCTGAACTTGAAACAGAAGTTTATGTTCCACATGCCACCTGGATCACAAGGTCCTGTGAAAGCTAGAATGCAAAAATAGCACTAGTTGGAAGGTTAATAATTATCAAAAAATGAAGAAGGAAAGATTGGTGTTTTTTTTAAAAAAGTTCTTTGGTTTTAACTTCAGTACAAGTTTTCTTGCCTCACTGTAGCCTGCCGTGTAACCTTCTCTAATGAGGTGGGTACAAATTAGGAGCTGGCAGGAAATTGCTTTGCAAGCACTCCGAAACCGTGTGACAACATTTGCATGAGTCAAGAACATTTTCAGACTGCAGTGACACAATGCTGTTACCTCCCCTCTCCTGCAGGGAAAGGCAAGGTCTGAGCTCCCAGGTACCTGCACTCACCCCTCCGTGCAGCCACAGCCAGCTGCAGACACAGAGCTGCCTTAACTGTGCTTGTATGCAGCCACTTACAGGTGCTGGCTCATCACATCTGTGCAGGTTCACATCAGTACAGCTTGGAGGAGCAAAGGAGGTGAGGATGAAAGCCTTCATTGCCTGCGGCCAGTATTTATTTGTCTTTGCTCTGAGCTCTGCGGGTTCATTCCCCTCCTGCCTTGCACTGTGCCCTTTGCCATTGCCTCTCTTGAGCAGAGGCGTCCTCTGACTTGTGGAGATCTTGCTGGAGTTGGCTGAGTGCAGATTCATCACTGGAGAGCAATGAGCAGTAGTTCATAGACTCAGGATAGCACTTGTGTGAACTGTCATTTCCCAGATGAGCTGTGGACAGGCTGCACTTCAAACAGCTTCAATATTGGGCAAATTCAGCATTAGTCAGAAGTGGTTCTGAGCTCATCCCGTATGACATGGAAGCACAAAAAAGTACCGGGATTGCGGCCGTCCTGCTCGGTGCTCATTTGCCAGTTGTGTCCCTTGTTCAGGAGCAGAGCCAGAGATGGATGACTGCCTGGAGACCCTGAAAGATGAGGAGGAGGCTTTGTGGGAGAATGTGGAGTGCAACCGGCACATGCTGAGCCGCTACATCAACCCAGCCAAGCTGACCCCCTACTTACGGCAGTGCAAAGTCATCGATGAGCAGGACGAGGATGAGGTGCTCAACTCACTCATGCTGCCCTCCAAAATTAACAGAGCAGGTAATTATCTGGTCAATGGCTCCATCTGCCTCTCTGTCTGAAGAGCTTTGCTCTACTAAGTCTGGAGAGAGCCTGAATCAAGTTACAGATTGTCAGATGGAAACTCTTTTATCTTATTTACAGGAGGTTTAAAGTACGGGGGGATTCTGGTGCTATTTTGATGACAAAGACTCTTTCCAGTGCTGTGCAGACTGGAGCTCGTGAGGTTCAAATTCCCATCAAAGCCTTGGCAAATATTTCAGTCAGCGCAGCAGTCAGTGCCATTCCCGGAGTAGCTTTTCAGCTGTGTTGCAGTACTCTGTGATTTGTCACTGGAAGATCTGCCATCCCTGCCTGGTAAAGGCTGCACTGAATAACTTGTCCTTTGAAATTTCTGTTCCGGAGACCAATTTGCCCACACTCCTCAGAATAATGATCAGCACAAACATACATACAGAGCTGGTGGCATTACTTTATGTGTTCAGCTGAACTCAGTTAATCAGGCAGATTTTGCACAGCTCGTTGCCGTGGCAGAGATGAACCTTAGGAACACGAGGGATGTGATATTTGCTCGTGCTGCTCTTGGGGCTGATGTGTCACCTCTCTGCTGTCTGTACCCAGGCCGACTGCTGGACATCCTCCACACCAAGGGCCAGAGGGGCTACGTGGTGTTCTTAGAGAGCCTGGAGTTCTACTACCCTGAACTCTACAAACTGGTGACAGGGAAAGAACCTACACGGAGATTTTCCACTATTGTTGGTGAGTAGAATCAATTACAAAGGAGCCTCTTGAAGTAAGGACTCTCTGGAAGACTGGCTTGGCTTTTTTCAGGCAAGAAGTGGAAATAAAAGCTAATCTTGATGTAGAAAGCTTTTCAGTCCCTTCAAAGCAAAATGTGGTAGGTAACGTATAAAGCAAAGGGACATCCCAGCTGTCTGAATGAAGCTGAAGAGCTCCAAAAGGAATGGTAGGCATTAGCAGAATTCTCAAGAGAAGCTATGTTGGAGCAGTGGACTAAGTGACACTGATGATGTACACACGTGCAGCACATTTGAAGCATTCAGATTAATTGTACTCCCACAGATTCATTGTACAAAGGTTGTGCTATTTCTACAGGCTCAGCTCAAACAAGACAAATGTAAAGGCTTCATCTTCTGTCCAGACAAGCTGTATGTGTGTGTATTGTGGTTCTGATACCAGTGTGCTGTGTAATATTTGCACTGTTCCCAGTTAGACATACAGATGTGTGTTAATTTGTGCAGATTCTGTGCAATTTGTGCAATTCTCTATACATATTCTGGCCCGTTTGTTTCTTACATACTTCTGCCGATCCTACTTATTACCTTATTAATGAAGTAACTTAAGTAACTTTACCAGACATTGATAAGCTGCTCAAACATTTTCAGTGGAGGAGGGACATGAAGGCCTTACCCATTTCCTAATGAATGAGATCATCAAGCTCCAGCAGCAGGTGAAGACAAAAGACGTGCAGCGCTGCGAGCTCCTGGCCAAGTCCCGGCAGCTGGAGGATGAGAGAAAACAGCTCAAGCTGAACAAGATAGAGCTGCTGACCTTCCAGGAGAGATACAACAAGATGAAAGAGGAGAGGAACAACTACAACGATGAGCTGGTTAAGGTGAAAGATGAGAACTACAATCTGGCCATGAGATATGCCCAGCTGAGTGATGAGAAGAGCATGGCTGTGATAAGGAGCCGGGACCTGCAGCTGGAGGTGAGATAAATGCTCTGGGCAGCAATGGAGGGTGCCAGTGGCATCTGGGAAAATGAGACCTCCTCTGACAGGAGGAAGATGTGGAACTCTCATTTGCTTTGCTTATCCAGATGACTGAAGGCATCACTGTACAGAAATGCCAGCTGCAGTGAGGTGTATTAATGGCAGATAATGAATTACCAGAACTGAGTGCAAGTAAAAATAAAATTTAAAACATAGCTGCTTGCTAAAAACATAATTTTAGCTTTTTTACGCTCAATAATATCTTGATACAGTTATCCAGCAGCACTACAGCTGCTGGGAATTTATTCAGAAAGATGTCTTCTCCTATTTTTCCTGATCCAAATAGTCCACATGCATAGTCCATGTGTGGTCAGCCTCTTAAGTGTTCATTCTGTTTCATATCTCTTTATTTATTGGAGGACTGAGAATGTGCCGCTTTTTTTAGTCCAGGTGTTCTAAAATTTCCCAACCAGCCATATAAGTTGTAGCTGGCAAGTAGCAGGTTTGTACTTGAGACTCCACCAGTTCAGTTGTGGACATTCAGCACCCAGTTATCAACTTCTTGTTAGCATTCACAGTTTAAGCTATTCCCCCTTATGTTTCCCACCTGGAAATGAGAGTTTTTTCAGAGTGCTAAATGTCAGAGCTAGGGAGGATTCCCTTCCTCTCCTCTTCCTCCTTTTCACTGCTCCCTGGCTGCCCTAGATTGACCAGCTGAAGCATCGCTTGAACAAGGTGGAAGAGGAGTGCAAGCTGGAGAGGAACCAGTCTTTGAAGCTGAAAAATGATATTGAAAACCGACCCAAAAAGGAACAGGTTCTGGAGCTGGAGCGGGAAAACGAGATGATGAAGACAAAAATCCAGGAGTTACAGTCCATCATTCAGGTATAAAAGCAGCTTGCTGCCTTTCATATCCAAACTCACACATGCTCCAGTTACAGTGCAGGAACTGTTGGCTGAAACCTCTGCCTGCAAAGCTGCAACCAGCACAAGTGCAAAGTTTGGACAAACAGAAGGCTGCTTGTACAGCTCCCAGCTGTCTGGGGTGCTCCCTGTACAGAAACATGCATGAAGAAGAGTTCTATAAAAATAGTCCTCTAAAAAAATCAAGTGTACATGAGAAATTGGCTCTTCCAAGAGTGCGGTGTTTAATTGCTGAACACTGCACCAACCTGTCACTACAAATCTGTGTTAAACAGCCAGCACAGAACTTTCTGACAGTGGCTCTGTGTACCCTGTGTTGGGCTGATGTCACATCTTTGCCAAAAGGTTTTGATGAAGCAGAGGAGGATAAAGGCTCCTGTACTTGAGTGGTCAGTAAGCACCAGGGTGTCCTGCAGAGCCCTGCTGTAACCTGCACAGGGAGCTTCACCCACCTGTGTTTGGGCAGGGAAAACAGATCATGGGCAGCACATTCCTCTCTGAAGAACTTAGCCGAGTATTGGGGTATATGTGAGACTACTTTGTTGGAAAAGGCTTGTGGCATTTTAAAATGACACTTAAAAATTATCATTAGAAGGCCTTTCAGGCTGTAACCTCTAACAGTGCCTAATGAGTCTTAGTTCTAACACAAATCCAATTCAAAGGTTGAAAAAGAGTGCAGGATAGAAGATTCTGGGAGTTCTGGTTCATATAGGTCTCTTATATTAACTGAAATGGTCTTATAGAACTTTGAGAAACAGAGAAATAGCTAAAAATAAGATTTAAATTCTCCTAAGTGAAAGTATTAACAAACTTGAACCAGTTTGGTTTGGAAATGCTTAGGTATGCTTAGAAATACTGGATAACCAAAATGTCCCTGGAATCTCCAACTCAGTCTCTGTATTTCAAAAATAAATATCCATATTCCTTGCCAGCATTTTATGGGTTTTTCATCTTCCATTTATTGTTAATTTTGGATGGCAATTATGCGTTGGAACTTGCTTTGGTAATCTTGTTAATTTTAAATCCAAGAGAAATTTTATTCCTGGATGGTGTAGAAAATGAAATGGTGGTACAGGGTACTCCAGGCATGTTTAATATTCTCTGAGCACAGCCCTGCAAAGCCTGTGCATGCCTTAAAAATTCTCCTGAATATTTTCTTAGGCCCTTCTCTTTGGAAAAGGGTGATTTTTGTGCTCAGTGAGAGCTGATTAATAGAAAAGAGTTATGAATGCAGGACTTGGAGTGAAGAATTGTCACTGCATCCAAACCAGATCAAATTATAGCCAGTACAAAGACCAGTAAAACAGTTCCTTCATCAGACTTTTCTGACAGCAAGACAGATTTTATTCATCTTTTCTGACACTGCTTTAAAATATGAACAAATGTCCATCTCTTCTCCTGCTTTCCCATTGCAGTGCTTTGTTCATTTGCTATTCTTCTTGCTTGTTGCTGTCTCTGATACTTCTCTCCCTGCAAAACTATTTTCTGTTTCCCTGTCCTGGCTCTAAAAAATGTCTTTCCTCAGGCTGACAAGAGGGGTTTGCCAGATTCTGACAAAGCCATTTTGGATATTCTGGAGCACGACCGTAAGGAGGCACTGGAGGATCGTCACGAGTTGGTCAACAAGATCTTTAATCTCCAAGAGGAGATTCGTCATGTGGAGGACTTGAGAGACAAGGTGAGGAATGGAAGGGTAGAGAGATGGAATATCTCCAAAATGCCTCTGAGAGCAGTGGTGGTTAACAGTGTGTCATTTCCAGTATCTTGAGGAGAAAGAAGATTTGGAGTTAAAGTGCTCAACACTAGGAAAAGACTGTGAGATGTACAAGCACCGCATGAACACTGTGATGATACAGCTGGAAGAGGTGGAGAAGGAGCGGGACCAGGTATCTCACAGTTAAAGCAGGGGAAAATCAATAGCAAGAGCCTCTATCTGCTCTATGTCACTTTGGGGAATTGTAGGTAATTGGGCCCAAAATACCATTATAAAATAAGCAGTTAAAAGAATTACTTGTTGGGATTTGCATTATGGTAATTAAACACAAGGTAATATTGGGTTGTTTCCACAGTGTAGCATCTGGCAGGCAGGACCAGGATCTTAACAGCAGCTCCTGCAAGGTTTTATGTCAGCGTCAAGTCACCCCATTTGCACTCTGGGACATTTTCCCACCAACCCAGAGGGAGCTGTAAATGAGCCACCTTCATCATCATAATTTTAAATGGTGCTACTGTGGCACATCCTGGTCCTGATTGCTGTGTTAATGGGTGACTGGGTACACTCCTGAAGTCCCCGCTGCCAACACCTTACAAACAAAAGCAGCAGGAGCAGGATTTGGTGCCCAGGTGCCAAGGAGGTTTGATGCCCTCGATGCTAAGGGGGTTTGGTGCCTGGGTGCCAAGGAGGTTTGGTACGCGGGTGCTAAGGGGGTTTGGTGCCCAGGTACCAAGGAGGTTTGGTACTCGGGTGCCAGGGAGGTTTGGTGCCCAGGTACCAAGGGGGTTTGGTGCCCGGGTGCCCTGGTGCCACGGGGGTTTGGTGCCCAGGTGCCAAGGAGGTTTGGTGCCCGGGTGCTAAGGGGGTTTGGTACNGGTACTCGGGTGCCAAGGGGGTTTGGTACTCGGGTGCCAAGGAGGTTTGATACTCGGGTGCCAGGGAGGTTTGGTGCCCAGGTGCCAAGGAGTTTTCCTGCCCCGCTGCAGGCGTTCCGCTCACGTGATGAGGCTCAGACGCAGTACTCGCACTGCCTGATCGAGAAGGATAAATACAGGAAGCAGATCCGGGAGCTGGAGGAGAGGAACGATGAGCTCCGGATCGAGGTGGTGCGGAAGGAGGCGTGCATTGTCAACCTAGAGTGCAAACTCCGGCGCCTCTCCAAGGACAGCAACTTCCTCGACCAGGTACTCCTGAGTGAAACAAACATCATCTCTTTTGCTAAAATTTGCTTCTTTTGCAAACATTTTGGTCTGGAAGGGAGAGGGGACTTTTCTGATACATTCCATGAATTCACTCAAAAAAAAATAAATCTCCTCCTACTGAATGTCAGCTTTGGGAATTCTTTGTTATAGTGTTTTTCAAGTAGTCTGTCATGCACATGGCTTCCCAAAGACTGGTGTTTCATGGGAAAAAATACAAAAAAACCCAATTATTTTCTACACTGGGGTAGAAACTACAAATATTTTTTTAAGAACGTGAGTGAAAAAGAATTCAGTGTGGGAACAGAAATCCCCACAAATCTCAGCCCAAATTACTGATTGGGTCTGGAGCCACATTCTATGTGAGCTTCTGAAGTACTGGAGTTGCAATAGGTTCAATCAGATTACTCTGAAGGAAGGTCATGAGTTGTACCAAACTGTCTCAGAAATAAAGTGTTCCCTTGTGATCTTTAGAGTTTGCCACGGAATCTTCCCATTACCGTGATCTCCCAGGCCTTTGGGACTTCTGGCCCAAAAGCCAACGGTCAGGAAGCCGACGACTCCTCCACTTCTGAGGACTCTCCTGAAGACAACAAATTCTTCTTGCCTGATCAAGTTCGTCTCAAGAGAAGAGTGAACCTAAAGGGGATCCAGGTGTGTGTGAATGTGAGGCTGGAATGACACAGAGCAGGGACTTTTAGAGCTATCAGCCATCACACGTGCTGTGGCTGTGCCTCTGTAAAGATACTGCTGAATACTGTCTTTACAAACTGCTGTAAAGATAAGAGAAGATCTCTGTATGATAGTGAGCTGTCAGTTTTTGCCCTATGGTCATTTGCATCTTGAGGAGCAGATCTAATCAAGCTTCATAGACTGTTTTCTGTCCCTTCTCCCCATTTTCTGTTTTCCTCTCACTTCTGCTGTTAATTCACATTCTTGGAGCGTTGTCAATAAATTGATTCTTTGCCTCCTTAACATTAGTGGGAAAAAAAAAAATGACATCATGCCTGAGGTCCAACACACACTGAAGGTGAAAAACGAAGCATTGGTGGAAAAGCTCTCAGCAGCTGGAAGGAAAAATAGAAATGGACACAATCTAGAGCAAAATTAACTATCTAATTTAGAATTAAATTATGGCAATTTCCTCACCCCTAACAGGAAGGGATAGCATGAGTTGGTTCATGCTTTGCCTGACTAGCTGCATTCACATGGCTATTATCTGATGCTGGATTCATGAACTGTAAAAAAAACCCCACAGAAGTCTAACATTCAGGTTTTTGAGGTTCCCTTTCCTTTCATCTGCGTTTGAATTCTCACTGCCCTTCATAACCTTTCTGAGCTCTGACTGTCATTATTACTTATGGCAATAGAGCTGCATTTTTCACATTGCACACTCCAAAAAGATGCCTGTTGTATTAACAGCTGCCTGAATCCAGTCCCAAGGCACCCACTTCACCTTTTGTCTCTTTGTTTCCTCAGCAGAATCTGGAAATTGCAATGCATTTGGGCCAGACATTTAAAAGTAGTCAGGTAGCTCACCCTCCATCACTGCTGTGGTATTTACATACCTAAATATATTCTGAATTTTGGGTCCTATTGTTTAAAGGAGGGCAAGTATATTACAGCATAACAGTGAAAAAGGTAGTGAAAATATCCGGTTTCCAGTGTGTGGTAAATATTCTGCATTTGTGCTGATTTTTGTCCTTTTTCTTTTAGATAAGTCCAAGAGCTAAATCCCCTGTCAGCATGAACAAAACATCAGAGTTTCAAGGTCAGAAAGAGCACCCATGTCCTTATTCCTTTTCCATTGCTTTGTCTCTTTCGTTTAATCTCTTTAAGTTGTTTTAACAAATATGCCAACCAGGGAAATTCTTAACTAAGTCCAAGTCAGTAAAAAAACCACAGTCACAAATGTAATGATTTAAAGTAGTCAAGTGTTCTACTCCTCTGTCCTCTCCATCCAGAGATACCTCCCCAGGCACACGATGTGCATCCCATGGCTTACCTAAATTTTCTGTTTACTCAGTTTTCCATTTAATTCACAAAAGTTCTAAAGTCATTTCTGTAACATGTCTACTAAAAGTCATTATACCATTCTCTTTTTAGCTGTTGGAAAAGTCATTCAAGCTGAAAAGGCCCTAATCTGGTGATTGTCTAATGAGTTTCTTTGTCCTTCAGCAAAAGGGAATTAATTTTGAATCTAAAGCATTTCAAAGGCTGGGAGAGGGGGATTGACCCATACCCCAGCCAGCTGCCAAATTACCAAATTTGTTGCTGTACACTCATGTTTGAGCTACTCCTAATTCCTGTTGTTTGTGTAACATTACCCCTGAAACACCAAACACCATCAGAGGCAGCACTTCCTTCAGGAGTTGTGTGCGTCCCATTGGACAAAATATCCTGGGAAACAGAGCTTGTGCTCCAAGATATTCCATGTTAAACAGCAGCTGTGCTGTCAGGCAGCGTGAAACATCAGTGCCAGTCAGAGGTGCTGAGGAAGGAAAGGATCCACATTCACTCTGTGTTACCTGGGGCTGCTGAGGGATCTCAGGCTTCTTGGTCCCTGCTGTAAATTTTTTATTGTAAAAAAAGTGTGATTCAATGAGCCAACCTTGCAGATCGCCAGATTCAGGCGGTGAAATTAAAACATAAATTCATGAAACAACCCCTCTTTAATTTGTCAAATAGCATTCACAGATCTGTTAAAAACATCCAGGACGGAGCTGAGAGACAAAGTGGGCAGGAGTCTGTGCAGAGTTTCTGTGCTTTGCTGGGAGCTGCTGGGGAAGGAAGGGGAGCTGGAGCTGCAGGGCAGGGGCACATCCAAGGCCACTGTCCAGTGAAAGATCAGCTGAAATGGAAAGAGAACATGAGTGCAGGGGCACATCTGGGAAAGGCTCTGATTGCAAATGCTCTGACATGCTTCTGTCTGGTGTTTTCTCTGTTTTCCCCTGCCCCCCTGGGTGCAGCAGTCAGAGCACAGGATGAAGACGGGGCCGAGGGCAGCACAGGCCGCACAGACACGAGCTCCTCTGTGTCCATCAGCAACTCCATCAGCAGCTGTGAAGTCACCAAGATTGTAAGAATGCCCCTTGCCTCTCTACCACTATCTCTCCTAATGTGGTTCAGAGCTTTCACAACTCAGTATTAGCACTTCCCCAGCATCCCAGCTGTGATTCCATTCAAGGCCCTTGTCAGAAGCTCCCCTAATCCTTTCACCAGCATTTTGTTAGAACTATGTTATTAGCCTTTCCCAAAATCACAGAATTGGTTTATGTTTATTTAAAGATATTTCAGAGGTATTTATGACCTCTTGCTGTCTCCTTATGCCATTTAACATTTACTGTTAGAAGAAAGAGATTTGCTTTAAAAGCTGCTTTGTAACTTATCTGAGAAAATTTTAAGGGTTTTTTGAGTTCTGTAAAGCTTTTCCTGTCTATAAGTAACAGGGAGTGAGGAAAGGGGTGCAGATCACAGTTGGAAATTTCTGCATACCATAGTCAAACCATTTCTTCCCTGCTTGCTGTATCCCCATAATCTTCTGAGGTAGATATTCCATTATACATATGTGAGCACTGACACAGCAGGACAGGCAGATAGAGAGAGTGCTCTTGCAGAGTGTTAATAACAAAGAACAAAACATCTTTCTAGAACACTGTGAAAAATGCTGCCCCCAGGAAATTAAAATTATCCTCAAGAATAGCCAGGAAAGAACTTGCTGCCACTCGTAATAAGCTTAGCTGGGTTAGGAATATTTTTTGGAATATCTGCTGGATGTTTAGATGACTTATCCTGTCTTCCCTCTAGTGCAATTCAGGGTTTGGTTTCCAGTGTATTGGAAGACTAATTATTTAATATATGGAGATCTTTATTTTTCTTCCTCATTCCAACTATATATATATTTATATAAGTACACATACCGCTTTTCATCCTCCTCCTATGTCAGCTGTGCCACACATCCACCACACATCAAGGGTGGAGGTACAGTGGCTCAGTAAATCAGGCATTTACATGGCCACAGGAGAAGGTGCAGTGGCATCACACAAGCTGTGCATTGTGCTAAAAACTGGGATAGATGAGTGCTCTTGGATTCTGCACAGCTAGAATCAACTTCTCTTCTTTTTCTGGGTGTGCTTCTCAGTGCAGAGTACCATTGCTAATGCTGCCGTGAGATAGAAGTGAGAGCACTTTTCAGCCAGATAACCTTTCTGACAGCTTTTGGTTTCTCGTTGAAAGCAAACCCTGCGAAATCGCAACGACAGCATCATGTCCACCACCCCCGAGCCTCCCGGGAACGACTCCATCGTGCGGCGCTGCAGGGAGGACACCCCTCACTGCAGGTGGGCACACGGGGAATCCTGAGCCTGCGGGCACAAGGATGAGGGACAGGGAGCTGGAGAGCTCCTCGTGTCTGGCCCTGGTTGAAGAGCCTCTATAAAGCACAGGATTAAGCTGAACTTCTCCAGGCTCAGCCCTTCATGCCACGTTTTGTCCAAAGCACTCAGGAGTGTGACGGTTCAGCTGGGATGAGTGACACCGTGATAGCACTGCAGCACTGACTGTAATGGCCAGAAACACAAGCAGGGCTGGAATGACTCGGCGCTGATGCTCCTGGAGAGAGGGCTCTCTCTACCTCCGTGCACTGATCCAGCTTAGCTGTACCCCTCAGCTCCGTGCTGCCCACGTGTCCCTGTTCTTACCCCTTCTCTCAAAGCCCCCCTTTGCTCTGTAAGCTGCCAAAGTAGAGCAGAGCTGCTTGCATGTCTGTAAGGAGTGGACGAAGAAGTGGAGGAGGTGGTTTTTGTGTCTGTTTCTCAGCAGAGAAGGGAGGGGAGAGAGGCTTTGCCCTTGGCTTCACCTTCTGTTGCAGCTTCCACTTCTGTCAGGTCAGGGCCCCATGGAGTTCCCCTGGCAGTGAAATCACATCAGCTGGTCAGGGGGAAGTTGGTGGCAGGAAGGAGAGGGACCTCTCCAGCCTCACAGTTCCCTAAAGGGCACTGACCCCTTTTCTAAAAGGTTTTTTTGCAATGTGCTACTCAGACATACTCAATGTGCTGTGCTGGTGTGGTGTCAATAGCATGTGTGTCTGCATCAGAAATACCAGGAGACACAAATACATTCCCTACAGGTACCAAGCAGAAGGAGAAAATAACAGAGCAGACCAATTTAGAAGAAAGCAATATATGTGGAGGGTTTAGATCTTTATTAGATCTGTTTTTAATACCTAATCTTTATTAGAACTTTATTCAGATTTTTATGTTTTTCAAAACAACCTGATCTTGGGCAGACTGCCACTTCTGCCTCTCTCTCTGCACAGCTTTGCAACACAGCTTTCCACTGAGGGCATCCTCAGCTGGTTCTCCCACATAATTTTCTAGGTTGCTGAGGATTTAAGAAGTATTTATTTTAGTCTCCCTTAGCATCTCCTTCACTGTCCTCCAAGTCCCCTTTTAAAGTATGTTGTATCAATTCAAGATAGAGAAAAGGGTTTTTTTGTTAATGATTTGAATGTTTTGTGCTTCAGATGCTTGAGAAGCCTTTGGCATGCCTGAACTTTTCAATATTTGCAGGGTATTACAGAACACAGTAGAGATTACATGGAGATTATTCATCCTGTGGACTTATTTCACTGTAACTCTGACTTTATTCTGTTCTGTGTGTTAAGGCATTGGAAGACTGAGCTGTACTAAAATCTGAATTTTCCCCTCATATTAGATATTCTTCATGTGGAAAGAAAAGGTACCCTGGAACAAAGTCTGAATGTGGGCTTACTTTGTTGAGCTGATAATCACTAAAGTCAAGTGTCTCAAGAGCCTGCCCAAAAGTTCACTGTAGTTTATAACTTTATAATTAACATGATAAATTTTTGTAACTTATTTGTGAGCATAATCCAGAATAATTGCTGTTTGCAAGCCAAGTTGCAGACTTCACAGTTCATCTCATCTTAATTTGTGTGGAAAAAAAAAAAGGTGAGATCATCATTTAATGTAGGAAAAGGTACATTATTTCCCTGCTTATGCATAGTGTAAAAATAGCTGATTCTCTGCATCCTTGCTGCAAAAATTCACCCTTCAGCTGAATCCAAATATGAGGAATATCAGCTCCACAGGAGACCTACAAATCATTTTGAATGGGAAAAACAACAAGCTGTTATTTAAACAGCTTTGCAACCAAAGGACATGCTTTAATGAAGTCCTTCTGGTGAAGCTGACAGATCATTCACTTGGCTGGACGGCTCCAATACCTCTGTAAGAGCAAAATTTTAGTGAATTTAGAGTGTTTAAGGCCAGCCAACTTGGTCACCTTTGCAGGAATGGCTGTGTCACTGGGAGCTGGGCTGGGACCAGAGCTGTGGCAGTTCCTGTGCCAAAGCCTGGAGCACTTTGCCTTTCTGTACTGCAGGTACCTGTGTAGCCATGTGAGGTACTCTGAAACTGCTAGAAAATGCTTCTAGTTCTTTAAATCAAGCAGATAAATTACTCTCTTCTGCTGCACCTCAGTAACTTCCCTTGCATTCACTCTGTCCATCAGTGAACTTTTGGCTTTTCTGTGCCCTGGAAAACCCCCATGGTGCAGTGCATGCACAGCAGGCATGGTGCAGCCCTTTATGTCCCTGCTGAACCAAGTGTGGTGTGAGTCACACCCCACACCAGCAGTCAGCAGCTTCCTTTTGTCCTCAGCAAAATCTTCATGCCCACACTGCTGTTGGCAGTTCTTTCTGAACCTTCTTGCTGCTTCACATGCTTCCCATGCTGGCTGACACGTTGTCTCCTGGCCTTTTCTGTATCTTCCCTGGACCCTCAAGGATTACTTACTTCTTTTTTTGCAGCTGCACCTGATGCAGCACCTCCAACATCTTCCTTTTTCACACAAGAAGTTCCTCCTTCAGCTAAGTATGAAATCTACTGAAGCTGGAAATCTGCTGAAAGCTTGAAAGTGTTCAGCTTTCTCTCTCTTCCATTATCTCATGCTTTGTTTTTAATTCCAGCCTAGCTGAAGAGGACAATGACAGCTTTGGATGTGATGCTTTGGAGCTGGACGGTAAGCAAGAGGATATCATGTAAATTGAAATACGAGCTAATGTGTGATCACCTCCCCAGCTACAGAGACTGTCAGATAACCAACCCTGCTCTAAGTAAATGGGACGCACACGCTGTGCATAAATTAAGAAAATAAAGGGTCAGACAGTGGTGAGAAGGGGAAGTTCCTGAAGAACTAAGTGGGAAAAGGGTTTGTTTTGTTATCATGAGGGTGATCACACACTGGGCCAGGGTTATCCAGAGAGTTTTAGTCGAACTCTTCATCCCTGGAGATATCAAAACCCAGCTGGACAAAGTCCTGAGCAGTCTGCTTGAGCTGACTCTGAACTAACCTTTTACTAGACAGTCTCCAGAGGTCCCTTCCCACTTTCTGTTCTGAGAGTGGCATTCCTTGGGCCATGTCCTGTGGATATGAACCATACCTCTGCATGAAGAATTTCCTACATCAGCTTTGGCTGGTATCAATTAAAATTCATTTTCCCCTTTTCCATCTTTGTCACTTCATCTAGGACTCATTATCATTTTTGTTACTCTTTCCAGATGACAGTCACGACAGGCATTCACATGGAGCTCCTTCAGTGCACTCTTCCTCTTCTTCTCATCAGTCAGAAGGCCTGGATGCCTATGAGCTTGAGCATGTCAACTCCATATTTAGAAAGTTCTCTCTGGAAAGGTATTTAAGACTCCATTTTATTTACCTTTGAGAGGAAAGAGTGCTGTGGTAGAAACTCTCTGTTTATTGGTTGCTGAAGTTATAACAGCAGGAGTGATTATGGTGGCAGCAGTGTTAAGTTACCTTGGAGCCCTTTCGTGTCCTCTAAACCCGTGAAGGTCATCCTAAAAATTCAAAAACTTCAAGGCAGAAAAAATCTTCTAAAGGCTTCAATTTCTCCTTGTGATCCTGTTATCTTGCAAGAGCTTGCTGAGTGGAGAACTGTCGTACACTGAGTTTTCAGAGATGCACTGGGAGCAGTGCAGATGCCCTTCTCCAGAACTTGTGCAGTAACGAGGAGGATTTCTTTCGGAGTCCTTAGATCCTAGTGCTTGATAATGCTAGAAATTTCTTTGTATATGTCATTTCTCATGCATGCATTTAACTCAGAGTGAGATAACTGATTTTCCTTCCTCCCTGGACACAGACCCTTCCGTCCCTCTGTCACGTCCGTGGGCCGCGTCCGGAGCTCGTGCCACACGATCCAGCGCGTGACGCTCAGCGGGGACAGCCTCAACTCAGAGATCACCCTGCTCGGGGGCAATGACAAAGGCAGCTTCATCAGCTCTGTCAAGGCAGGCTCCCTTGCAGAGAAGGCTGGCCTTCGAGAGGGACACCAGATCCTCCTGGTGAGCATGAAATAGTCACCAAGCAGCACCGGGTGTCTGCCCACCCACTCACCTGTGCTGTCCCATGAGCACAAGTTCGACAGTGCTTCTGCCGAGTTTCTCTTTATTTAGTTTTCCCTCCATTGCCAACTTTCCCAAACCATTTTCCTGTTAAACTGCCTCCAAAGGGGAAAAATACCCTCCACCATTTATATTCCCTCACTTCTTACTCCCAGGGAAGCCTGGGGTTGTCCAAGTGCTGAAGTTCTGTTGACTGCTAGCATTCCTAATTTGAGAAAAAAAGAACCATGTAATGAGGATATCATCTACATCCTGATAACAGTGTCTGCATTGTTTAATAAGAAAAAGATCATGGCACTTGAAAAAAATGGTTTAATTGACTCAGAGATTGAACCTGCACTGGAGAGTAATTTTTCTTTCATATCTAGTTGGAGGGCTGCATTAAAGGGGAAAATCAAAGTGTTCCCTTGGATACTTGCACAAAGGAAGAAGTTCACTGGACGATTCAGAGGTGCAGTGGTCCAGTAACACTCCAGTACAAATCAAATCATGAAGGTAAGACCAAAAGTATTTCTTATCTCGAGTAGTCCCAGGGCTTTTATAGCAGCTTGTCTGGAAAGAGTGATAGGACAGCATATCCTTTGTATTGGGATAAATCTGGAGCATGCCACTGGTGTTAATTACAGCTCCTCTCTAGTACTGCTTTAGCTTTTAGCCTGGTGTCTGAGGAAAAAAAAACCACATACTTGTCAGCAGGATTCTGCAAAATTTAAATGGTGGCCAATAGCAACATGACTCACAAAACATGCTCAAGCTTGTTTTTATGTACAGTTTTCTGCAATACAATGTGGCAAGCTGAATGATCTTTATCCAGCTGGTCGATTTAGCATTTACCTGATGGAGTTGCCCTGTTTATTACCTTTGTAGCTTTATCTTATCTTTAACAGCTGGAGTTCACGTGTGGCAAACAGAATTTGATTTTAAAGTTCAGGTTCTATAATGATAATTTCAGGTTATGGATCAAAAATTGCATTTCAAAATCCATTCTTTACTGGTGCGATTAAATGGGCATTCATGTTTTTTTCTGCTGCTTAGAGAATTTCAGCTGCATAGATCATGCAGGAAGTGATGCCTTTGATTTTCTTTGATGTTTTCAATGGTAGGAAAGACTATTGCAATTTTTTGAGCATCGCTTAACTGCAGATAAAGCATGTTATAGATTCTGGGAGTGCAAATTAGAGCTAATAATAACGGGAATGGTTTGTCATTAAAATTGGTGTCCGAACTCACACGGTGCTTAGAGGGCAGAGCTGTAGCTGTGTCCGTGTCTTTGCTGAGCTCTCTGTTCCACAGGTCATGTGGGGAGTACTGAGAATGGAGTTACCTAAAAGTAGCATTATAATGGGAATATTCCCACAGAGCAGACAGCAGCAGCATGGGCTGTCCCTGAGTCAGTGCCCCGTCAGTGTCTCTGAGGTGCAGGCCCGTGATCTTGCTGGAACTACTGCAAGCAGCACTCTGGAAGTAAAACCTCTGTCAGAGGAACCTCAGGAGCTGGTGCTGTGGCTTCTCTCACTCCAGCAGAGTGAGAGATGCGGCCTCACCCCTTCCCTCCCTGCTGCAG
This sequence comes from Bombycilla garrulus, assembly GCA_013400315.1. NCBI lineage: Eukaryota > Metazoa > Chordata > Aves > Passeriformes > Bombycillidae > Bombycilla > Bombycilla garrulus. The sequence goes on from VXBU01005489.1 coordinate 626,300, forward strand.
GGTACCGCAGGCTGCTCTCCGAGCTGGAGGAAGGGCTCATCACCTCGGGGGACTCATTTCACATCCGCCTGAACCTGAACATCTCCAGCCAGCTGGACTGCTGCTCCCTGTCAGTGAAATGTGATGAGATCGTCCACATTCTCGACACCATGTACCAGGGCAGGTGTGAGTGGCTGTGTGCCAGGGTGGATCCCTTCACTGACAGGGACCTGGAGACAGGCACCATTCCCAGCTACAGCAGGTGAGAGTGAAACTGAGTGAGCATTACTGAGAGCAGGGATCTAGAAACAGGGAACTTAATTGCTGCTGTAAGGGAAGAGGTGTCTGTGTCTTAGGTTTTGAGATAAGGTCTGATGTTAAACTGTAGTATGAGCTATAAAACTTAAAAACGGAGATTCCAGATGTTACCTGAATAAATAAAGTGGGTCTCTCAAAAAGTATCATATACAAATATTCCATGGATATTCTTTAATCCTTAACTGCACTGCAGTTCTTCATATTGTTTTCTTCCTGCCTTTACTGCATGGTTCAGTCAGGCCTCAGTGCTATTTCTATTTAATCTTTTCTGTAGGCACAGACCCATTGCAATCCAGCTTTCTTGTGAGTGGTTTCAAAAATATCTTGATCTGTGTGATTTCACCCTTTATTTCAGAGCCCAGCAACTCCTTTTGGTGAAGCTGCAGCGGCTGATGCACAGAGGAAGCAAAGATGAGACAGAAAACTCCTACAACACCCTTCGGGCACTGCGGGTATCCACAAACAAAGTCTTTTCAGCACCTCATATTCCCCTGCTACTGGTTTTTCATTTTTCATTTTTCATCATCATTTTACAGAAATTCCTGTTTACACTCACTGTAGGTTTTGATTGTGTCAGGCAATGGGCACCTTCTGTTTGCTTTAAATAATACTGTGCCTGGGAATGAACCCAGCTCTGGCTCACTATTAACCCTTCCAGCTAGGAGGGGCTACACTTCAAATGTCCAAACTGTTCTGTGTTTTAGTTACCCTTCTCATGCTTCTCTGTCTGTAAACTTTTAATGCATCTTTATGTACACATGAGGAAGAAGCTTTGTCCTTGCAGTTAATAATCAGAATTATTTCTCTCCTGTTGTGAATAAGCCTCTAAACCACAGAGTCTGTTGTCTTTAGAAAGACCTGTTCCTTCCAGCCTGGATGCTGTGGAGGGAATTGGGATTATAAGGCCTTCATACACAACAGCTTTTCTAATTTTTCCTTTGCAATTTGGTTTCTCTTTCTTCGGACCCCAAAATTCCATTTTTACATAATTAAAACTTCCTTCCTGGTGTATTAGTTAACATAAGTTATTTTTAGAGTCTGGGAGGCATTCATGCTTCTAGGTTTTGCAGAGACAGGTAGACAGTGCTTGTGCTTGATTTCAGTCAAGGTTAAGTGTCACACATTCCTTCTGATCAAAGGGACAGAGATCACTGGCAGAGGTGCTTGTGAAATCAAAAGCTGTGCATGCTCTTTCTTGGTGCAGAAATTATTTCTTTCTTAGGTGTGGAGAACAGTCTGTGAACAAAGGAATGTGAAGAGCAGTGAAAAAGCAGTGTTTGTCAGCACAGGCCATGCTGTGTCCACTGTTAGTTTAGAACATTGTATTTGGGATAGGTAACAATCATAACTGATTTGGTTTCTATTGTTTCTCAAATGTTATGATTTTAAAAACGCAAAAAAGAGTGGGGTTATTTATTATTTATTTACAATGACCTGTGTTATTTTTTATTAGAATACATTGCAGCCAGAGGAGCCTGCTCTGCAGAATGACCCAAAAACCAGCCCTCGCCTATCCAGAGCAAGCTTTCTTTTGGGCCAGATTTTACAGGTAATAAAGTTCAAATCCTCAGTGCAATGGCTGAAATAGTGGATCTGAACAGTAGATTTTCTCAGGCTATCCTAATTCGCCCAGAAATCCCAGCTCAGGTCTAGAGGTTGTATCAGAATTTATTCCTATCAAAAAGAGATTTAATGCACGAAGGAGAAGGATGGGTTGTGTTTTCTGTTGTGACGTGGGGTGTTTGTCTTTAAGAGCTGGCTTCCATTACGGATGTGCCTTGAGGAATCCCACACATCTGCCATCAGAGGCTGAAATGTGCTTTGTTTGTACCACAAGGACAAATCCAATGGGCTGGATCAAATCTCCAAGTCTCTGAGACAGGGCTCCATCAGAAAATAGTCCTTTAATTGTGGGTCAGTGACAGAGACTGTGTGGGTGAAAGATAAAGCCTCGTGAAGGAAGGTGGTTGGGAAAGGTTAGCAAACACCCAGGAGGAGAAGTTAATGTTTGGATAGAGGAATAGGCGGGTGGATGAGGAAGGAAAGCATGAAGCCTATTTCTTGTGTAAAATGACTAAAAAGATGCCATTTGGGAGTTTTTAAGTCTCTCTGGTAGAGCAAAGAAGAGGCAGTTTGGGTATAGCCTGTGATACATTTGTGCGCATACTCTGGGTATGATGTACACATCAGTGCTTGTACTGGTGATAGCAGGGAGCTTTGGAAAGGAAAAACATGCCTCTTAAGAGCAGAGAACAAAACAACAAATCCCAGAGGGGATTAACAAGGCTCTGAAACAGATCTATGATATTTAAAGAGTCTTAGAATTCAGTCCACAGATCCATGGAGTCCTGTCTTTGATAGACACGAGTGATTCAGATCTCGTAGGTAACGAGTGTTGGCTGATGAATACATAGGAGGGTAAATAATGCAAGAAATGAGGCTCAAATCTCTCTTTTTTTTGTTCACCTTTTCAGTTTGTCAGTAGGTCTGAGAACAAATACAAACGGATGAACAGCAACGAGCGGGTCCGCATTGTCACAGGCTGGCCCTCGGGCCTGGCGCTGAGCTCCTCTGAAGGGAAGAAGCAGCTGCCTGATAAACTGGAAGGTACAAATCAAAAATAGCCTTTGCACACATAGCACTGACACAAAGGCCTACATAAACATCTGCAGAACAACATGGCTGTGAAATATATCACAGGTCTTGCATTGTGGAGAGCAAATGTTCACCCTGCAAAAGCTCAACAGCAGTTGTGACCAGAATTGATTTTGCTAAAGGTGTTTGGGGCACTAAGCCTTCACAGGCAGCTTTAGGGCACTGAAATGTCCTGCTTGGCTGGCAGTTCTTCCTAAGTGCTTCCTTGCCTTTTGCTCCAAAGCATTTAACTTGGAGTAAGTCAACCTAACAAGCAGAGTCTCCAAGCAAATGTTGTGTTGAAGAGGTTAAGAGATAATCTCTTGAAAGCAAAAGGCAGTTGAATTACTTAGTATTAGATTTGCCATCATAGTGCTGTGAGTGTAGTAAAGACAGCCCCAGCCAAAGGGAAGGAGGACCAGTATGATTAACCATGTGTGGTTCATGTGTGTCTCCTTTCTGCCTCCAAATATTGATGGGGAGGAAGGCAAAGCATAAATGTCTCGTTCTCTGCTCAGATCTGGATTCCGAGAGCGAGATCGACAAGAAGCTCAGTCTGATCCCTTATAGCTTGGTGAGACCCATCCACTGCGAGCGCCGGCGCCCCGTGCTCTTCACCCCCACCATGCTGGCCAAGCCCTTGGTGCAGAAGCTGCTCAACTCTGGAGGTGCCCTGGAATTCAACATATGCAAGCCAGGTAATGGGATAAGAGAGGGCCACAACCGTGAGCCCTCAGTGTTGGAAATATGAACATATATATGCGTGCACACGTAGGAGAATGCACATGTGAGAGTTGCTTGAGGTACTTCAAGTCACATCAGAGTGATGTGTAGCTGTAAATCCTGCTTTTTGAGACTATCTGGGATATTTGAATGTTTTTGAGACAGCCAGTACACATGGTTATGAGATTCTGTGTCTATAAATATTATCCGTGTGTATGCTGTGTGGTTGCTAGGCTGCCCCTCAGAGACTGAAATGCTGTGAGTGCTCTTTCTGTTTGCATACTGTTTGCATACTGCATATCTAGGCAATGTGAAATTTTGATTAATTTGTTTCTAGTATTTGCTATTATGAAGAATATCTTCCCTAGAGCGACTTTAGGTTTCTGTCTCATCCAAGCTGTGAAGATTGTGCATTTGATCTACTGGAAAGACTGATTTTCTTCCATGCTAAGTATTTACTATTAAAGCAGTACGCAGTGCCGTGATGGCTGCAGGGCAGGATTGTATACAACCCAGCATTAAACAGAGCTGACGTTTCATTTTTACACTAATATTGAATACCCACAGCATAGTGTGCAGCCTTACAGTCATCCAGACAGAGAAACTGAGAAGTTAAGTATTATAATAAATATCTCCTGTCTTGCAACATAAAACAAAAGCTTTGATGTAGAGCTGCAATTCACAAGAGGGCTGGTATCACACATTGCAACCTAAGCCAATTTTTTTTTTGAAACTTTAAACACAAATGTTGGAACACTAAACCCTTCTTTTAGGATCCTGTGCTGAAGAGACCACATTTTTTTTAGCACTTCTCAGCATCCTCCATCCCTGAACTGTTACTATATAATATTAGGTGCTGGAATTCTATTTACTGTTTTAATTTAATGCCTTCATAGTGTTGTAGTAATTGCCCAAGGACTCATTGGTGCAGGATATAGCTGAAATGCTCAGCTGTGATCAGATTAGGCTTTAATTGAATTCAACGGAAGAAATGAGGCAGCTGTTAAGACAATTCATTGCTCATCTTCCTTCCCTGAACCATCCTTACATCCCATGTGAAGTACTACTGGATACTTTTCTACCTGTTCAGCTGCTGTACATTTGATTCTGTCCCCATCCACATCTCTTCCTAGATATTGTAACAAAGGAGGAGTTCTTAAGGAAGCAGAGGACAGAGACTGTCATCTTCAGCAGAGAGAAGAACCTGAATACATACGAATGTATTGTACCTGCCAACATCGAGGCTGTTGCTGCCAAGGTGCTCACAGTGCTCTGTGTCCCTTCTCTGGGCTCTCTGTGAACCTCTCTGCAATGTCTTGGATAACAGACAATTTGCAGTTGCATGTTCTCTCTCCTGCTCTCCTTCAATCTCAGATTTTTATTTATTCCCCCAAATGGTTTTTATTTGTGCTCTTACTTTTCCTTTTCTTTCCCATCCTCAGCCATATCCTTTTATATTCTCCTTCATTCCCTGTGATGACCCACATAGATGCAGTTAAATATCCTTTCATTTTCTGTGTTCCATCCTTTATTCATTTCCTTTTCATATCATAAGTATATATGAATACACGAGAGGGTAAGAGATACAGGGACCTAGACAAAGGAAAGAGAAGCCTGAAACCAGACACAGGGGTGTACAGAACAAAGATAACAATGCCCAAGACAGAGATCTGATGTCAAGTTGAGTAGATTTAATGCACAGCATGGAAAAAAAAGGAGAATTAAAGTGAGGGTTTTTTTGTCTCACAAGTAGTTGCAGTGGATGTTCTTTCTGAACAAAAAGCAAGTCTGTGTGTTTGTGTCTATATGTAAAACTGGTATTTTATCATACTTTTCATCTTTAGAGCAATCCATTTCCATTTTAAACCTTTTTAGAAAGCTGTTAAGCTCAGCTGTTATTTGACTGACTAGTTTTAAACCAGTAGGAGGACCTGAACTTGAAATGTATATTTGATTAAAAGGTTTTAAATCAGCACAATGGTAAATAGAGAGCTTTCCAAATGACCCCATAAGGGATAGATATCGTTACCTTGAGATTCCACAGCAGTGAATTTTCCTTTGTGACACTGTTATGACTTTGTTTTTAGAACAAGCATTGTCTCTTGGAAGCTGGAATAAGCTGCACGAAGGATTTAATCAAAGCCAAGATATATCCTATTGTTCTCTTTATAAGAGTCTCAGAGAAAAACATCAAGAGGTTCAGGTAACATGTCAAACCTTTTGCATATTTGATGTTCTGTCTTATTCAATGAATAATTCTTGAGCCCAATAATGTTCTCACTGAGAGAAATAAAGAACCTCATCCCTCTCCATCTGGTGCTTCTATGTGCACTATTTCCTCCTACGACTCTTCCCTGAAATCTCACAACCGGAGAAAGCAGGAATTCCCCAAATCTGGCACTCTTTCACTGTCACTGGTGGCAATGAGCATTGTGGGAGGATAAGACTGAAGAAAATGTGGTTTTCTCCATGCTCAGCACTCCCACAGCATTTCTTAAGGTAATGCAAGCTGGAAGAGGAGAGCTCGTAAACACTTGCACTCTCCCTCCATTCAATCCTCTTAAATTGTTTCCCTATAGCAAATATTTCTCCTTGGGGGCAGCATGGAGGTAAGGGGATGGTAGACCTGGACTAGCTGCATTCTTCACTGCTTTTATTGCTTGTAAGTAGTTAGGAGAAAATAAATTTTTGATGGGACAGCTGGGACTACAGGATTAACTTAAAATGCAAGACATTTATTTTTGGTCTGCTCATTTGATACAGGAAATTGCTACCGAAGCCGGAGACCGAGGACGAGTTTTTACGGATGTGCCGCCTGAAGGAGAAGGAGCTGGAAGCCCTGCCTTGCCTTTATGCCTCCGTGGAGGCAGAGGTGTGGAGCAGCATTGAGGATCTTATCCGGACAATAAAAGACAGGATCGGGGAGGAGCAACGCAAAACCATCTGGGTAGATGAAGATCAGCTCTAAAAGCCCTGAGTAACACAGAGCTCTGTGGTGAGAGAAGGACACATCCAGGGGGAGCAGGAGTTCACAGAATTCTCTGGTTACGTGCCCAGAGCTCGCTCCTGTTTCACCCTTGCTGGCTGGGCACTTCCTGCTGGCAGGATGCATGTCTGGAATGGGACTGGAGCTGTGTGGAAGAGCCAGAGTCTCAGATGCCGGGATCCAGGCTGTGGTGCCACCACCACAATTTCTGATCCACTGGCATTTCTTAAGGGACAGCACCTGTTTAACACGTGAGGACAAAGATCTTGAGAGGGAGCTTGGGGTAATTTATTATGTTCAAAATATGGATCTTTTTTGTCTCATCGAAAACTGATGAGACCAACTAAGTGGAATGTGAAAGGGACAAGGCATAGGGATTGGGCTCCAGCATGTGGAATGGAGATGTGCTCCACACCCTCTGAGATGCTGGGAGCAGCAGCAACACAACTGCTGATGGCCAGAGCAGCTCGGCAGCCCTGCTTCTCCACAGCCATTTTAATCAGAAGAAAAGAAAATAGATATCCTCCTGGCATTAACTAAAATGAAAATTTTGTCTTCCTTTTGAAACCTCAGTTTTATTTAACAGTTTTTCCTTTGTAGTCCTGGTGCTTACAGGAAAGCAGACTTCACTGTCTCAGTGGCAGATCAGATCTTTCTAGATCTGCCAATGTTTCATTTAGTTTATCTCTGCCTCTGCATCGTATTCATTTGTACATCTCTCAGTTTTAACATTTTTTTACTCAAGGAAAGTACCACAATGCCTTCTTTGGATAACAGGTTTCTCTGTTTCTTTACTGAAATATTTCTCTACAACATCATTACCTGCCAACATGCCTGAACTCAACAGGAGGGACTGTTCTGAGAAAAAGAAAAGGAGAATTTCATAAGCCAGTAATTGCTGTGAACCACTCAGTCCTTGACCTTTGTGCCGTGACTGACAGTGAGGAGACCAGCGAGCACCACGCTGTGCTCTGGCCAAGTGGGATAATGCTTCCAGAAGTGTGGGTAGGGCCGAGGAGACCATGTCCCATTTTCAAAAGCACTTAATTCCTCAGAGAGTTTAAGTTCCACTGCTCCTAAGTGTGACTTAGACTCCTAAATCTCCTTAGTGTTTGAAATCTTTCCTCTCGACATTAGACGCTGTACTGAGATTGCCAAATTGATCCAATAAAACTGACCCGATAATAATGACTCGTGCAATTGCTGATCTGAAATGCAATAAAAATTGACCTACAGATGAAGAGCAGTCCATCCCATTGTCCTTAGATCCTTCATTCCTTGCCATATCCCTCCCTTTTAAGATGCATTTAATAACAAATTTCCTTTCCTTCTGCATTCATCCCCAGTCCCCCATCTTGGTGCTGTGGGATGATGTACAGCAGAGGCAATAAAAAAACCAACCAGAACCTAAATAGAGCATCTGGCCTGGTTGCCTTCCCTAGATTAGCTGCTCCCTTGTCTTTGCAACAAACTTCTGCTGTGGGTGTCTCTCAGACTGGGTCAGCTCATGTTGGCTTGTGGGACTGTGCTTTTCTTTTAGGCTCTTTTTACTGTTGTGCTCTTCTCTTTTATGCACATCATTTTTTAACTAATGGAATCTTTGAGAAGTAATTTATGTCACTTTACATCTAATTGCTGCTGCTGTGTTTCTCAAGTTATTAATGTTTGAAAGAGTGTTCATAGTTAGCACTTCTCAGAGAATAGCTCTTTACCTTCCCAGTGCCATCTGCTTGGACTGTGCAAGCAGGGGGATACTTCCATGCACAATCTCTTTACAAAAAGGACAGGCTGCACACACAATTCTCAACTCCCTCCAGGGCAAAGAATAACAGCCAGTTGAGGTATATATAGGACAAATTGGATGATTCTTCAGAGATCCTCTGTAGCTCAAGCAGAAATAAGAAAGCATCATTTGGAAGAACTAAACCTTCCAGGAGCATTTTGTGTTCATTCTTGATGTCCCGATAATGCAACCTTGTGTAACAGCTGCCTGTGGTTTGTTCCTGCCCCTCTTGTGAAAGCTTTGAGTCCGCAGCTGAGCAATGGGAGGGACTGCAGGAACATTTCTCAGCTGCTTCAGCAAAAAGTTCAGCCAGGTCAGCATCAGATGCCTCCAGGAGCCAGCAGCTGACTGCTCACCGGCCAGCACACAGAGGATGCCCGTGTGCCACTGGCTGTGCCACAGGGATCAGCACCATCTGCTGGAATGGCTGCAACAGATGGCAGCTGGGGCAGAGGGGATGCAGTGTCTCACAATGCCGTGCTTGTTTCTGCAGTGATCTCCCCTCCCCACCGCTTTATGTCTCTTTGCGTGGACAAAGCTGCAGATGTGATTTGTCCCACTTCACTTTCGGCACAGGAAAGGCATATGCCAAACTCTGGAGGAGGTTCCTAGAGCAGAGATACACCTCTAAAGAGCTGTTCCTCTGACTTACTGGAGATGGCTATCTAAGGGTGACATGAATTGCCCTCTGAACTGTCTGGGGTTTTCATAGACTACAGCAAGACACAAGAGAATTAGCCTGGCCTTTAGCATTTAGCTCTTTGATCTGTAATTTAGGACAGCTAAACTACCTTATGGGAAAAGTGGAAGTAGAGATTGAGGCAGAGAACAAGAGATCTAATTATTTCTGTAAATCAAGAGAGGAATGAATATGTGGAACAGACCTTTCTTCTCATATCCAAGTGCATCTGTAAATTCCCAGCTCTGCAGACATTACAGGGCATTGTGGTTGTCTGCTCATGTGGTGCAAAACAACCGGAGCCTGTCCAGTGCAGTTCGTGGTGCTGCTGTGTGCTGTGCCCTGCACAAGCCTCATCTCTCTGGGACTTGGTGGAGGAGAACTGAAAACTCTGTTCCCTCTTGACTTCTGGGTGTGAACTCCAAGAGCAGATCTGTAGCCAGAGTGGAGCTGCGAAAGGGACCGCTGTCATTTACACTGGCTGGGAGGTGCCTCTGCTCTGGAGCCAAGAGCTGTCCTTCTCAGCTGAAGGAAATTAACCCCTGCACCTTTTGAAATTCATTCACATCTTGAAAAGAGACCATGATTTCCCCTGAATGTCAGAGTGCTTGGATTAGTGTGGATTCCAAGTCCTGAACCAGCAGATTTGAAGTGCAGGCTTGGAATTTGGGCTGTAGATCATTGTGGTATTTTCCATTCTGCTAAATCTCCCTTGTGAGGTGTCACATTAAGGCCACATCCCTCCTCACATGCCCATCCCAGTTACACAAACCTGGGCTCAGCACATGCACAAAAACCCAGCAGGCATAGCCAGCTTCAGTAGGGCTTGTGTGGTCGAAAAACTGGCAGCAACAATTAAGAAAACAAAATGGGAATTGGAAATGTCATAAATGTTTCCTGTAAATAGTGTCACAATGAAATCTCAAGCAGATTCTCCACCTGATCAAAGCATTAATATGGGACTAGTTTAATGTTGATTTATTCTTTGGTTGTTTCTGTATTTTAGACAGCACTTGGTATGAGATTTGGGGTCAATAACTGGACTTGCGGGTACCACCAAAATTCAGATACATTCTCTAAATCAGTCTAAAGAGGGAAATTCAAGCTGAAGACCTGAGTTGGAGCTGGAGGCTGTTCTTGGACACCAGAGCTCAGGCCCAGCTGCCATGTGTGGATCCCAGGTGTGGATCCCTACCTAAGGTAAGCAACATTCACAGCACAACCCATTTTAAAATCACTCATGGTTGTTAATTGAAGTCTGGGAACATTTCTCAGAAATTTGTGGTTTAAGTTAGAAAGGAGGTAACAGAAAGCCCAGAAATTGCCCTGTTTGCTCTGCTGCTTTTACTCTAAGCTGTGTAAAACAGAATAATAACTGCCTTTCTAAATGGATTATTTGAAAACTACTTCTTCTTGCCTTTAAGAGCTCACAAGAGCTTGTTGGAAAAATTTTTACATGCAGATTGTTCTTTTGAAAATGTCATTGAAAAATTGCCCACTAGAAAATGCAATTGGAAATTTTTTCAATGGAATATTGTTCTGTTAGAAAATATGTTTTCATCTAAATCAAATGTCTATGGAAATTCTTCCATTCTAACATTTAATTTTTAAAAAATTCAAAGTATTTCAATAATACTGAAGCAGTCATTTTCAATATTTCACATACTTTCAGTCTTTTATCTGAAAACATTTTTGAAGTTAATTTTTAATTTTTATAGGTGAAATATTTTTAGAAGTCTACATTTAAACATTTGATTTGATTGAAACACTTGTATTTGATGTTTACATGGTACAAAATAATGGAAGTAATGGCTTACAGCTCTCACATGTGGTATAATATCTGTGATCACGAGAGAAAAATCAAACTGAGCCTGGCTTTGCATTTTGTTTAACTCTGCTGCTAGAATGATGTATTGTAAAAGTCAGTATCATGCAGTTCAGCACATTGGGGAATTGTTGCAGGTAAAAATTTCATGCAAACTTTATTACACAGAATTGGATATTCCTTTGAATAAGAATTCTGGCTGGAGGCAAAGCTGTCAATCGGTCCGGCTGCAGCACAGACAGCTCTGGCAGCACAATTTGCAGGGGGGCAGGAACACACACAAAGCAGACTTGTGCCTCCAAACTTAAGTGGAGATAGATGCCAAAGCTGGAAAAATGCCTGTAAACCCGTTAGAGGTTTCTGTATTTTTGTGCCAAGCTATTTTCATGGCCCGGGGTTCGAGAGCTCAGTACAAGGCTGCAGTTGGGCACTGCTGAGCCCTGGAGCTGCTCACGGAGCCCTGCCTGGGCTGAGCTGTCTCAGCAGCAGTTGTTAAACTGTTCCCTGGAGACTGGAAAAGCAAGACACAGGAGTTTAGGGCTTCTGGGAGAGCAACATTCTAGGATTTTGCAGTTATTTGTATTGTGTATTCCATGTCATTCAGCCTTAATCAGCTTAGACCATGACAACGTGTTCCCCTTTGGTGCAGTTTCCATCTCCTTTGCTCTTGTTCAGTTCTGAGAATTGAGCAGTACCTCACAAAGAGACACACGATATCAAACAGGAGATTGTGATTCACTGCTTGTAAGTCACTTTGTCTCTCCCCTTTCTCCTGCTTGCTCAGTCTCCAGAGCTGCTCGCCCTGCACTCTGTGTACCACAAGGGCTGATCCGAGGCGTGCAGCCCTGAGGTTCCTCACCAGAGCACCACACGATTCAGGAGCAGGTGTCAGTTGAAACAATAATTCCAGGAAAACCTTCTGCCTTTTCAGACTCATCTGTAGAAGAATAAGAAGGCTCTCCTGTAGATCAAAGCCATGTGCCTTTTGGTTTTGGAGACCAAATCCAGTGTGAATTTTGGTTCAGGCACAGTGAATAGGGGTCCTTGAGTGCTGGCAGCTTGGGTGGCAGTGCAGTCATTGCCTGGGACACCCACCTGGCACAGCAGGAGTGACAGTGGCCCTGCTGTGCCAGTCCTGTCCACACAGAACCTGCTGGGTGAGCATTCTGCCCAACCCTTTCCTGGAAGGAAAACCTAATCCAGCCAAGGCACTGCTGAAAGGCTGTGCCATGAGATTTTATCCATATATTTCAGGCACTTCAGAATTCTGCCATGCTCCCAGAAATCACACTTGGTATCTCTGTAAAACTCTGTCTAACCCTCAGGGACAATCCCAGACCCAAACACTGCGGAATCTGTGCCGTTCTTATGGACTTTCCATTGATTCCTTGTCAATCGTGAGGCTGCAGAAGCAAACAGAAGGCCTGACATCCCTGCAGATTTCACCTGTAGAATTGATGCTTCTTTAAGAAGGTGCTGTCACTGTCTCTGTACGGATGCAGGAGGTGACAGAGGGCTGAGGGCACCTGTCCCCACGGGCCAGTGGCACAGCCCTGGGCTGCTCTGCTCTGTCTCGAGGCTCTGAATGGGGAGGTGATGCCATCTGGCAGCTGGATCAAGGTTTGAGTGGGGCTTGCCTTAAGTGGTGAGATTTCTAGTTTGATTTGAGAAACCTACCAGTAAGCCAAGTTAGAACAACAGGAAACTCTTCCACCCTCCCTCCCCCACCTCCTTTTTTTCTGTTCCTCTGCTACAGAAACTGTCTGATGTTCAGATCAGAGGCTCTCCGGGGTTAAATGCACCATTAGTCACTGGAAAAAAAAGGAAAAAAGACCTTTTAAAAGCAGATGGTAGATGATAGAGAACCTGTTTGAGAGTAACTATCTACAACAGTGTGTCTGCTTCATCAGATATTAGCATCAAAAGCTGTCTGACAATTTAGCAACAAACAGCAATATTGATTTTCTTCCAAAGTGCAGATGCAGAAAGACAAAGATGGAGAGGTGGCTTTTTCAGAGGATCCCCATTATGCCTGGGCAAAGACAAGGCAGGAAAGGACCTGCAGCCCTCGGTCCCATCAGCGGGGCAGCAGCAGCCTGCGGGTGAGAGGGTCTGGAGGGAAACACGGGAGAGATCCACTGCAGCCTGTGCAGAGCAGAGGGGCACCATCCCAGGGAGGAGGAACTGGGGCTGGGGCCAGGACCTGGCTGCTCCCACCAGGGAAAATGGAAGCAGAGCAAAGTAATGGAGCTGGGATGGAATGTGGGAGAGACATGGGATGTAGCTTGCTTCCCTCGCTGTTTTTAGAGGATATGTGAATTAATTGCTGCAAAGCAATCTGAGCAGTAATAGCTGCCACTCCTTCTGTTTCTCCCTCGGATACAGCAGCCATCCTGACTTTTCAGGGCACTGCCAAAATAGCCATTTTAACACTTTAGCATCTGGAAAAATTCCACTTTAGAAGCAAAATTTCTCTTTTATCCCTTGTCCCATTAATTTCTTTGTCACACATTGGTAGAAAAGCCTCCTTATGGTCAGCAGTTGGCTCTTGGAACCATTTCTTGGTGATGAGTGTTGGGAATATCCAGTTCTTTGGACAACAGCTCCCTACTTCTGATTTAAATTCCCTGCAACCAGTGGTCTCACATCAATTATGTACACTGCTCCTCGTCTCTCTGTCTGAAATGTCAGTGAATCTGATAATTTTTGCTCACAGAGGTGGGGAACTAACAAGGATCTCTGGCACAGCCTGCAGTGATTGCATCTACCAAGGCATGAGCAAAACAGCAAGGAGACAGAAATGGGCACTGACACTTGCTGAAGTTCAGCCCCCTGCTCACACAGCAGCAGTCAGAGGAGTCCTAACAGAGTGCTTGGGGAGGCACCAGGGCACATCAGGACACTGCTCAGGAAGGGCTGCACGAGGCAATCTCCAACCATGGTCATGGGAACATTTGGAAAGAGCAGGAAAGAAATAAACACAGTAAGAAATAAAGAATAACTCATAATTAAACTGATTTACTCCTGGCAGAAACAGACACAATTCCATTAACTTTCAGTTCCATCTAAATACACACCAGAAAGAAACTAAGCTGGATATCATCTCTGACCTAGTTGGAGTTCTTTATACTAACATTACTGTATTGTTAAAATACTGTTTTAAAAGCCAGTTTTGGGCTGTTGCCTTCACATTTACACCCTAGAGGAAGCCAGTGGGGTAAACTTCTATTAAATGAATGTGAAAAATTGATGCCTGGTTCTGAGTGAATGTTTAGAAATATAACATCAAATCCAGTGGCTTACAACAGCTCCTCTCCCAAAGAGCTCTGCCCCCTGAGCCTGCCCTGTGGTGTTTCTGACCCAGCCTCCTGGACCAGCCCAGCACCTTCCAAACACACTGGGAATATTCAGCTTTGTCATTGTAGCCTGTCTGCAGCATTTGCTTCCCCATTTCCTGGTGCTGAGGTGATTTGCTCATTATCAGATTGTTGTTTATTAATCAAAGCAGTAACAATGGGACGGAGGAGCTGGAATACAGCACAGACAGGGCTTCATTTGTTCCAATTGATTTTCCTATCACATTTTATTACTACTATTTACTTTGTATGCCTCGGGAAGATTGAACTGCACTGTGCAGTAGGGGTAGGGATTTGAATTTCTCTTCTCTTTAGCTCTTTCTATTTCTGTGGTGACAGTCAGAACAGTGGGTTCTTCCAGAAACTAAGCCATGACCTTCCCTGCTACAAAACAGCATATGGAGATTCTGTGATGATGAGACTCCACCTGTGTGTGCAGTCCTGCAGGTGGAGTCCTAGGGAAATCCATGAGAATCAGGGATACTGAACACAAATTATCTCTCCAAAATGACACCTTACAAATGCTCAGCACTGGCCAGAACCTCTGCTGGAGCTGAAGCAGCTGGAAGGTACAGACCTGCAGAACAGGCACCTGTGCCTAGGCTGGGACAAGCAGGCTGTACCAGGGGCAGGTTTTGTCCTGCAGTAAAATTAATGGAGCTGATGGTGATGATGGGCATTTTCCCTGCTCCTTCCTCTCTTCTCTCATGCTGTTCACAAGCTGGATCTCGCAGTGTCCAGCCAGCACATCTGAGCCATGAGGGCAGAGCAGATGATTCCTGTCAGGAGGGCTGTGGGGCTTTATGGAAGCTGACGTGTGGGTCATCAGGAAGACACAGGGTGGCACACGCTGTAGGATCACATTAATCGTCCCCTTGCCAGTAACAGGGCTCACTGAGAACCACAAGCAACTTTAAAACTGACTGAAAAAACTATAAAAATCTGTGGCAAAGCTCCTATTTTCAGCACAGCAGGGATTTCACTCTAGAGATTTATAAGTGTTTGAACTATATTTACTCTGAAATTGCCCCATTCAGTGAGTACAACAGGAAACTCATGGTTGGCTGCAACTGTAGGAGTCAGATGCAGTTGTGTGGGGAGGTGATGAGAATATCTGTTTAAAAAAGGCTTTGTTTTCTACACTAATTTTAGAATCAGCCTAGTTGAGGAGTGAGGAGGCAGCTCTCAGGTGGTAGCACGTGTCATTAATAAAGTTCAAAACACAAACCACAGACAGTCAGCTGAGCTGAAAACTTCCATTTTATCTTCACCGTTACTGGAAATGTGAGAGTCCTTCAGACAGGAATTTCTTTCTTATCACGAGTTTTATCTTGCTGAGATGCTGTTTTGTAACTTAGGCAGAGTGGGTGATTGTGTGCATGTGCAAACACACGCCTGTGTCACCACCCAGCAGAGCAGAATGAGTCTATGCAGACATGTGCAACATCATCCTTTTTCGGAACATGCCACATGACACTGGGGAGAATTGCTCTTTTTTTTTTTTTTTTTATTTTTTTTCCCTAGCAGGACTGCATCTTTTGTTCCCCCAGCAGAAGCTTTGGGTTTTAGAGCTGAATTGTATGTCCTGGCCCCTCTCTGAAGTACATCCATGCACTTGTCACTGGGTTAACAGTGCCTGAGTAACTTGGACTTTCCCTGATTGCTCCCTGTCCTCCTGCTATCAACGACCTTGAGCTGCACCAAATAATTATTTTCTCCCTGGGTTGTTTTTTTCTGCAGCAGTGGGGGTAATTGAATGATTGTAAAAGAGGCCACTGGGCCAGTAGGGGTTAAGGGAAACTGAAAATAAAGCCGTTGATGGGAACATTTTTTGGTCACACTTAAGGTCACAGTGAGCTAAAGGGTCAGGAAATATCAGCCTGAGAATTTAACATCACCAATGGCTCCTGCCGGCACAGCCTGGGAGTGAGGGGAGGGGGTGAGGAAGGAGGGAGGGGAATGTGCAGACACTGGTGGTGGATTTAACCAGGACTGAGTTCAGACACCTGGAGCAGACTCACTTGAGCAGTATTGATCAGAGTGGAAGCATTAAGTATCTCTCTTAATCTGGCACTGTTTCATTCGTGCTGCATTATTATTGTTATTAGAACCTGTGATTTACCGTGTCCAGCCTGGATCAAATTCAGCAGCTGTATTTCTCCAGATTATTTTGCACTCTTCCTTGCTGAAGTGCAGTCTGGCAGCAGAAGTTTTACAGCTCTTTGAAGGAATAAGGTCTCCCTCCAGTGGTGGCAGGAAACAGCTTTGCCTCACTAAATCAATGAGGGCATATGAGGCTGGGTAAGTGAGTGTGCGCCACAACACACTTCGATGGGAAATTATTTTTTGAAGGATTTTTTAAAGATTTTTCACTATTAGCCACCTTTTCTTATAACACTGCTCCCAGTAGAACTCCCCGTGTCTTTGAAAATCTCCTCTTGTCTGGAAAAATCTCCTTTTAATACTACCCCTTTTAACAAAATAGTTTAATGTGTGCAAATAGCACTGAATTCCCACTCAATTTTCTGGTTTACTATTGCAGTAGTAATAGTTCCTATTGCTGATTGCCAAGTTGCACATGAAATGCTGGGTTGGATCCCATCACCCCATGGCATGAGGTAATACCGTGCTTTAGACATTTTGCAGAAAAAAAAATCCCTTTGGATTAAGCTGTTTTCAGTTCAGAAGAGACATGTCCGAGCCCTGGTCACCTTGTAACAGAAAGCCATATGACACAAGTGCACTGGGGTGAAGAGATATTGATTTACCTTCTATAAAATGAATGTAAAGTCAAAAGTCTGAGCATTTTTCAGCACCTCTCCACACTCTGCCTGATTGGTGTGACCCTGGCTGCAAGCCCCATGTCTCAGACCTTCCACTACACATCCCACACCTTCCCAACCATCCTCCAATTGCAGATTCATATTTGGAACTGCAAAACTTGTGTGGTCTGTGTTGTAAGCCACAAACACTCCCTTACTCATCCATTCTGTTCCTCACTCAGGTTCTCTGGTTTTCTTCTCTCTCTCCTCACATTTCCATATCTGAAGCCAACTTCATAAACCACTTTTCTTAACCTCCCTAGGCCTTACTGTAGCACCAGCAGAAAAGGTGCAATATTAAAAAGGGTATTAAAATAGCAGAGTGATACCTCCAGAGTGATGGAGAAACAGAATTCTATTGAAACCAGTATTTAATGTTAATTATGTTTTGCCTTCCGGTAGTGAATAACCACTCAGTGCTGAAATTGGAAGACTTGCTCAGGAAGGGTTCCACGGGATTATTTGATTGGAATGTGTCAGTGAGGTTTATGGTTACCATTCTCCTGATTTCCTGCCAACAGAATGGGCAGTGATGAGAGAGTCAGCAAAACAGCTCCCCTTCTTCTGAGCACCATAAATGGTTTGGAGAAAACACATCTTAGTATTTTCTTTCTCAGCTCTTTCATCATCAGAACTGTGATACAGAACAGCTTTATTCAGTCCTCACTGTAGGACAACTGTTTCCTTAAATTTGAATTTATTTTTGAAGATAAAATTTTATCTTCTCTCTTCCAGGAGAATGCATTGTCCATCTGTATATTTTGAGTTTCTGTTTGTACTTTTGCCCTGTCACCCCCAAATATTCAGTGTATGTTTCTTCCTTCTTCTAGCCAAGGGTATAAATTAAAAATCAATTTCATTAAAGTTGTAAGTAATCACTCTTTGGCTCTCATTAGTAATGATTCGGTGCAGGGGATCCCGGCTGCTCCCACAACTGTAATTCAATTGGACTCATCAGCTCTTGTTCACAAATCGCTTGAGCTGCACTTTCTCCCCAAATTTATGGCATCAGCACTGTCCAGAGGTTGAATTACAGCTGCAGGTTTGATCAGGGACTGCATTATTCTGCATCTAATCCCTGCATTCTGACAGCACTGGGGAGAGCACTGTTGTTTTACAGGAACCCTGCATTGTTCCTCTGCTTTATGTCAGGGGCTGAATTGCCTTTGGAATCAGGGAACTGTCAACCCAAAGCTACAAGCAAACAACCAGCTCCAGATGACATGGTGTGTAAATAACAAACATGGAGACACTCAAAAGCCAGCACTCCTTCTTCTGCACTCTCCTAAATTACCGGGATGGTGATTGACCACAGCCTGTGCTCCTGCATCAGCGGATGCAATCTGAATATATTGATGCTTTCTGAATATATTGTTGGAATGTGACTCCCAGCTTTTACCCAAAATGAGGAATGCAGATATTCACTGGTGGCACAAAGTCACTTCCACATTGATTAAATGTTTCAGCCAGCAGCCCTGTTCATGCATTCATTCACATGCAAGCCTTTCCTCTTGAGCAGTGACCTGCAGCCCACGGCGTTCCTGGCAAGAAGGGCTCTGGAATGGCGTGGAGCAGGCCCCGTGCCATTTTCCACAGAGGTGAGTGTGACCCCTCAGCTGACTGCTGGGACTTTGCCTCCTGCAAGGCAGTTTGCCTCGAAGCCCCTGATTCCCAGGGATTAATCCCAGAGGGATACAGAAGCCTTACCCCTCCTAGAAACACCGTTCTGCAGCTGACAGAAAGGGATTGGCAGCCTTCGTTTGGAGCTGCTCCTCGTTAGCAGCAGAGGAGATGCCCCAGGCACATCTAAGCTCGGATCAGGCTGGGGGGAAATGCTGCACTGCCTTTGGAAGCTTCTCCTGCTTCAGCACATCCAGGTCCATGTGCTCCAACCACACAGAGCAGAGCCACAGCCAGCGGGTATCAGTATCCACCACTCATTTAATTGACCTTTGCTGTTAAATCATTAATGGAAATCACAGAACGTGGGGCAATAAGGTGCTTTCTCCACTGTTCTGCTGCTTGTGACTTCTGCTAATTTTCTGGTGTAGTTTTGCTTGTTCTAATAGCAGAATCTCTCATCTTTTAGTTTCGCACAAATCCTGGGAGGCAAATTAGAAGAGATGTGGAGCAAATTCCTATTGACTTTAACGAGAGTTGTGGTTTTTAAAAACTACGTTAG
Source organism: Bombycilla garrulus (assembly GCA_013400315.1). Classification (NCBI taxonomy): domain Eukaryota; kingdom Metazoa; phylum Chordata; class Aves; order Passeriformes; family Bombycillidae; genus Bombycilla; species Bombycilla garrulus. The sequence goes on from VXBU01005489.1 coordinate 645,587, forward strand.
GAAGAAAATGAAGCTTCTTTTATTTCTTTATGCAACCTTGCCTTTTTTATACACTTTGTGGTTGGAAAGACTCTGACATGAGACAGGCTGTGGGAAATGTCTGCTTTCATATAACAACTCAGAGCAGCAGCATTTGGCTGCTGGACTGCAGCTTTCAGAAAGCTGTCGGCATCACCTGTTGTGTCAGTCCCCTGTGGCTGCAGATCCCCGGGCAGGATTCTCACTCAGCCTCCCAGGTGGGTTCCAACATGTTTCCACTGTATTTTAGTTCCTTCATTTGTCCATTTTTTTTATTCCTTTTCAAACTGAAATATATTTTTTCCATTCCTAATTAACTCTCTGCCACCCTACTTGTGGTAAAACCTGATTTATTTCTCCTTCTCTGCGCTGAGAGGACAGGATACTTAATCTCCTCTGGGTGGACGCTGAAACACTGTCTGAATAAAATGCTGATCACTCATCTGGTTAGCTCCTGCCAGCTCTTCTCTGCATTCCTGCCACCTGGGTTTTGCATCATTTGCTATCGTTTCTTTAAGTGACAGAGCCTATTCCTTCTCCATTTTTGGGAGAGCAATAATTCCTAAATTAGCTGGTCGTCGATGTGTGAGTGCTTATCTTTCATATTAATTGCAAGACCATGAATATTCACAGGTGAAAAAGAATTGTTTGAATAAATGCTTAGAAAGGGTATTAAACCAATGTCTACAATTTACTGCATTTGCTGTTCTTTTGGGACATTTTTTTGTGGATAGGGACCAGCTCTTTGTACCATTGTCCACTTGGTAGCTGCAGAGGAATAAAGAAGGCTTGGGATCCTTCGTTCAGAGAGCAATGAATAAATATGTTGTAGAAACAAACAAATATTAGCATTTTGAAAGGCTCAGAGTAAAATATGAATTTCAGATATAAGTGCATGCAAGCATCCATGTTTGCAGGGGCAAACTCTTTCAGATGGCAAACACTCACTGTAAGAGCCAACGTTTTTTGCACATCTTGGAAATATTTGTGTAAAAAAGGAAAGAGCAAAGATTGCCCATCTGCAATGCGAGCGGGGAATGCTGCGGGCAGCGTGCACGTGTGCTCAGTGAAGGGAGCCAGGTGAGGGAGGTGAAGAATCAAGGCTTCCCTTCTTCCTGCTGGAGTTTTGAGAGGCCCATTCAGTCAGGTGTCTAATGGCTCCTTTCAGATGCACCATCCATCCCTTCTGCCTCAGCTCTGAAAGCAGCCCAGGCTGAGGAGCCTGGATCGGCCAGGGGGCTCCGAGCCTGCCCCAACACCCTGTCAGTGATCTCAGGCAAATACTGGGAACTCTGTTCCATTTATTCATCCTAAAGTGGAGGTGTTAAGAAATATGAAGCTGGTAAGTGGGTGACAGGCATCTGCAAGTGTCACCTCAGCAATTCAGGTTCACGGAGAGCCTTGGAGCAGGATTGCAAAAATTGCATCATTTGTAACCTTTTCAGCATCAGCTTTTTTAAAAACAAACTGTAACCAACAGCTTTCCTTCGGACATGAAGAGAATAACTAAAGAGAACATCTGTTTTCCCTTTAGATGTGGAACTGCAATAGCAAGCCATGCATAAATTTTATTAAGGCTTGCTAATTTCTGACGAGTTTGGGGAGATACATGCTACCCGTGGAGGTATTTGGCTCTGCATCACCAGATGAAAAGTCATTTTAGAACAATGCAGAAAAAATGGACATAGCTTGGCAGCAAATGTGTGAAGGTTCTGCTCCCAGGGCTTTGGCTTTGTTTGTGCAGTTTATAGATTTGTGCCCTTTTTTTTCCCCTCTTAATGTCACTCATCTTGTTTTCTGATGACTTTTAATGACATAGATGACTAAACAAAATGCACCTAAACTGACAAAGCTACTTATTAGTGGAGCCTTTTGTACTCAAAATCAGAGGTCCAAATGCTTTCAGGACTTAGGTCTACTTTTAAGTTGTTTCTGCAATGCCAAGTTTTTCTGAATCCCAAGAGCACTCGAGGCATCATGAGCCTGTTCTGTTCGTTTTGCTGCAGGAATCTGTCCCCAGATTCTGAACTCAGAACTTGAGAAAGCCCCACTCAGGTCCCACAGCCCCAGGTTCTGTGCCCTCTGAGGAAACACCTTGGAGCAGAACATCTATTTCTGATCTTTCTTCACTCTCAGAACCAAGGTTCATGATGCTGGGGGGTAATCACAGGAATTTCACAGGATCCCAGAGTGGTTTGGGTTGGAAGGGACCTTAAAGACCATGGGGTTCCACTACCCTGCCATGGCAGGGACACCTTCCACTGTCCCAGGTTGCTCCAAACCCTGTCCAGCCTGGCCTTGGACACTTCCAGGGATGGGGCAGCCACAGCTTCTCTGGGCAACCTGTGTCAGGGCCTCACAGGAAAGGATTTTTTCCTAATATCCAATCTTCGCTAAGAAGTGCAGGATGCTTGGCAGGACATGCCTGGAATTACACAGATCATGCCTTGTTGCATGAAATAAGTAGGAAAGTCACAGGCTGGGTTCAAAATATGCTTGTCTTCTCTCAATAATTAATTGTTTGTGGATTAATATGAGGTTTTGTGTTTTGAAAGTAAACTAATCCACTCGCTTGCTGGTGTTTAATGAAGGAGAACAGGCTGCTGTCAAGCAGTCTGAAAATAGCGAAAATTAACTCCATGAAGTGTCACGACTCACATATTTTATGTATATGAGTAATGTGTCTTCTGTGGGACAGAAGATGAAAATACCACATGGAAAAGAAAAAAAATAGTGGCTGCCAATTTAATAAGAGAAGCAGGAGTAATTGCTTTGACATAATTTGGTGTTTTGACTGCTTGGTGGCAGTTGGGCTGGGCCACTGCAAGAGAACTCACAAACAGTATGAACCAAAGGTTCTGCAGCCTCTGTATGCACACAACTATCAAGGGGGAAAGAAAATTTAATTAAAAGTCAGAATAGACTGAAATGATAGAGTTCCTCCCCAGGTTGGAAGGAATCTCAAGGATCATCCAGTCCAGCTGTTCTGTGTCAAAGACTGATCAAGACAAGAAGTCCCAGCACACTGTCCAGCTGAACCTTATAAGTGTTCAGTCTTAAGAAATCCACCATTTCTCTGGGGAGATAATTCCAATGACAAATTGTTCTCATTGTGAAAAATTTTCCTCTTGTGTCCAGTCAGAATCTCCCCAGGGAAAATGTACCCATTCCCCCTGTCCTTTCCACATGACTCCTGGTAAAGAGGGAGTCTCCATCGTCTTTAAATACTGGAATGTCATGGTAAGGTCTCCCCTCAACCTTTTCTCAAGGCTGAACAAACCCCACTCTCTCAGCCCTTCCAGTGGCATTAAAAGGGACAAGGCAAATACTGAGATACAAATTCACTAATAAGTGGATTTTTTTTCTTGAGAGATGCCAAACTACTTCAGTTTTCTTTGGCTTCACAAGTGTTAAGACTGCAAGCACTTCAAAAAATTGGGATCTCTCAGAAAGAGAATAGAATAGGGATCATAAAGTCTTGCAGATAACAACCAGCCAAGGGTTCAATACCTACAGCAAAAAAACTCATACTTTAGTACCAGAAGGTTCCCATATACTTAATGACGTTGCTAGAAAATGGTTGATCTGTTTGAACTGCTCTTGTTCATTCCTGTGCAGGAGAATGTTTTTCCCTTTGCCTCTCTGCACTTTTTCATTCTGCCATGGGGAGTGTGCAGAGAGAAGGCCATTGAAAAAGCCATATAAAACCTCGAGAATGCAATAAGCAGAACATGGCACTTTTAACACGACAAAACTACCAGCTTAGGTAAGGCTTGAAGTGCACATAAACTCCAGCACCTCCTCAGGCAAAGAGAGTCACAGTCTCAACAGAGAAGCAGCAAAAGGAGTTTAGATCATAAATGCTCTTCAGAACTACAAGCTTTGCTGCCTGAATGCACAATGAGCAATTCAAGGGCCCAGACATCTTCAAATCAGCCAGGCTAAGCCAGGAGTGCACCTGCCCTGTGGGAGCAACAGCTCAATATTCTGACTCAGTTTGCTCACCCAGCGCGGGGTGGGTGATTTATCACTGGGTGATTCCATCACTGCACACTTTTCCTTGCTGTCCTGTTAAGATCTTCAGTTTTGGGCCTAAACTCTGGAGTTTTGATTGCATTTGCAGTAGCTCTGGCATTGCTGCAAGGTGCTACTACTGCAGCAGGGGCAAATCCTCCCTGTGGCTTATTTGCTTCCCAGTTTCACTGAGCAAAATGCTCCTCGTGGCAGTGCTGGTGGCCCTCAGGGGAACATCAGCCATGTCCCAGTTTTTAACCCAGGGTCCATCAGCTGCACCCTCAGCTCGAGTGGCAGCAGCTCCTTCCCACCCGGCCTCCCGCTGTCACTCCCGTCTGCAGTCAGGCACGAGCAGCCTTCTCCAGCTGCCACACACCTTCCCAGCTTTCAGCTGCAGATGTTCTCAGGGCCAGAGCCCCAAAAGTTTATTTCCATTTCCCCCCTTGGCTACGAAGCAACTGAATTATGAGCAGAAAGATGAGGGGGCTCTCAGGGGAAAGGCTGGGGAATAGTGTTTCCCTCATTGGCCCTTTCTTCCTATCCTCCAGTTCTCTGTTCTCTTCCATCTTTTAGTCTTTTCCCTTTCTCTGTGGGAGATTAAAGAAGAAGGAATAGAAGCAGCTGCACAATCAGCAGAAAGAGAATAGGAGTTACAGGGAGAAACAGAGATGGAAAAGAGGAAAACAGTAGAAAAGGGGAAAAAAATAAAAAAGGAAAACTGAGAAGGTAAAAGAATAGAAAATGAAGTAATTGATATAGCTTTATTTTATTTAGTGTCAATAGAAGTTGTTTTAATTTCAATCTAAGCCCAAAGAAGGGAGATGAACTGGAAATCCTGAAGCACAGAGATGGACAGATAATAAGGAAAAGGAGAGAGGGAATTCTCCGAGGCTGAGAACAAACCTGTCTCTCATCAGGGACACTTTCACCTCCTGCCTACACTCATGACAAAGCCTCTGCAGGGCTGCCAGCAGGGATTGTCACGTGTGGCTGTGAGCCCTGCCCGGCCCTGGGCACAGCACCAGCCCCGGCTGCTGCAGAAGCAAACAGAATTCTGCTTTGTGCTGCTCCGGGAGCAGCTCCCCGGTGATGCCGGGGGGAAGCACAGCGCTGCGGGCAGGCAGGGAGGGACAGGGGGCTGGACCTTCTCCTTTTGACAATTAGATGGGAGCTGTTGAAAGCCGCTTTCATGGATGAATGCATGGAGAACTAAGGACGTCTGGCAATTGATTTATTTGATTAGTTCATTGTGTACCACAATTTCCCTTTCCCAGATGAAGCAGGTCTGTCACTGGAGTGGGACTTCACAGTTACTGAACTCCCTGCCAAAAGCCCTCAGCACCTCAGAAGTCTGAAGAGGACCTCAAGTAGGGCACAGACAAAGCCAGTGGGGCAGGAGACACCGAGCTAATCAGAAAATGCCAGTCTGGGCACTCCACAGTTCCATAGCGCCTGATTTCCAGGCAGCTGAACATCTGTGGATTCCAGCGGGAGGCCTGAGTGCTCAGCTGCTGTGAAAATCAGGGGCTCGGGGTTGGGCTGGTCTCCATCCCAGCGCCGTGCCTGGGCTCCGGCAGGGCAATCATGACATCCAGTGGGAAACTCCTGAACTACAGCAGCATTTTGTGGGTGGAAGGAGCCGCTCCTGAGGCTCCAACCACAATCGAAGGGTAAGACGGTGGAAGGCAAACTGTTCAAGAAAGCTTCTGCAGTGAATGGCTCAGGGCTGAGTTTTGTGCTGGTCTCCTGAAATCTCCAAAATCTAAACGCGTTTCGAAATGTCTCCTCTTGCCAGGGAGAAAAGCACTTACTCTTTGGAAAGAGCTGACAACAGCATCTCAGAGGGATTAATCCTCACACAGGATTCTCACTTCCATGAAAGGTGTTTTTTTTTTTTTTTT
>VXBU01005489.1:655587-717413 GCA_013400315.1 Bombycilla garrulus
GGCCGAGGCCGCGGGCCGCGCCGGGGAGCAGCCGCGGAGGGACGGCAAGGAGCGGAGCCGCGATGCCGAGCGGGAGGCGCGGCGGCGCAGCCGGGAGATCGACGCGATGCTGGCCCGGGAGCGGCGCGCCGTGCGCCGCCTCGTCAAGATCCTGCTGCTGGGCGCCGGCGAGAGCGGCAAGTCCACCTTCCTCAAGCAGATGCGGATCATCCACGGCCGCGAGTTCGACCAGAAGGCGCTGCTGGAGTTCCGGGCCACCATCTACGAGAACATCCTCAAGGTGAGGGGGGGATGGAGGCAGCCGGGAGCTTGGGCCGGGTTCGGGAAGGGCTGTGAGGGCTCGGCCGGGGCTGCGGCTGCGCCCCCGCCCGCCCCGCCGCGGCTCTCGGGGCTCGCTGCTCCGGGAAGGGGTCTCGGTGCAGGTGTTCGGGAGGGCGGGGACCTTTGTGCTCCGGGGAATGTGGGTTCCGGCCTTATCCGGCTGAAGGCTTCCGTGAAAAAGGCTCAAAGGAAATTTCCCTGCAAAGGGGATTGAGGAAAGCTTTGTGGAAACGCGGAGGGAAGAGGATATAGGTGTGGCCTGCCTTCTGGAAAAAACATTATGAGAGCATCCTCGAAGTCGGAATTGGAGAAACTTCAAGATTTGTAGAAATGAGGAGGAGTTTCTCTGCTTTGTAAAGTATCCCAGTCTGTGCACCCCGAGATGGGACAAGCAAGGGGTCCCCATCCAGAGGTTGTGGCTGCAAGCGGTTGTTACTTGGTGCATCTTTGGAAATGGGGCAGTGGAGGCCGGCAGAGTTGGGCACTGTGGGGTGTTACCAGTCCTGGAGCTGAAATGGAAGTAACTTTGGTTTGTTGCCTTTGCAGGAAAGTTTGAGTTCGGTGTGTGTGCAGGTTTTATAGTGCTGGCAGCGTGTTTCTCTTTTGACTGGAGACCATAAAAGCTGCTGGTAGAGTCTTTGGTGTACAGACCAATATTCCCTAACTAGAGAAAAGCAACCTTGACAAATACTGTTCCTTTCAGGGATACAGGTGTTGATGCACTGTGCTGGTAAAAGTGATCACATTTCAGAAAACACCCAAAGATACATAAAAAGCTCACTCAAGAGTGTTTCTCTCTTCATCTTCATAATCTTTCTCTAAAAGAAATGCTGCTTTCCTGCCTATATTTTTCTGTAAGACCGTCTCCATTCTTTTGTGGCCATGGATTTGTGAGGCTCTGTGAGATTTCATAGAAAGTTAAAGGAAAGGGAACTGTGCAAGTTAAAGATAACGAGTTACTTTTGACTTTCCAGATTTGTGTTTAAATAGAAGCTTTATGTGCACTTAATAAGTGCACACATACAATGACTCTTGTTTTTAAGAATGCTGCTATTCCATAAAGGGCTTTCACTTCTCTTAATGAACAGGAAAATTATTGTCTAATTTTATTTTCCTTCTTTTTTGTCCATTTTCAGGCTGGAGCCCATTTACTGCAAGAAAGTTGAAATTCAGAAGCTTCTCTCTGATTGTAGTTATGTGAGCAAAGAGAGTGTTATGATTTTTTAAATCTATATGCCTAGAAATAAGGAGTTTTATTTTAACTCTTAATGCCTATTGTCCTGTCAGTGGTTTCTTTTTTTACTGCTACTAATTTCAAGTAGTAGCAGAAGCTTTTAGGGAAGCAGTTTGTGAAAATGGAAAAATCTGAGACTCCTTCCTCTTTAAGTTGTCTGAGCAGTAGTAGTTATGGTAAAATGATGTAATATTTTATGTATGCAGAAGGTGTAGAGCTTTCAGCAGTAGAACTTGGTGTGCTTTGGAAAGGAAAGTGTCTCCTTGTGGTAGGGGAGGCAGAGTCACCCACTTGAAACACTTGTTTGCTGCATGGCTCTGGGTGGATTTGCAGAATTCACTGTAGAATCCTGGTCCTCAAGATAGCAGTCAGGTGTTTTGATAGTTAACACTTCTTGGACCATGTCAGGTGAACCTTTTAAACTCTTCTAATCCTGAAAATAAAATCTGGAAGTAGCTTTAAAGTGGGTTAATATGGTTCAGCAGATTAATTGTCCTTTTGGCCTTGCAGGGGGTGATTTGGGAGTGTTAAAGTTGTTTAGGGTTCTCCTTTAGGCACTGTCACACTCTCCCTTCCCCTGCTTCTCCAGATAACACAGGTGGCTCTTGAATACAATAATACAATTTACACTCCCCCCCCAGAAGTTTTTGGGGAATGGCTTGGGAATAGTCACTCTGGAAAAAGTAGGCAGAAGGAGGAAGAGCAAACAAAGAGAACTCGAAGAGTTTTCTGGTGGGAAGGCAGTGGATGTTTTGTTTGCATTTTTGCTCATCAGAGAAGAACCTGATAACACCTTGATATTCTGCCATAAACATCAGGAAGAAATCAAATACCAAGACAGAATAACAGCTTTCAAAACAGAGTGATTATCAGTGCTTTTGTTTCAGGTTAATTGTGTAATGCTCTCTTGCCTTAAACTTTGTTCTGTGGATAAACATCCAGTGTTTAAAGTAAACTTATTTAGCTTCTTTGACAATGTAAATTGTCAAGTGCACGTGATTGCTGCTCTTTCTATAACAGTGTTTAGACTACAGGTTCTTTTCACTTTTTCAGGAAGTCCAGTGATCACCCACTACGACTTAATGAAGCCAAGATCACCATGTGCTTAACCGACCATAAAAGATCTCAGATTAATTTTTAGTACTAAATGTGGACGATGTGAAGTGGAAATGATCCTATCAAGTAGCATTTAAATCTGTGTGACATTGTCAAGTACAGCTGCAGCAACCTTAGCCCGTTTTTCCACACAGTCCTCAGCGTGGTCAGACAATGGTCCTGCTAAGCTTCTGCCACACTGAAATCTGAGTTAGAAATGCTGTGTAAATCTCTGGGATTAAATGGTCAATTTTCATTTTCCAGCCATGACTAAACTCCTCTCTGAAGGAGGAGCATTCCTGCTCTCGTAACAGTGCTGGGTATTTCTGAAATGCTTGTTGCAGTAGTGTTTAGGCAACTGTACAGCTTATGGAGAATGAAGAAACTGCTTCTAGAGAACACAGTGTGAAACCTCTTTGCAAATTACAATCTTAAGTAGGAATTGACATTAGCGTCAGTTTCCACTTTGAGTTTTCACCTTCTTGCTTTTCTGATATCCTCTTAATGCTGAGTTCCTTGCTCACCCTGTTCTCCCTGGTTGTCATCTCCCATTTTGGGGAAACCCTAGTCCAAAACAAAATGCTGAAGCAAAATAAACCCATGATACAGAATTTACTTTTCCATTTAGTACAGGTGATGGTTCAGGGCCTTGCTCGCTTTTTCTGGCATTTGTGGGATAGAATTCAAATACAGGAGTTTTGCTTTGGTTTAAGGTAAATAGTCATTGGTTAACTCAGGTTTTGCTTGTTAATCGAGGCTAAGTTTCAAAGTAACTTTTTGAAACTTTTTGATGATGGAAGTGAAAAGCAGTAGTGTTAATGTTCTGGTATGAGTACACAGGCTACAGGACTTCAGCACACCCACCTGGAAAAGGAAAGTGCACTGGACTTTCTGTCTGGTTGCTGGGGCCTGAATTTTAAGGTGACTCTTGGCTATGCAGAGAAACTTGGAAAACTTTCATGTACCTTAAGTCTCAAATCTAAGCAATGTGTGGTGGTATTACAGAGCATTTTGATGCTTTTCAACTGTAGCTACAGGAATCTTTTGATACCTTCCATCCAAAACAGATGGGTTGGCCCTGCTACTCTATTTGCTTCCTTTGATAAAAGTTAAAGAGCTCAGACATTCAACGAGTCAGAACTCTGATGTTCCTTGTCTAAATGTTTTTTGTTTCAAGTATGTGAATATCATGCTGTTTAAAAAAACCCGGTTTAGTTGCATAAGAAAATAATTACAGCAATCTACAAGCCCCAGAGTGGTACTTGCACCAGCTTGTTTAGGAGATTTCGATCTGAAGAGAAAAAAAGTTCAGCTTTTAAAAGCCTGCACTATAATCTTTTGAGCTATTTTGGTAATGTTACTTTTCCTGTTGAGAATGGAAAGAGCAGCTCAAGGCTTCATACATCCATGAGTGTTTTCTTGTTGTTTGTGGCCTGAAGTGTAATGATTGACTATGGAATTGAAAAGCCTGGAATTGCAGATGGAAGGACTACACAGGAAATTATGTGTAATTTCATTTGTGAGCTCTGAGTGAGGAAAAAAACAAGGAAAGATTCTGAACATGTAAAATCTTTGAGGAGCAGTCCTTTGGGACTTTTGAGTGCAGCTGCAATACCTGAGGGGATACCTGAGAGCATTTCTCCTTGAAAGCAGGAATATGAGTGGCAATAAAGCAAAATAAGTGGCTTGTGCTGAAGGCAGCTTTAAGAACTTAGACTTCTGCAGTTAATACTAAACCTGGACTGTTGCTGGACTCCGTGTACCTTGAATGTACCTAAATTGTATTATGGTGGCTGAATAAGTTGGTTGTACCTTGTGTCATCAACAAACAAACCAAGAAAACTCTTTTGCAACTTTCAGGTTTCAGCCAGGTACAGATGCAAGCTCTGTGTGTGGGATGTGGAAACCGATTATTCCTCAGTTTGTTTGGGAGCTAGGCTTGCAAGTTACTCCTCGTTTATAATGTAAGGACATTTCTTCCAGTGGCCCACAAACTCGGGGGGAATACATGAGGTAAACCCTGATGAGTTACTCTTTAAATTGTCTCGACTCCACCCTTCCCTGGGTTTACATGCAGATGAGTTTGGAAACCCATTAGGAGGTGATAATGGTGACGCTCTATCTGTTGCTTCAGAGCTGTTTGAGGAGTTGGTGTCAGGACAGTGACAATCTCCTTTCTGCTGGAGCAGCTTATTTTCAGAGGAATGACAAGGAGAGTACAGGAGCTGTGATTAATTAGAATATATTCCTTTAAATTTAATACAGAAGTGCTAAAGTTCTGTGCTAGAACAGTTTTAATTCTGATTATCTTTGCTCTGAGCTTATTTTAGTAAGAAAAATAGTATTCACTAGTTTATGTAGAAAAGACAAAAAGCCCTGGTGATTCTTGTTCATCTTGTTGTTCCAGGTTTATTTCATCAATGGATCTCTTACTAACTTCCAGCTGATGTATTTTCTATGTCTTAAATGTAAATTCCATCAACTCTGGTGGTCCTTTTGCATTTGGGGTCTCTTGGCTGTGCTGGGAGACAGCAATCTCTCTTCATCATGGCAGATACTGGAAGAGGAGTAATGGTCAGTAGTAAATGATAAATATTCATAGTTGTTCCAAAATGGAGCTCACAATGCTCTTGTGATGCAGTCATTAGTATTGCAGAGCATGACTTAGTCCCTGGAGACTGCAGGCACATACTTTGATGTCTTCCAGACTGAAGTTTAGTCATTGGAGTGACTAAATTTGGGAGCTTACATTATATTCATTACATGTAGTTTTATAATTAGCTTGGAAACAGTATTGGCAAAAAATTAGCAAATTGCTCAATTAAAAATGTTTACAGGAAAACTTTGGAGCAAGCTCTAGTTTACATTGTCTGAAAAAGTAAGTTCAATGCAAATTCCAACAAGGAAAAAGCTGAAAGGAATTGGAGGCTGCAGAGTTTCCAAACGAGTTTCCACCACTTGGCTGGTGAAGGTCAGGAGCTGGTTCCATGCTGGTCTTGAAAACCCTGTGTGAGCTGGGTGCTGAACCCGTGAGGGCAGCATGGCAGGGGCACATTTGGAACTGCAGATGCTGCATCTCCTGTACTGAAAGCATGAACTCACTGAACTGCTACTGTGGCATGGTCTCAGGGCAAGGAGAAAGCTGCCAATACAAGGCTGGAAGCGTTAACTGGGAACTTTTTGTGAGGTCCTGCACCAGCCGTCATCTCTGAGGTCATCATCTCTCTGCTCTGTGCTGAGTTACAAGTAAAGTTTGCAGTGGGTATTTTCCTTCTGCTGCGTTTATCGTCATCTTCTTGGGCTCAGCCAAAGACAAGGACTCTTTTCAGAGTTTCCAGACAAGCAGACATCACTGCTGCTCCCAATCCAGAGACTCCGTGGCTAATCCAAATGTTTTTTAATATTTGTGTTCCTGTGGACTAGGCAAATGACACTTCCCCTTTGTTTCCATTTTTTTTATTTGTATGCTGGGCTGGAAGGTAGGTCATCTTTGCTGTTTACCCTGCTCTCACCTGGGTGGTACTGGAATATGTGAGTGCTGAAAGGACACGCAGAACTGGGGAGCCTTTTCGTTGTCTAACTGGGCCAACTGGTGCCGTTCCCACCCCTGCCCCTGTGTCTCGCCTCACAGCAAACTAAACAGCCACTGGAAATCTCTTTTTATATGAATGGCCAGGTTTTTGGTGGTGTTTGCTCGCTGGAGCGTGGGCTCAGGCAAATGACAAACCCATCAAACAGAAGAGGGTGGAACTCCATTGCCAGGAAAGATGCCCCTTTGGATGGCACCTTGTTTGATGGTTAAACCTTATCCTGAATGGCACTGGGTTCTCTGCTGCTGCTTGGCTCTAGTGCTCCAAGGACATCGAGCAAAGAAAAGCTCTGTTAATGCTTTTATGATAGGGTGCTGTAAAAATCTGATTGTCTTGCTATCACTCTGCAGTGTTCCAGACAGCAATTTACAAACAGTGCATATGATTATATTTGCTAATACTGACAACTTTATCTGTAAAAGTCGTGCAGCTGAACCTGTGTTCCTGTGGCTGCATCACCTTGTACTGTTCTCTGGCTTCAGGGAATATCTTTGGGCTGAGGTGGAAGCAATCCTGTTGGCAGTAGCTCTGATTTAGGTTGGGCTCTGAGAGATGAGATCCCCAGACTTTTGCCAGTTCCTTGTCAACAGCAGTGAGGAAAAGCACACGGTGGGAAACACGTTTGAGTGTCGCTGTGCCTGCGCTGTTCCTGTTGGTTTGCAGCCGTAGGAGAGGACAGCAGTGCCTGTTAGCTGTGAGCTGCACATCTCCCAGGACAGTGAGGTCCATAACTGATGTGTAGATACTGGAGCTCCCGTTGCTGTGAGGTTGAGCAGTGTATTAATGCTAAAAGTGTAAAAAGTAGCTGCTGTGGTATTTGGTGTTGAACAGTTACTATGTTGTCTGTGATCTCATACCCAGTAGTAGTTCCCTAAAATTGTTTTGAGGTAATGTGCTATAGGAGACTCTTCTATTTGTACACAAACTGAGCAGGTTTGCAGGTTCTCTCTAGACACTGAATCAGGTTCTTTGATCACTTGACTGCTGGTGTGTGCATGGAAGAACCTGGCCTTGCCTATGAGCAAGTGCTCCCCAAACTTGTGCCAATTTCGTGTTTGGTGCTTAACTGAGGGGTGTTCCCTTGGCCTCTGAATTGATCCATCTGGTGAAAGGTGTGAGGCTTTAGGGATAATGAATCCTTCAAGTACTGGAGCATATGAATAATTTAAAAAGTGAGTGTTGTGTTTTATGTAGCAGTGTAACTACAGATGTAAGATGTGCTTAAGTCACACTGCTCTTTAAAAACTGCAACACTTCTTGTCCTGTACTGGTAAACATCTCTGGCTTCAAGTGACATTAGTTCATGAAGACCTTTCTAATAATTCCCACAAGTTAATTTAATTATTATTTAAAAATACAAGAGACCCTGGATTTTTTTTCAAAGCTAGGATGCTTTCAAAAGTGAAGTACAAAAAAATGCATTTGAGCCAGTCCCAGTAATGAGCATTTGTGTAAATGCTCATAAACCCTTCCTGCTGGTGAGTAGCAAATGTGCTCCAAGCAGCTGTGCTGTGTCAGGCCGAGGAGCTCGGCCTCTGTCTGGGACACAAAAAAACAACCCACCACCGAAATCGGGTACGAGCACGAGGCCATGTGATCCTCTGGTGTGCTCTTCCAGTTATTGGCAGCCTTTGGTTCCAGAAACTTCTCGAGCCAGGATTTGCATCTGGAATGTAATTGAATAGTTCTCTCTGGACTTTGCTTCCATCTATTCTTCTTCATAGCTTTTGGAGTCCATTTATGCTCTTGGCCAACATCCTGTGTAAATGCATTTGGCTGGCCGGGGGTGTGTAGGTTTTGAGTTTGAGCTGCTTGATAACTCATATTTGTCTAGCAAGGGGAAGAAGAAAAATAGTCTTTGTCTATTCACTTTCTGCAAGTGGTTTGTAATTTCTGCACATTTCTTGTGTGTTTTGCCTTAGTTGTTTTTGGTTTTTTTTCAAATCTATGGATTTCTACTCTTAGTGTTTCTTCTGTATAAAATATGGTGCTTTATGAACCAGATCTCCTCACACTCTTGTCACACCTTTTTCTTCTTCTACCCTGATTCATTCAGGTTTTGTGCATGCCAGGGATTTATGCAGTGACTTGAATATGTTAAAAATTATTATGAAGGGAATGGAACAGGGAATTTCCTATGTTTTCCTCCTTAGCTGGTCCTTTCATTATGCTGCTGGTTTTCTATTTTCTAATGCCTGACACTATCCTTATCTGTGAATTTTAATTCTTTCCATCTGTGCTTATTCTGGGTCCTGCTTTAACTGCAGCACAAAAGCTTTAAATCAGTTGAAGTGTTCAGAAGTTTATTTCTCGTCTAAAGTTGTTGCTTCATTTTTTTCCATAGTCCAAATTTGAAAACAGAATGGTAATTGACGGTGCTCAGCCTCGTGAATGAAAGAGTGAATTGACATTTTCTATGGTTGCAGAAAATCAGAAAAACTGTCAGGAAACGGGTAGGAAAAGTATCTTGCTTGTATTTCCAGTAAGAGGAAAGCTTTCCTATGGTAACTCTGCTCTGCAGATTAATGAGGCAGGGATTATCAAATGCTCAGTGAGTTGCAAAATACAATGTTACCAGTAAGTCTGAGATGCGAGAATAGCAGTGCATGGGATCTAAATTTAGTGATTGCTCTGTTTCTCCTCATCTCTCTGACATCTGTTTGTAGCATTTATGGAACTGTTTTGTGGAGATGCAGAAATACAGGGTTTAGATTCACTTTACTGGGAGTTCTGCTGAGTCACACTTTTAACTGCTAAGAGTTGGGAGGAAGAAACATTGACTATTTTGCTCGTTATGTAAATCTTTTATTCCTGATGTGTTTCAGAGGCACATCTTGAAGCAGATATGCTCTAGAAATGTTGAGGGGTGATGTTTCTGTTGGTGTGCACAGGACAGCACTCCTAGCCTCTGTTCTGTTTTTTTTTTTAATTTCTTCATTCAGTGTGTGTCTGTTTGTCAGTGCTGATGCTGGTGTCCTGCTGCTGAATCACGTTGTCCCAGCTCAGGCTCTGCGTGTGGCAGCAGCTGTGTCTCTGGAACAGTCACAGGAAGGTGCTGATGCCACGTGCTCCCCATGGGTGACCTTACAGTGGTTAATCCACTCTCACAGGGTCTGTGGGACCTAAGTTTAGTTCCTGTTTTTTCCTCAGGGAGGGTCAAACCTGCATTTCCAACAAGCAGCCACCAGCAGATAAGTGACTATTCCGGGACTGGAGCAGTCTCTACGCCCTTGATTGAAACTGTTCTGTGGTTTCCTCCACACAAATAATGAAACTTTCCCTAACAACAAAAAAAAAAGCCTCTTGAGAACCTCCATGTCTCCAGTAGGAGCAGGGAAAGTCAGGACAGTCAGCATGGGGAAATGCACCTGGACTGAGGTCCCGGTGCTCTTTTATCCAGGCAGGAATTGTGCAGGCCTGCAGCCGTTCCTTCGAGGTGCTGTGCCTGGCTGTGAGGTGGAGAAGGGTTAAAGCAGCCCCCGAGCTGGAGCTGAGCAGCTGGGGGAGATCCTGCAGGGCCCATGCAGGCAGGAGAAGGTCAGAGCTGCGTGGGCTGGAGCTCTGGGCAGGGCCCAGGGCAGCCAGGGGAGGGCTGACCCACGGGGAGATGGTGATCCCTGTCCCACACACAGTTCTGAATTAACCTTTTCATACACAGCAATTCTCACTGAGCAGAGACAAACCTGGCTTGAAACACCTGGAAATAACCGTGTCCTGCTGGTCTCAGTCACCACAGTCCTCTGGAAAAATCTCCCAAGTTCTTAACTGGGCATAGTGGGGAGCTGACCCTGCCTTTCAGTTGCAGCCAAGATGGGGATGTGTGCAAGGGATGGTTTGCAGAAGTGCCTGAAGCTGTGAGATGTTGTAGAGGCATCTGCAGTTCAGAGACAGAGTGGGTTTTTCATGCTTCTGTTTATTAGTGCTGTTCAAATAACCATTGAAAGACTTTTGTTAATAAAGGGATAAACTCTGCAACTAGGAATGAGAGTTGGCTTTTGGTCTGTATGACGGAATTACTAAATAGTTATGGAATTTAAAGCAGCAGTTGGTAAATATATTTGATTTTAGTCTTTTCATGGTATTGTAGAGATACATTCTCTGCTTTATGAGAAGTAAAAATCAGTAGAGAATCATAAATATTTACATTTTGGGGAAGCTGCTTTTCAGGATCACTGTTGGACAGTGACAACCACGACACTTGGCTTTGAGTTCCTGTTCTGTGACACTCCACTAAGTTGCTTCTCACTGCCCTCTCTAATCTTGGTTGCTGTTGGGAAGTTACTGTTGCTGTTGTTGTGTGGTGCAGCTAAAGGACTGGAGAGCAGAAAGGTTCAAGTGTTGCTAAAACGTACATGCAGTCTTGATAGCTTAAAGTATGCAAAAAAAGAGATCAGTCCAGTAATGTGGAGGCTCATGTGATTAGCTGTGGAAACAGAACTTCACTTTTGGAGAGTCTTTATTTTATTTATTTTCGTATCTCTGGAACTGAAGATCAACATAGTGAGAAAAGTAATCCAGTATAACCCACAGATTTTAATTTTTAATTTGATGGTACTTCACATGCTGAGTCACCATTAGCAGGTCTATCCATTACTCAGATGGGGCTCACTATTGAGAAATACTGGCCATTGGAAGCTATTTACTGCAGGTGAAGTTAGAGTCAAGACTGAAGTTTCATATTTCTTTAACCTCGTGTTTGGCTTGTTGCCATGAATATGAAATTAGGTTTCCATAAAAACTGCAAAATGTGAAAAGAACCAGCTCAGTAATCCTGAATTGAGTTTGAGACCTAGATTGCTTTGCTTCCAGTTTTCTTTCCCAGTATCAGAGTAGCAAAACCTACCTGACACATATTGCTTAGCAAATGTGTGGCAAGTTCAAAAAGTAAGCTGATTCTGAGGGAAGACTGGATCTGCTTTCCTGAGCTTGTAATCTATGCAGTGTCTTCAGTCCTGTAATGCTCTTCTGATCTCCCTAATGCTTGAGAAAGCTGGGATGTCCTTTTGGTGTCAGAAACCCAAATGCAAAGAAAAAGATGGAGGAATATGGTTTCAGGCATGGTGTTACTTTTAAAACTGCAGCTATGATGATCACACATTAGTTCCCAGACACTTTTCTTAATTCCCAGACACTTTTCATACTCTCACAGATGTTTACTTTCATTATCTGCTGGTAGCACTGCTTGTTGCCATTAGCTGTTGCCGCTAATACTTTTTCCACCTGGGGAAATACTTTGTGGCTAAGTTGCTTACAGAAGCAGGCTCTATCTTATTTCTGTTGGAGATGTTGCAATAAACAATGTTTATGATTCTCTCCTGAGCTCAGTCTCACCAGAACAGTGTCAAAAAAAATAATCCTCAAATACCTTCAAGTCTTTGCTCTTTTATACTTTACTCTTTTTATCTCTGACTTTCTTATCTGAATCATTCTTCAGGGCTGCAGGGTTCTGGTTGACGCACGGGACAAACTGGGGATCCCTTGGCAGTTCACGGAGAATGAGAAGCACGGGATGTTTCTGATGGCCTTTGAGAACAAAGCTGGGATGCCCATCGAGCCTGCCACCTTCCAGCTCTACGTCCCTGCCCTGGGAGCTCTCTGGAGGGACTCGGGGATCAAGGAAGCCTTCAGCCGGCGGAGCGAGTACCAGCTGGTGAGTAAAAGTGCTGCTGCTGTGTGAGTCTCTCTTCAGCTGAGAGACAGCTTGCTACGTGCAGGATGCAGCCACCCTGTTAGCTGGTGGTAGGAGTGCTGGAAATCTGAGCACCTCAGCAGCAGAACCAAGTGGTAATTGGAGCCAAACTTGAAAAACTACATGGCAGTAAGAGGGAGTGGAAAAGTGCACATGACTGGATAAACTGGAAGAGCAAGAGGAACCAAAAAAGGCAGGAATTGGTTGAACTAAAAATATTTTAGCAGCTCAGTAGGTCTGTTCATAGTAGGTCACTGATGAAGGCACACTTAATTTGTAACTTTCCAGTCCTGCCAGCTTGCACTATATTGATACTGGCAAACTCTTCCTGCATGCAGCTCTTTTGAAGTGAATGCAACACCCATTCCGGCTGCTGCTCCCTGACTGTTTCTTTTCATCCTGACGTCTGCAAGTGAAACTTGGATAAGCAACTCAAAGATGACAGTGAGCATAAAAATGTGCTCTCTTCCCTGCTTTCTTGTTGTTGGGTCTTCATGCTCTTGTGCCAAAATAGCTGCACTTCTGGTATGGGATATGTTTCTGACAGCTGTTCATAATCCACTCCTTTTTCTTCATATGTACAAGATGGAGAGGATTTTTTTCCTTCTGTTTTTCTTCCCTGTTCTATGGAACAAGGTACTGACCCAGACAAACTGGTACCACGGTTACTATGTTATCAGTGTTAAATTAGAGGGGTTAAAGGACAGGAACATGGCTTTGTACAGTCTCCTTTAGATTCTTTTACAAAGGAAGTCGATAGAGCTGAAGGAGAAGGAGAACTAGAGAAGTTGAATAGTGAAATTCTGATTGTTCCCTCATGCCGCTTCTCTAGCAGGTTCTCTGGTGTCTGGTACTGTAGTTAAACTCATGCTGCAGCCCTTAGGTACTCATCTGTCTCCACTAATAAGATGCCTGTTTGAGTTTTGTTGTTGCATATCTTTGAAATCCATCTCTGAAGTATCATGAGACTGCCAAATAGGTAAAGAATAAATGAAATGGTGAAGTGAAGCTGTCACAGGATGATTGGGTGAACCTCAACTTCCTCAGGCTAAAAATGAAACAATTTCCATGTTACAGTGCTGGGGGTGGGGTGAGAAGGATGTGCAGGGGGAGAGAGGATGGATTAATTGTTCTATTATTCCTAGCATCTGTAGACACAGGCTTTGCTGTTCTGAGCACTGTACAAATGTGGAATAAAAAGATGGTTCTGCCATGGGGAACCTGACTTTGCCATGAAATAACTGCGAAGAGAATCCAGTATAGTAAGAAATAGTTGCATCAGCAGCCTGTTAAGATTGTTAAATTGTTTTCTTTTCCCCCTGGGAAATGCTATGCTCAAGCATGGATTTTGTTTGTAGAGGGAGATTCAGATGGGGATCATGTGAGAGGTTCATTCCTGTACTGGTTAGCAATCAAGTAATATCAAACTGGGGGAAAAAGTCCCATTTGTTGAATAAATAACGTTCCAAAAGTAGTAGACCTACCTCTGCATTCCCTGGCTTAGAGGATTAAACAGGAAATACCAAAACAATAAAAAAGCCCCACAGAAACAAAGCAGAGAGGCGTGCAAGTGATCATTTGATATGCTGTCATCTTCAACGTGGTGCTGCAGTTCTACAGTTCATCCTTTTTCATGCCTTTGGTGTAACCTGTGTAATGTCACTGGGCACCTGGAGCTGCTGCAGGCATCAGGGCTGTCACTGCTGCAGCCAACGTGTCACAAAATCTCTGTAATTCATCCCAGTCCTGCACCTGTGACAATGACAGCATGAAAATCTGGGTGCTGTTATTTTATTGTGCAGGCTGCATCACCAGGGGATTAGGAAGTGCCTCACTTGTAACTAAAAAAAGGACTTGGCTGCATAAAAGGTTTTTTAATCTGGTACATTGATCTCAAGGATACAAATGCTGCTTCTGGATTAAAGACAGTATTAACACCTAATACTTGGAGCAAGTTTCCAGATATTGCTTCTAAGTTCAGCAGAAGTCTGATTCCCTGAGTATATGGGAATGAGTAACTGTACAATTCCTTTAAAAAAATTTAAAATTACATAATGTTTTAAATAGAGAGGTGGTTTAAGGAGATGCCTAATTTGTAATTGCATATGATATGTATAAACCCATACCTTCATTTAGTTGAAACCTTTGCTGGATATAGACTTGTGTAAATAAATAGAAGCCAGATATAGTGGACTCTGAGAAAATAAATCTTTTCTGAACTGATTTTAACTCGGGCTAAAGAAAACCTCTGCATCAGCACTCTCTTTCTTCCCTAGTATAAGCGAGCTATTAAATGGAATATGCTTGGTTTAAACTGAATTTATTATCTTTAAAATAGTTCTTAAATCATCACCAAAAGTTTGCAGCTTCATATTACTGTGATCTTTCTGAATGTGCCTTGACACTGTTTGAAAAAAAATCCCTGCTCAGCACTGGTGTTTTCTTCACCCTCATCTTGCATTCAACTGAACACCAGCTTTTTTTTTTTTTTAATCATTGTTGTTATTTTGGCTTTGAAGCTGTGGGATTATTGGTCTGCTCTTGAATGCTCTGTTTCTCCAGGAAGTTGTGTGACTGTTAAAAAGTAAAACACGTTGGTTGGTTGACTGGAGCTGAAAATTGCTGTGTGCAGGTGCCTTCCTATGGTCTGCAGTGCCCAGCTCGGTGACTGACTCAGCAGTAACAAACTTGTTGAAAGAAAACAGCTCTGACCATAACCCTGTGCAGTCCAAAAGCTGCTTCTCTGGCACCACAGGAGCTGCCTCTGGGCATTTGAGTGTTTTCTGCTTCATACTCAGTGCCTGCAAGTGCTGGTTGTAAATCCCTGTCTGGGTCTTTGAGCGTTTCAGAAGTGAGTGGGTGGATTCTACAATAGCAGGCTGCCTTTTTTTTTTTTGCCTTTNCTTTTGTCTTCTCAGCCTTTCTTAAAGCAGACGAACCAATTTTGCTTTCTTTTCACAAACATCAGCCTCTCGCTCTTCCCCTGCCCCAGCCAGTCCCCACCGACCCAAGTTCCTCTGTTCCTTGTATGGGAGCCAAGTAGTTTGAGGACAAAAGCTTCATTGTGTGTTTGCTTCCATTGTCACGTCTGTCCTCGTTTTTAAACTACTGGAATAGGAATTCCTTTGTAATCAGAATGGGATTCTTCTCCCTTCTCCCCTGCCCTCGTTATCCCCCACAACATTTTCTGGCTGTGTGGTAGAAAGGAGTACCCTGGTCAGGAATTTCCAAATGTCCTGGAGTGTTTGTTCATGGAGGGTGGTTTGGGCAGGGGCTGCAATCCCCCAGCAGCAGCAGGGGGAGACAGATCCCACTGGGAATGGTTCCTGGAGCAGGGGCAGTGGGATTTCCAGCAGGATTCAGCTGCAGGAGTGGGAGCTGCTTCAGTTTGAGCCTAACCACACGTGCTGGGGTGAATTTGGGAGTTTGGGTGTGTGCATCTGCAGGCTCCTTTTCACCCATAAATGACATTTCCTTTTGTGCTATAAACCATGGAGACCAAGGCCAAGATAGGAATTGCTCTGGTCATGTGGTTTCTGCTTTGTTTGTGGTTTGGGGGATTTTTTTGGGTTTTTCCATCCTCTCAGGTCTCTACCATGAGAATGTGAGAAGCCATTCATTTCTTTAACATGTCCAGAACAAAAAGTCTGACCTGAGGTTAGATACTCTCTCAATTTCTTGCAGCTCATTATGCTTGATGTCATTGTGGGTAAAGATGGGACAAATAGGACTTCTCAGGGGAAAAAAAATTATATTTTTGTCACGGGCAGAACAGATGGATAGTGATGAGCAGATCTGCCAAGGCCATCATGTGGCTTTATCAGTTCTTAGAGTGAAATTGACATTGTTGATATAGGAAATATGTTCATGATCCATCATCAGAATTTCAATTGAAATTGTTGTTATTGATGTACTAATATTATTATTGATGTTCCCTGCACTGTTAAAAGACTTTCTGGTGTTTTAATAGCTCTTTTTTAAAAGAAAAAATAAATGTCAGCATTAATGGGAAGTTGTGGTTCCTGAGAGGAAAGTAAGACTCTTGCAATTATAGACAAAAACCTTAGCACTGTGTCCATAGCTATTTTTAGATGTGTGCACAGGGAATTGTATGGAACGCTTCCATTAATACTTCAAATACTGGGAGCCTCTGAAGCCTTGGATGTGGGAAGACTCTGGAAAGTGTTTTAAAGACCCTTTCTTTTGTCTTCATTCACCATTCTCTGGGTGAGAGGTGAGGGGGAATCGGGGGATATTTGCAACAGGACATGGGTCACTCGCTTGAGAATGAACTGTGAGGTTTGCTGGTTTTGCTTTAAGCAGACCCTGGAATTGGTTAAATTCTGCCTGCCAGGCCAGGCTGGAACACTGCAGAGGGAACAGCCTGCTCCTTGGGCTGGGAGAGCTTTGTGCTGCATTCTCCCCAAGCAAGGAGCTGATGGCTTCAAAGGCTCACAGGCAGTCAGCTGTGTGTTCTGGCCAGTGTGCAGGGGAGGCACCAGTTATCCACACTAATTCCTGATTCAGAGTAGACAAACTGTGGCTTAAATCTCTCTATTTTTGTTCAGAAGTGCTCAGTACAGCAGTGGTGTAATCGGGAGTTGGGCTGTACGTCGGCCCCTGAGGCTCTGGGAGATTCTGTGGCAGCATTTGGCTGAAGCCAAGTGAATTGAGAGATGGACTAACAGAAAGCTGACTTAATGTGAGAAGTAGGTGACTTTTGAAGTGACATTGTCAATGAAATCTACAGCAATGGGTTGTATTTTTTCAGAATTCTTCAGTCAGAATTCTTCTCTTCTTTATCAGAGATTTCCTGAACCCTGAAGGAAGAAGTTTCCAACTGATTATTTCTCTTTAAGATGCAGTGGCAGAGTAGAGCCAGCCCTAAAAGCAGGTTTCTAGGCAGTTTGCTCTTTCAGCACGTATGGCAGAGCCCTGAACTGCAGGGCTACTTGTGCCTGGCATGGCTGTCAAACACTTTGCACTTGAGGAAATACCGAGTGTCAAATCAAGCCCAGCTTATACAATTGGCTGTAACACAAAAATGAGCTCTTCTCTTTGCAAGCTACTGTTTGAATATGAGCTTACACAAGAGACTGTGAATGTTGCCTATTCTGCAAGGATGATTTTTTTTTTCCCAGAGCTGTGAAATTCTCATATTTCATCAGTGAAATCCATTGAGGCTTGACCAGTGCTGGGGAGATGTACAAAGGCAATAACCACACCGTTCTAAGTGCCAGCCTGGGAAATCTTGTTACCATTTAGTGCATGTAATTGGGACTAGGCAGGAACTCTGTTAAATTACTTTTGAGCTCTGCATGGGTATTTCCTAGCTTGCAGAACAACTGTGAAACTAAATTATTTCTGGGAAGTTACTTGGCTTTTTTGTTTTCTTTTCTAGATCTGGATGGGCCATACCACTCTAACCCACAAAATTTTTTACAAAAACAGGGATTGACAGTAGAGCTACAAAGCAGAAACTCATGTTTGCTGTTGCTGAGCCTTAATTTTTTGTATTTGCACATTATTAGTGCTGCAAGTCAAGTACATCTGTATCTAACAATATTATTTTTTTTTAGAAGCTAATTGTGAAGCTGTGGATGGTAAATTGGCTTGTCTGAGTCATAGCTAGCACATGTAAGGAATGATAATGCTGTATTTTGTATATATAACACAATAATAGTAAATTATAATCTAGTTTTGTTACATTAGAATTCTGAAAGAGTGGCTTTATCTGACACAAGATGTCACAGTAACCAAAAGATCATTGATTTGCTCTGGACCTGTATGGAAGGGAGAGTTATGAAGATGTTTCTTAGTTAAATATCTGAGCAAGGTTTTGTGCCAGTGTCACAGCACTTAAGTGCCAGAGATCCAGATTTAAACTCTCAGTGCTGGTTCTGTTTGCAATCCTGGCACCTCCAAAGTTTATGGTCAGGTTATGGAGTCTGACTCATCTCTGTGCAGCAGCAGAAGTTAATTGCTTGTTTAAGTGTAACACTGCAGAGTGTGGTGGCTGCTCTGCAGCAGGAAGGATTAGCAGCTGGAGTCCCTGGCTTCTAATCCTGTCTCTATGACCAAACAGGAAAATTTTTTTTCAGAGCAAGGTCTCAAGTAAGAACCCTCAAACAGAAGTGGAATTTTGTTAAAGTTATGAGCTATAGTTTAGGTTTTATTGAGAGATAGCAAGGCAAAATGCAGCTGGAAACGTTCACACAAAATTCTGTGGGTACTGGCTAAGGCTGTAGAGTTTGTCAATTTGCAGAAGTTCAGCCCTCAGTCTCATATTTGCAATTTTCTAAAAATAACTCTTTAAATGAGATATCTTAACGGGCCTGCTGCCACCAGAGAGCTCCTGGAGGAGTGTGGGGTTTGGCTGTGCCAGTTTGTCTTGATAGTCAGGGATTCAGCCTGGGGACTGAGCTGGAGCGGGAGGCAGAGTTGGAGATGTTGGCTGTCACTACAGCAAGGAATGCTGCACTTGGTACTCTCAGCTTTGCTTGAGGTGCCATTGAACAAGAGGTGAGAAGAACTTGCATTTAAAATAGTCTGGATTGACAACCATTTGGGGAATCACTGCAAATCATTCTGAATTCTAGCAAAATCTGCATTTGCAGAATCTTTTCTTGGTGACAAGAGCTGCTCTCTGAGGCAGAACCAACCTAAGCAAGCTGTGATGGGTAAAACAGTTATTGGCCATTCTTAAATACTTCCTGCTATTGGAGAGAAATAAGAAGAACAAGTAAGGTCATAAATTACAATTTTTTTTAAAGAAGTGGAAAAGTCTTGGAGAACAGCAGTTTGTGACTGTACCTACCTGAAGCCTCAACCAAGCATTGAGTGCTAAATGCTCTCTGGAAAAATAGAAGGATTGTTGCCATGAATTTCCCCTGACCTTAGGTTATGACAAAGTGCAACAGCTGGATGAAACATAGCCTGCATGGAATTGGGAGGATAAGTTGGAAAGTAATGAGCAGATCATACATAATAAATAAGTGGTTAACAAGAAATTGATATGCCTACCATATGGGAGCTGAATGGGTCTGAATAAAAAGAGCTGTGCTACTGGCTGTCCTGTATTCTGTATAGTGAATTCCCAGCACTCATTCTTTTAATTTTTACATTATTTAAAGATCAAAAACTTTGGGCAAAATCACCTCCAAAGTCTGTAAGATGTGCAGTTAATGCACTTCATTAATGCTGTGCTCTCTGTGGGTACCAAAAGGCTGAAATTCAGACTTAGTGTGGACCTGCCTTTAACTTAGAGATTCTTGAAGGCAGATTAAAAAGTCTGATGCTATGTAAGTCTTCCTGTAGGAGCTTCTTCCTACTGGCCCTTGGAAGCCAATACATCTTGACTGTGTTTTTGGTGTGGTTAAGATAGATGAGAGAAACAATTTCATATTTACAGCTCCCGTGGTGAAAATTCATTGTAAGCGTTTGCCTCTTGCCTAATGATTGCCATTCTTCTTCTTGAAAGATTTCTTTTTCCTTATGTGTATTTTACTAAGTACAGAATTTTTTTTGTCTTTACCTCTCAGTAACTGAGCCCCTTAGAAAACTGTCTGGGTGTCCCAAAAGGTTTTTTTCCTCACCCTTACCTCTCTGTGTGCACATGGAAGTGGTTATTGTTTGCTGTTTTACCTTCAGCAACAGCACTGGAACAATAAATCTAATGTTCTTAGGCTGGAAAAGTCTTTTTGGTTTCCAGCTCTTGAGAATAAATGCCACCTTGGTTCTGGAAAGAAGATTTAATTTCATTATGCATAAAATAATTAGAAAAAATACTCAGTATGTTTGTCTTTGCAGAATTGTTGTTCTAAGCCCTAATTAGTGCTACTCTAAATCTTACAGGACTGTATTGAATATGAGGATTTGTTCAGAGCAAGTACAGCTGTAATTAATCTTTGCATTCCCATCAAGAAATGCTGGCACATGCTGTGAGAAACAAGGAAGGAAACTTTCAGTTCAGGCTGTCTGAGCCAGTACCCAACTGCAGCTACAAACCACTGGAGTAATCTCTTTATCCCCTTCTAGTGTGCAGGAAAGGTCTGGGCAGAGACAAATCCAGCCCAGTGAGCAGCCTTTAGCTTTGATTATGCTGTTTAATTTCATATTCAGAAAGTGTCTAATGGACCTCAATCATTCAGGAGACTTGAAAATTGGCAACTACTATCACCTTAGAGATACCCAGTAATGAAAATGTACTCCAGAAATCTGAGAAATCAGGCACATTTAAAGGTGCACCCTTTGAATAACAAAGGGAGTCTAATGAAGAGATCCTTCTGAAATTTGGTGGAAGCAGGAGAGAACTCACATACTCAGTAATGAACATCTGTGTAGGTTAAAGCCATGGTAGCACAAGGACAACTTTTATTTGAGTTGCTACAAAAATACTTCATTATGCAGAGACATATATGTTAATGTTTATCTGCCCAAAAAACAAAGAATATTGTTTCTAGTGGAAGGGCTCCACTTGTCAGACTGGTTTCATCCGTTCAGTCTCAAACATACAATTGAAAAGGAGACTTTAATATTTGTGTTCCCATGACACGGGAGAGTTTTTGATATATGAAAGCTACATGCACTACTTGAAGATCCAGCAAGGACTGGCTTAGCTGTGTGCAGGAGAAGAGGGAGCTCCTGCTACGTTCAGTGTGCTGTATCTGCAGCTTTCTGACCCCGTGGTTGGTGTCAGGAAATAGGGGCAGGGGGGAAACAGGCACTGCCCAAGAAGGGGTGACTGGTTTTGTTAAGCCTGTCTCCCTGACATGGCTCTCTCTGCTCAGAGCAGCAGTGCTGACAGTGCACTTCAGAAAGTTCCAGTTTTACAAGTCAGCCTTTTGTACCTCATTTATGTTCTTTGTAGTGATTCAGCTTTCTTTTGGTACCCATTCAGCTTTTTATTGGTACCAAACCTTGCGCTTTTCACCTAGAACTGGGACAGCGAGCAAGGGAGTTTTCAGTGCCTTTAAAAATATACAAAAAGGTTCCCTTGAGAAAAAACAGAAAGAGGTTAAGGCTTGGGTTTTTCAAAGGGGCCACTGAATTTAATAGGATAATAGGTAATGAATGCTTTCAGGCTTTCCTGGATATCCTAGTTTATTGTAAGCTACATAGGATCAGGAACAAGTAACACTAACAGAAGAACAAATGAGCAAAACGTTAAAAACTAGGTCTGTTTTTATGACAAAGTCTTATTTGCTTATCTTCTCTGCTTTTCTACTTAGCAGGTATTTGAAGTTGTTCTTTACATGTCACGATGACAGTGAATTATGTTTAATGACCCATGTTCTTTAAAAGATGGGACCTGACAGAAAGCTGAAAAGGAAAATGCAGGTAGGATGGTTAGGCAGCAGTAACCTGCTCAGGTGGTGATGTTGTACCCTTGCTTCCTATCCAAATCCTGACCTTTTTGCAATGATTTCTCAATAAGATTGTAATGTCTTTAACGTACTTTCCTTCCATTTCTTCTCTTGCTCCTGCTGTCTCCCAGACAAGCCTGGTTTGCATTAAAACATGGAGAATTTCACTGAATGCAAACCACTCTTGGCTTCAGCTTCCCTTGAGCTGTAGCTCTGGACAGAGTAGTCCCAGTGAGCAATAGGAGATGGTGGTTTGGGGAGTTGTGCTTTGCCTTGTGCTCCTGCTTATGCTGGGTGGGTTTTGTGGAAGCTGCTCTAGGGAAGGGGCAGGTGCAGCCTGGGGTGACTGGGCACAGCTGAGGGGAGAGAACAAGCAATGGGCATCAAATGGGCACAAATTTCCTTTAGCTGGTGCTTGCCAAGGAGTAATGGCAGTGTCTTTATGTCACTGATCCTTCTCCCAAGCAATGGTTCCTTTCCTGATGCTAAAATAAGAATCCTGTAGCTCAAAGAGCAGTTTTCTTGGGTTTTTTTCAGTGTTTGTGTTCCGAGTTGCTGGAGTATCTGAAGTGTTCACTGACTGTTCAAATGTAGGCTCTGTTTCACAGGTATTGAGTGTGGAGGAGGAAGGGGAGGTGAGCAGAGGAAGGGAAGAAACAGTGTTTGACTTTTGACTTCTGGGTTTATGTGCAGTGGTAGCTGTGCAACAGGGGAGGGGTTCCTAGATCACATTACTTGAGACGCATCTGAATGTGATGCTGTTCCAGGAAATATCTCAGTGCTCTAAAGTGCCACAAACCAACCAGCTGATAAGCAAACACTGGTGGAGGGAGCAGAGCTGTTGAGTGCCCTTCCCAAAGGAGAAGTGTTTCACTTCTCCTTACTCACCTGCCCTGCTGGAAAAGCTTCTGTCACCAAGGCAGAAAGCAGCGTGCTCCCCACCTTCTCAGCAGTTTGCAGTACACCTAAAGCAGCTCTGAGGAGTAAACCTGTTTCACTCTATTACAGACTTAGGATTTGGGGGAGGGCAGGAAAACTTCTTGGAAACATCATGCAAGATTTTCTGTTTGAGAAAGTGGAAAACATGTTGCTCTGAGCAGTAATTTATTGACACCTTTCGAATGTCTCCTCTGTACACAACGCAGATTCCTGCAGTCAGACTGTGGCAGACTTGTGCTTCACTTGGCTTTCCTCCTGAACAAACTGTTGCTGTTTGTCCTTAGAAGGTCTGCTCTCTACCCCACCCCCAAGGCTCTTCGTTTGACTTGCTTTCCTTGATACTGGCTTAACTCTACTTTGGAAAACTCAGTAGAATCTCAAACTGAAAGGCACTGGTTTATTGATGGAACTCTTTCCCATTTAGTTCCTCCTCTGAATTCAAGACTTTGATCCATGTGGTTTCAGTCTGGTCAGAGTACAGTGGTGAATCAGTAATG
Organism: Bombycilla garrulus; assembly: GCA_013400315.1. Classification (NCBI taxonomy): domain Eukaryota; kingdom Metazoa; phylum Chordata; class Aves; order Passeriformes; family Bombycillidae; genus Bombycilla; species Bombycilla garrulus. The sequence goes on from VXBU01005489.1 coordinate 678,318, forward strand.
GTGTTAGCTGTGGGCAGGAGACAAAAGAGCCACCTACTATATCCTCTTTTTCTGTCTTCTTTCTTCCAGCCCAGCACATGCATTCCTGGTTGCAGGGAGTTCAGCTGGCCTTCCACGTGGCTGGACTGCTGCCCTCTCTCCAGTTCAGTAGGATGTGACCGAGGCTTTAATTAGGATTTTTTTTTTTAATAGGCTAGTCTGCTCAACAGCTTGGAAAAGTTTGTTAAACTCACTTCATTTTCCACTGTGGCTTCATTAATTTCTATGTGTAGCTGAGGCTTAAGGATAGAAGCTGTCACCTATTTCTGATAACAGATTTCATCTGTAGATTTGTTTTCAGACCTGAAAGAGAACAAATTCTGAATTTAAGTTAAAAGTAGTTTAGGTTGCATGAAACCTTCATACTGAAGTATCAATAGGGTGAAAGTTTAAGTGCAGATTTGGAGAATTCTTCCTCATGCCAAAAAAGGCACCAAGGAGAGAATATCTAGAATAGCTGATATGTTATGAATAGATAAAAAACCTTGCAAGATAATGCCCGTAAATATGGACACAGAGAAAACTTGACTTGATTGTGAATGGAAACTGAAGTTTATTTCAGGTCACCAGAGGTCCTTGGAGGTTCATTCCTGCTGGACCTGACCACAGGGCTGTCAGTGGCACTGGAGAGGTGAGGTTGTGGAGAGGGCACTCACTGCTTGGGTGAAACCCTCCCACAGACCCCAAATACAGCTGGGAACTAATGAAATAAATGTTTCTTGGCATGTGACATGAGACAGCTTGATCTGGGGGATTTACAGGAGTGTGTGAAGGTCAGACGTGGTAGATCCAAGTCTTGATCTAAGTGGGGGACACAGCTCTGAGGAGCTTCTCAGAGCAGAGAGCAGGGTGAGAATTTGCACTGGTTGGAAAGGCAGGCAGGGTAACACAGGCAGAAACTGCACCTCAGAGTTCAGAGCTGCTCAATTCTGAGTCTCATAGAACTAAAAAATACCAAACTTGTATTGAAAAAGGAGGTTTTTGTATCTGGGGCAAATGATTTTTGAGAATCAGAGATGAAGCTGCCTTGAGGAGTCCCTCAGACTTGCAAGCCTTGTGTTCCCTGTGGTTGAGCCTGCCAAGCACTGAGGTAATGGGCATGGGGCACAACTTCAGAGTAATGTAAGCAAGGTGGAATTTAATTTCTCTACCCACTTGATTTTATAGGAATCAAACTGTTAAATAGCACACCTGAGTGCAGCTAAGACTTAGGTTGCATTTTAGCTGAGTTTTTCTTCAAAGCTTACTTTCAGATACTGAGCAGCTTTCTGAGTTTTGCAAGACCATCTGCCCATCTAAAAATGTCTCAGTTGTATACATACAGACGAAATGAGAATCTTATTTAGAACAAAATTTTAGAGAACTATGAGGGACACATGACACTTTGCAATCCTTATAGTCACCATTTAACAACAGACACATTTCAGTATGACATGTCTGAGCTAATATTTCCCCAGAGAGTGGAGCATTAGGACACTGCAGCAAATCTTTGGTGTGTAAGTGGAGCAGGAAGCATCGTTCTGCGAGATACTCAAGGTTATGCCTCTTGTAAGTGCATCCAAGTTGCTGAGCTTTCCAGCTGGCCACCTGCCATGGAAAAGTCCAAGCTCAACATTCTCTCATGGCTGGTGTTAGCTGCTCTTTCAGCCCACAAGATCTAAGATATTTATTTCCCATCCCTTGATCTGATAAGATTTGAAAGGGAAACTTGCTGGTAAACTTGTGATTTAGTCTTGATCAGATAGTCAGTGCTGCTGAGTAGATTATTTCAGAAGGTGCTTTTTTTCTGTCACTGTCTGCTCTAGCTCTGCAGATGTCTCCTGTACAGAAAGCAAGTTTCAGGTTTGCATCCTGACCTGCTGGGAACAAAGCATGGGCCTGGGCTCAGGGAATAACGGGATTGTGCATCATTCCAGGGGATGTAAAAACATCCAGTTGTTTCTAAATTCTGCCGTGTTAGTTGAAAATGCCCATTTTTCCTTGGCAGCTGCCCACTGAGAATAAATGGGATAATCTGCTGTGATGGGCCAGGATCTTGGATCTGTCCCTCCTTCTGCAGCTCAGGACTTTGTTCTGACTGTGGCAGGAGTGTGTTTCAGTTGCCTTTGTGGTGCTGAGCTGGCTGTGCCTGGAATGAGAAGCTGAGCCTGGCGCGCACTCGCTCGGCTCCACGGAGAACCTCCGGTGTGGGAGATGAAAGGGCTCTGGCAGCACTTGCAGACAATGAATCCCCTTGGACAGCTGGCAGGGAAACAGGAAGGAATCCTTCCCTGGGATGCTTAGGAGTAGGTCTGGCATCCACTCGTGCCAGGACTGAGCCGGGCTCGCTGCTGATGTTGGATGCAGTCGTTGGACTGTTTCTGTTGTTCAAACATGACTGTGATTCCTCCCCGTGAATTTGGTCTGTCTCCCCTTGCATCCACTCCTTGCCTCTTGCTAGCTGCTGGTCAGTGAAGGGTAGGACATGCTGAGTCCCTGTGGCTGATGTGCAGGTCTGCCTGGTTAAGGATTTTTCCAGATTTATTTTTTCTAAAGCTAACATTTAGCGTGTTTGTGTTACACTTTGTGTTTTGTTTGTGGCCAGTACTGTTTTCTCTGCTGTTTGCACCTGTTTTTCTTCCAGCCACTGCAAATCTGTGAAGCAGAAACAGCAGTGATTAAGACAGTAAGTATGAGTAAAATCAAAATTACAGGGATTTTTTGTTAATGTTTCTTGAAGCTTTTAGTGTAGGATGGAGCCTGCCTTAGTCTATTAACAGAAAATTCCTTTTTTCCTGGAGACACTGCTGCTGGTGTGCATATTTGAGACAAATGGACAGAATTGTTAACCTAGTCCAAAAGTAATTTATCTCATCTACATCCTGTTGATACATAAAAATACCTAGAATTTCAGGAAAAAAATGTAACTTTGGTTTTCCCTTGCAGAATTTGGGAGAAAGAATTGCTGTGTTTGACTACTGGAAAAGGCTAACACATGTTAAGAGTGGCCCTTCAGCACAAGAACCCTGCTCCTGTATTTCTTAGCTGCAAGGCTGGAATTTCAGTCACAGGATTCCACAAATCTGGAAGCTCTGATTAGCCTTAAGTTTTTCTGGATAATTAAATAAATATTTATCACCTATTATTATCCATATGCTGCAAAGCACAGTTAGGCCATGTGTCATGTAGGATGAGTTAATATAAACCCACCCTGATGTGTACCAACAAATTTTTCCATTGCCTGTTTGGACTGAGCTTACCAATTATGACTTTTTAAAATATTTTCAGACCTTAACATCTGATCCACCTACCATGTGTGAGTAGGCAAGAGAAAGGAGAGGTAATTTTTAGAAGTTTGGAACCATATGGTGCTTTTTTTTTGTAGTTGGTATGTTTGTAGGGTCCAGATAGCGGCAACTTGGATAAGCACTGGAGTTGCTGGATGGGAGCCAGGAGCTCAGTCTGTTGTTAAGGAGGAAGTTAAATAACACTGGAGAGATTTGATAGCTGGAATTCTGTACAGCTTAAATAAGAAGTGGTTGGTCTCTGCCTTGGAGCTGGTGATTGAATGAAAAATTAATGTTTGTCTTGTGTCAATAAATTTCGCTGCCCAGACAGGATGTAGAATATCTGTAGAACAGAATTGCAGTGTCCAATGGGCATCAGCATTTCAGGGCAATTTAGGTTACTTTAGCATCCTCTGGGGGAATTCTTAACAAGCACAGACTTGCTCACCTCCGTGGAAAATAATACTGAATTCATCAGCTGTCAGAGAGGAGAGAACACATTTCTGGCTGCAGTAAATCCATGCCCTGTTAGCAGTGAGGCTGAACAGAAGTGCAGATTTAGGAGAAATGTCTTGAAGGAGCCTGCAGGCTTGGGCAGGGGGAGTTGTTTGTTTGTAGTTGTCCCTCAGGAGAATTTTAGCCCTTGGACAGAAGCAGAGTGCAGAGCCTGAGCCTGTGCACTTCCAGAGGATTTGTGCTGTGGTGCCAGGGTGCCAACCTGCTGCTTGTGTCCAGTACCTCTCACCGAGGAAAGCATTTTCTGTATCACTTTTTGATGGTGAGGTTTTGGTTTCTAGTTTCAATACCCAAAAACATGGGTTATCTAACTCCCAAACAGTTTCAAATACTGCTCTCCTGGTTATTTTGTAACCTTGCTCTTCCCTTGGGCCTCTTGCTTTTATAAAACATCTGAAGTGGTGACATTCAGACCCCTTACAATCAGGAGGTGATTGACATCCCAGGAAACTTGGAAGAGAGGAGATCTCAGAGTTTGCAAACAAAGATTTTGCTTGCAAGTTTGCTTTTTGTCTGTATGTGTCTCAAGCAGCCCTCATGGAATGGTTCCTTAAATGACGGCCGGCGTTGGATGAAATTATGTCAGTGCTTTAACTCCATCCCATTTATGTATCCAAGACCTCAGAGCTGGGAGATTCCCAGGATTTAGGGTCTCCTGGATTTCCTCTGTATTTCTCAGCCCTGCTGCTGAATGTTTTACAGCTCCTGAGCGGAGGGTGGTGGGTGTTTTATCTGGGTCAGGGTTCTCTCACCTTGCAGACTCTGCTGCAGTTTGTGGCAGTTATTTGCAGTATCTGTTTCTCTGTGGGAATTCTGTTAGATCTGTAGTTTGTGTTTCTATTAGATCTGCATTAGATGCTTCCTTGAAGTACGACATTTCCTTCCTCAGTGGTTTAATCCATCATCTGAAACAAGCTGAGACTGACAAGTCTACCTTAAACTGTTGTGCTCTAAATTTGGCAGCCAGAGACAGAATGATCAGGAAGGGCTAAATTAATATTATGTCAAAAAGGCCTTGGGACAAGGAAAGGAAAAAAGCCAGTTTGGAACAGAGGGTTCCCTTTCAAGTCTTTCAGTTCAGAGCAGAATTTAGAGGAACTGCTTTTCAGCAGGAAAAGTTTGAAATGAGCCAGTATTTTAGGGAACTGGACAATGGGATGTTTCACTGTCCTTTATGATTTGATCAAGGCTCACTCTGAATAACTGGGGGTTACAGTGACAGGTTGATAAATTCTGCCCTTCCAGAACATGTCTGCTGAGTTTCTGGAGGTATTTTAAAGTAATCTGCATATGATTGCTGAGCGTTTATTTTCATGCAATAAATACTGCTTGGGAACTCTGCCCAAAATGAGGCTATCAATGGCAAAGGAAGTGATGCCAGATTAGTTATAATATTTCTGTGTGGAGATTTCCATGTGCTCTGAATGTAGCCTGAAGGGACAGGGATGTTGAATTCAATCAGTTATTTTCATGGTGACTTATTTGGAGCTCATGTTAAGATGGCATTCACTTAGTACAAAGTATGTAAATTAAAAATTTCTGTATTTCATGGCTTTTGCCCCTTGAGAATGCTGTGATCAAAATAATCTAGCATATAAAAAGAGTTTTAGAGGACTATTTCAGGAAGTAGGAGTATATGTTTACATTTCAGCTTTCCTCCCTTTCTCCTCTACCAGTCAGTTTTTAAACAAATTGTACAATTTTCTCTGGCTTCACCAGACTTCATACTGCAGATAGGCCAGTTTAAAAGAATAACAGTTTTAAAAAAATAATAATCCAATAGCGATACTGCATCGTGGGCTCATTTGAGGCCTTGTGTTTGTGTTTCTTGATTCCCTCAGTTCCCAGATGTGCAGTGACTCATCCTCCTGAACAATGGGAACAGCATCTCCTACTCCTTCTCTTGGTCCCAGTTGGCAAAACTGTTACTCAGAGGATCTGGACTGCAGGGGAAGGAGAGATCAGCAGTGACAGAAATGAGTCACCCCAGCTTTGTGGTCACTCTTGTGTGGGGAGCAAGGAGTGCAGCTCCAGTGGTCACTGCTGTACTCTGGGGCACTAAAAAAGGACCATCTGAGCTACAGAAAATTCATAACTCAGAGCTCACTGTTCCCTCCCCCACGGCTGGCCTGTAAAACATGGCTGTGGGCGCAGGAGACACCACTGAAACATCTTGATTTATTGTTAAGGAGGATGAAAATCCATAAAAATAGCAAACTGGTTTGTAACTTTCCAATGTGAAATGTACTAATAGGGTACTAGTTTAAAATAAATAAATAAGAAATGTCAGTGTGTAAATGCTTCACTGGCAGACTCTGCTGGGCCAGTGACAGAACTTCCTATCTCAGCATTGTGCTGGTTGAAATTAAATAGTCTTTCATATTTTAAGAGCATTATTTATGAATATTGTTAGGGTATTTTTAAAAGAAATAGTGTACTTTAGGACAATGCAAGATGGGCGTTTTTAAATCCGAAAGGCAGAAGTTCAGCAACCTTCGATGAACATCGTTGATCTGAGGAAGTTTCTGGAGCTGCCACAGTTTTTCTTGCAACATCAGCCTGTAAAAGATCTGATCTGGATCTTTTATGTTTGTTTTTTAAGTGAACACACCACGATCTGATTATATTTAGGTAGTTAGACGTAGTATAAACACACATAGAGTGTATAAATATACATATATTATAAATAACTTCAGCTTTCATTTCTTCTTTGCAAGCATAGCTTAAAATAGATTGTGATGTTAAAATAACCTTTTTTACTCAATAGAACCGTTAAAATACTGAGATTGAAGACATCAATCTGCATAAAGATATTTTTAGTATCTGATGAATCAATTGCAAATATTTGCTGACACTTTTATAGGAAGTCATGGTCATGGACCTGAAATAACTGGCTAAGATCTGGAGGAGGAGAGCACTTGAAGTGCTAAGCCGGCTCTAAACGGAGCTGAATGCCCAGATGGATATTGGAGAAACACTAAATATTTACACTGAAAAAGCCAAACCCGCTTCTTTATGGCCAGTGTCTTGAAGAGAAAAAATAACTCAACACAAAAGGGGGAGCTGATACTGTATTTTGATAATTACTTGCTTAGAATGGAAAATTACTTTGATTTAGAAACTGTGTGTATGTTTTTATGTACATAGGTTTATATATATAAACATTTTCTTGTATATGTGTCTAATACACAAAGCATGAGACAGCTTTGCATAAATAGTAATTTCTTAGTGGAATTCAAAAATCCATTGAAGTAGGTATTAAATTTGCTCAATAAATTTGACATCTAGATCTAATTAATATTGCTGTCTATTTTCTCTGAATGACTAGGAAAAATGCATATGAAGAGGAATGTTCAGTTAGCATAATTGTTTTAATTAAAAACACTAATAGCAAACAGTTGTGAAACCTGGAGTTTCCATATTTTCCTCATGTAAAATGTTACGTGTTACTCATCAAGTCAGTTAATGCCCAGTGCATGTGTGTGCTGCTGGCTGGAGGAACTGAATGTGCTTCCCAGAACATCCCAATTTGCTGTAAATCTGACTAAGATGTAGAACAAGGTTATTCCAGGAGCCTTTGGAGCAGGAACTGAGTCCACATTTCAGTAGAACTTAATACAGGAATCGTTAATCAGGGAATCATTAAAGCAGGAGGCTTTGAGTGTGTGCTCTGGGTTTGGGGTTATTATTCTGGAAGGTTTTTGCTGGGTGTTTTTCCTCCCTTCATGTTTGTGTGCTTTAATGTTTTGAGGGTTTTTAAACTTCAAACTCTCTGAAGCTTGTTGAGGATTTGTTGTTTTGGCTGGAAACTTAAGTTGATTTAAGTACTGGATGCCTTTGGATTCTGTGCTAGAAGAGAATATTCAGATTGTTTCAGATCTGTCAGACCACGCATATGGAGCTCACACCTGTTCCAGCCACCTGCCTTGGTTACACAACTCCCACATTGCTGCTTAAAATTTCCCTGACCAGGTTACGTGGCTTAATTGCAACATTAATAAGAGCTGGGTAAGAATCTAGAGAAGTCTGTTTTCCCTAAATCACTGCAGAAATGATCATGTCTATTTTCCATTAATCAGTTTATTTTCTTAGCTCCCTCTCAGTGTGCAGAGTGATGGGTGTGTGGGGTGGGAATCAGGGCAGGCAGAAGCTGTAAATCAGGTGATGCTGCCTGTGTGTCCCTGCATTTCACAGGCACACGGCTGCTCCCTGCTCCAGCGTGGGAGGGTGGACAGACAGACAGACAGGGACTCTTGGAGAAACTGAGTAGAAAACTAGAAAAATATCTGTCAGAGATGGCTCCTTTGCAGTATTTTTGCGCATCTGAAGGCACTGTGTGGGATGGAGCACAACAGATAAAGAAGGGGTTTTTTTGTAGCTTCAGTGATCTTTTCTTTCTGGGCTCTCCCATCTCCTGAACATGACTAATGCTGTACAGGAAGCCCTTTTCTCTTATTCATGCAGTCTGTGATATCTCTTCTGATCCACAGAGTGCCAAAAAATACAGGAAATTACTTTCACCTTATGAAAATTCATGATTGTAAGGAAGCTCTTAGAGCAATTGTTCTTTGGAAACTTCCCCTCTCCCCCACCCCACCTCCCAAAAAAAGAAGTGTGTTTTTTTTGTGCTAGCAAACCATTGTAAATCTTTTGTTGATACGTGGTAGTCTTTTGCAAATCCATGTGTTCTCTCTCCCTTATGAAAAGACACTTCCAGTTTTAAATGTTAGGAAATAATAAGCTCCAGCTCCTTTTGTGTGTGCCTTATGCTGGGAGCAGTAGCTTGTCCAACACTGAATCCTCTGATCTCCAGTCTGGTTCCTCACAATGAGCTCTTGTGCTCATCTGTTTGAGTTGTGCTGGGGGCAGTAATTCTGCTCTGCTGTCTCAGGCCTCTGCCTAGAGGAGGATGTGTGGTTTAGGAGTTGATATTGCAGCTGAGTCCAGGGTGGGGCTTGGAGGAAGTTCCATTCTGAGTTAGTGACTGGGTGAGGGCACCTCCTGTCCTTTGGTCATGACTGCCAGCCCTGCTCTGGGATAAAGAATGGGTTTTCCTGCCTAAAATCACTAAAAGGCAGCAGGATTTTCCACTTTATCTTTCTGATGACATGGCTACAACTGCAAGACACATCCTGATCAATAAAGAAGACTCACTGAATTCCTTCTTCATGGAGGGAGGTATTTGCAGGAGAGTTTCACTCCAGAGTAGTCTGGTCTGTGTGGAAACAATATTGTTACTTCTTTAAAAGTCTGTGCAGAGATTCTTGTCCCCACTTAACGCAGAGGAGCCCTTGGATGGAGTGGGACACACAGGCAAGCTTGTTTGATAAAAGACCAAATCCTCTTACACGAGACTGAATTTTCACACAAGAATGAATTTTCCCTGTAAACATTTCTATTTTCTTCTCAATATAACTGCTAAAGGACTTTGTACAAGATGAGCAAATCTATTATTAAAAGTCTCAAGCCCAGGAGGGAAGCTCTCTGTAGAAGAGCAAGTCCTTGAAAATGTTCCTTTTCTCATCTGTTTGTGACAAGCAAGTCTAGCTTAAATCATCATAAATTGTGTGGGACTTAAATTTCCACTTTTCTAAAGATATGCCAGCCAGTCTAGGATATGCTTTTGTTCACTGTTATGAATTTTAAACAAAATACACTGGTCTCTTATAAATGTATTTTAGTTTTTACTCCCACTCAGTGTCAGTTAACTGCACTTATCTTACAAGGGGTAAAAAGCCTAATTCTTTAAGTCAAAGAACTGACTTAATGAACACTTCTGTTTTATTATAGAGATTTACTGGATAAATCTGAGCATTTGTTCAAATCTCTTCTCAGCTTTGGTTTTTCCAGACCTGGTGATATTGCTGTGTTAACCTCAGTGCATGTTGGAAGGAGATTGGTTCTGTTGGATTTGTTTTCCTAGAAGCAAGCTCAGGTGCCGTGTGTTTCCTTTCCCACAGGGTGAATCGGTGAAATACTTCCTGGATAACCTGGATCGGATTGGTCAGCTGGTAAGAAACCTTCTCCTTCTGACCCAGAGAGCTCCAAGGGACAGGGAAAGCCTGAGTGTGCTGTGATTAATGGGCTTTGGTTGGGACTTTTGGTTGGTTTATTAAATAATAATGCATTCAATAATGGTGTTCTTCCTCTAGAAATAGTAAACTCCAGCTTTCTGAAACTGAAGCTTAGCATTTGTTGAATCTGTTTTGACAGACAACAAATGGAAATTGTGTTTGTGCACATATTTATCAGCCCTTCTGTGCAGTCTCTGGATCTCATTCTCTTTTCCTGATATTCTGATGGCTGGTGCTACTTCAGGTAGCAGAATGAAACCTTAGCAAAATAAAAACCATTCCTAGCACCTGTAGGATTTAAAATGGGTAATGAAAATGTCTGTCAGGAGACTTGGAGGAGAAAGAAGTGAGATGATTTTCCTAAAGAGTAACAGTGACAAGGTTCTGAGGAACAAATTTCTCTGCTGTGGTAGATTGGGCCACAGCTTGTGGTAGAATCACAGCTGTGGTCATAGAGTGTGAACCTGGAAGAAGAATTTCCACTAAAGCTTTCAAGATGCTCATTGTAAGAGTAATGAACTGTGGAAGAGCTAGATTTAAAAAAAAAAGTCAGTGATGATTTGATCTGCTTTACTGAACACTACCTAAGTGGCAGTAATACTGGAGCTAAGAATTTCATAATGAGGAAGTTAAACCTTGAACAAAGAGGCTTGAAGGATGCAAGTGTGAAGGAGTGAATTGGTCCTTTATTTTTATTCTCATATGTCTCAGGATCTTCTGTAGCTGTTTACCAAAGTTGAGCTAAATTGTTAACAGGCCAGTGTTTTAAAGTTGAGTATTCTTTCTTCATCTGATAATTTTTAAATTTAAAAGCAGCTCCTGGTGATTTTACCCATCCCTTCACTATTCAGGCTTTAGCCAGAATTTTTGAAGGACTTCTTTTGACACTTCTCTCCTTTCTTTCACAGAACTATTTCCCCAGCAAACAAGATATTTTGCTGGCCAGAAAAGCCACGAAGGGGATAGTAGAGCATGATTTCATCATTAAAAAAATTCCTTTCAAGATGGTGGATGTAGGGGGACAGAGATCTCAGCGTCAGAAGTGGTTCCAGTGCTTTGATGGAATAACTTCCATTTTGTTCATGGTCTCCTCCAGCGAATACGACCAGGTCCTCATGGAAGACAGGCGCACAAACAGACTCGTGGAGTCCATGAATATCTTTGAGACGATAGTCAATAACAAGCTTTTCATTAACGTTTCCATTATCCTATTCCTCAACAAGATGGATCTTCTCGTGGAGAAGGTAAAGACTGTCAGCATTAAGAAGTATTTCTCGGACTTCAAGGGCGACCCTCACCGTCTGGAGGACGTGCAGCGTTACCTGGTGCAGTGCTTCGACAGGAAGAGGCGGAACCGCAGCAAGCCCCTGTTCCACCACTTCACCACGGCCATCGACACCGAGAACATCCGCTTCGTGTTCCACGCCGTCAAGGACACCATCCTGCAGGAGAACCTCAAGGACATCATGCTGCAGTGAAGGGGAGCAGCCCCTGCTCTGTGGAGGTTTCACTGGAGGGTTCGATCGCGGTTTTTATCCTTCCTTTGTGGCCCTCGCGCGCGGCGCGGGAGCCGTGCGAATTCCTTGGCTCAGGAATGCTGTACACTAGCCAGTCCAAACAGAGGAGCTGTAGGCCAGAGGAGTCGTGTTGATGTTAGCTACTGAATCACTTGGACTAAAACACTACTGAAACCTGGCCTGGTAGGTTCTGTACCGAGTTTGGAACGCTGAATGACACAACCACCGTCTGCCTTCTTGGAGAACAGAAATCAAACGAACCGTGGATGGAAGACACGTCGCAGATGAATGCGCTCGTTTTTCAGAGACACTAATTGTACAAACTGCCTTTTTTTTTTTTGTAGTTTGGAGGTGCTGAATCGATCAAACTAACCTGAACATGATGAGATTGGCAGCTGTATTGGAGAATGTTCATGGAAGTTCCGTTCTTAACCCTTAGGAATATAACCAGGTCTTGTGTGCGTGTTCAGCTTTGCCGAGGGTCCAGAATCCACCTCCCAAGGTGGCTGCACAGCTCTTGTCTGAAGGTTTTCCATGAGTCTCCTGAGGCAGAAGTCTAAAACTGTGTGAGGAAACTCATGTTGGAGTAAATGGGGTGGGGACTTTAGGCCTCGCTGATAGGGAGAAGGGTTTATTTTGCACTATGAGTGGAGGGTGTTACATCATGGGAACACTGATTTCCTTGGTGCAGCAGCCTGTGCTGGAGCACCCAGCCATGTATCTGCACAGTGCTTGCTGGAGGGGGATGTTGCTCCATGGCCAGCCAGCACTGTCCTCACACCCACAGTGGGCAGCATTTGTGAATTTCAGTATCTCACGTGACAGGGCTTCATCTGTACTCAAAAGTTTGGAAGCTGATTAAACTCTTTAAGCAAAGGTTTTGGTAGCACAGCAGCTGCTTGATCGGTTCCCAACAGCTGACCTTGTAGGAAGACTGAACACCCTGGAGATCCCAGCTTTCCAGCTGCACTGATGTACTTGGACAGCAAGACCTTGCTGTGAAATTAGCCTTTAATCTGTGTCTTAATGGGATCTTTAGCCTATAGTGATGCACGTGGAACTCGGAGCACAGTCAGGTTTGGAGCTGCCCCTTTTGGGCAGTGGTTTGTGTGTCAAATGGCCAGAGGCTGTGAATCATTTGGATGTGAACTCCGAATTTCCTCGTGCTCTCAATCTCTGCCAGGTGCCTTTTCTGTGTACAGACATTGAATCTTTTCTGCTGCAGTGGGGTACATGGACAAACTGAAGATATTGTAGGGCTATCCTTTAGGTAACTCAAACATAGTTTACTGTGCAATTTTTGTCATAGTTTTTATCCAATAATAAAACCTGAAGGGCTGTTTGTACCCATAAAAAGTCAGCAGATTCCCTGGAGTTCTTATCCCCTTTGAGCCTGTAATGGCATGTCAAAACAAGCAAAGTTTTACTTCAGCTGGTAATCCCATGGGAAATGTGGTCACAGAAAAGTCCTGTTCCGTTGTCCTTTCATGTTAATTAGGATAAAATCTGGAATCTTTCTTCCCCTCTGAAGCTTGCAGATGTTCCTATCAGTATTTTTGTGTAGTTTCCTGATGTAGCAGCCTCTCCTGGCTTTCTTTGTGCAGGCTCCAGAGTGGAAGAGCTGTGGCTGCTTCAGGGCCTGTAACAGGCACAGAATTGAGGTAAGAAGCAACTGAGAAGTTGCAGATGGGAAAAATCTGACTTAAATTTCAGCAAACTTAAACAGGAATTAGCTTCCTTGTAACAAGTCTTATTTTGCCAGGACCAACTCTGTCTTTTAAATATTTATTAATTTTTAGCCTTGAAGGGGAAGAATGTTACATGACTAATATTCAGATGGGGGAGAAATCTTAAGATTATTACATTTGAAGAGGAAAATGTTTCACCATGGCATGATGCAAACAAGTTTTCTCATCACGTAAGGTTGGTTTCTCTGAGCCCATTTGTTTGGCTGAAGACTAAGGCTGCTTTCAAAGCCTTCAGATGTTTTCTGAGTTCTTGGTAGTGGTTTTCACTTCACACAAGACACTGGGAAAGAGGAGGCAGTTGTGGGCTCACCTGACTTCTAGGTTGACTTGACTTTAGTTCTTAGTTTGCTGTGAGCTTTATTCTTTCACCGAATTTTCCAGATGAGTTAATATTACGCTTGTTTTCTCAAATTAGTTAAACATTCCCTTTCAACTGTTTTTTCTCAAGAATTACCTCAGTTTGGTGTCTGAATCTACTGTAGTTTTACCTGGGAGGCATAGCATGGAATTTCCTGTTCTGTTTTTCTCTTGACACTCATCCATGGTTTTGTATCCTTAGTCACCTTATGGATTTACCCTCAACAGAGCTAATGATGCAACTTATATTTTAAGTAACTTAAAATCTGCACCTGGAAAAGAAACAGCATGAGAGATCTCACATTGAGCTCTCAAGCTGTTTTTTTTTTTTATTTTGTATGATATGGCAGTTTTGCACACTAAGTCAGTTTTAGGGAACCAGTTTGCCCACCTTGGGCCCATTATTACCTTTCTTGTTTTAATTGATGACATGGGCCTGAGTGTGGGGCTGCAGGTGAGAATCAGTGGTTTGGCTCTGTGGGTTCTGTCAGGTTTGGATAGGGATGGATCACACCAGGAGCCCCAGGTCAGGAAACTCCCCGTGCAAAAGTCAATCACTTCCCAAGTTTGCAGAGGAGCTGGCCTGTGAGTAAAAAGGACATGGGGATCTTTTTTGACTGTCAGATTGCTCTGCAAAATACTCTTCTTGCAACAACCGAGGGGGCTTGGGGGGTTTTTTCAAGGCAGGTTGGAGTATAACAAAGCCAGCAAATCATGTTGTGGTAAATCAGTGAATTGCTAAAGCAGAGCTTAGGTAGAGGAGGTTGTTCACACATCTCAGGACAGGCCTGGTCAGTTGCTTAGTCCTTTCACCAGAAACAAATAGAAAACTTTATTTTAAGTGACATCCTGGAGAACTCTGCAGGTAAACACAGCTGGAGAGAACATCTTTTTTTGTTAGTTTTATAGGCTTATTGTTCATTTGGCTGGTCAGGAAATGGGTCACAGGCAGGATGACCATCAGATGGAGACCTTGAACAAGTACTTTTTTTCTTTTTTTAAAGAAGAAAAGCAGCTTTTTGCTGTTCCTCCTCTGACACCCAGGGTCAGTGGCAGTGTTGCAGAGGGGCTGTCTCTCCTGAGGACAAAGAGAGGAAACTCTTGCAGCCTGTGCTTGGGGCAGAGGCTTACGTAACCCTGGAGTTTGAGTAGAAAAATGAAGTGGGAGTCATTTATCCAACACTACTTTGAGTTTGTTGTCCTCATGACAAGTGTTAAGCTCATGGAGTGTGTCAGCTGCACTCCTGCAGATTGCAGGGCTGTCAGGCTCTGAACAATCCCTGGGTGCTTTGCAAGGTGACTTGGTGGAGTTAAAAAGGAAGAGTGGTTTTCTGGAAGTGACATACTCAATAGGCACTTGTCACTTTGAAGGGATAAAATAGTTCTTCATGTTGAAAATTGACTAAAGGTGGTTATGGAATGAAATTACTGGCCACTCAGTTTTACAAATCAAAGATGCTTTCAGTTTCATGCAAAGAATGGATCTTATTTAATATGGCAGCCTAGATGATTTGATTTATTAACTTGATAATATATTTAATTTTTTTTTTAATTGCTGCTGTGTAAAACCTAGAACTAGGCATGTTACAAGAAGAAAGCTCCTGAAGATGACCATACCTGAGGCAGATAAAGCTGAGCTGCAGCCAAGCAGGCAGAATAAAGTAATAGCAAATAAACCATAGGGAAATGGAGTGGGAAGAGCTCATTTGTACGTGGCACTGGAGACAAAAATATCATTTTCCCTGATGCTAAAGTGGTGTGAAAAGTGGCGCATTTGGATTGTGTCCCATCCTGTCTGTGTGTTGCCCCCCATCCCCAGAGCCTCGTTCCCTCTGGGAATTCACCCATCCTGGTTACTGTGATCTGCAGAGACATGTAGAATTAAAGCAGTTGAAAGAACAGATGTGGTACCACTGAAGGAACCAGCAGCTTTCTTTAGTGACAGACAGCTGCCTTCCACAGAACAGCATTTTAGAAAACAGGTCCTCTGCTGCATTTAGATGGCTGTCTTTGTATTAACTATGTTTTAACTTATATTAACTTATGTTTTGGAGTCTTTTCTGTGTGTGTACTTCTTTATTTCTGGGGGGAAAAAAATCCTTCTGTGCATGGACCTAGAGGATTTCTCTAAAAAGCCCCTCTGATTTTCAAGCAGTGAGTTTTAACACCTGACTTAGCTTGGCTTCTGTCATCAAATTTTCAGGATTGATGGATGATTTGATGTGTGCCAGCTTGAGAGACAAACACGATATGCAACAACACCTCCACACAGTGCAGTTTGTCATGTAAACCCAACGCTGATCTCATGAGGAGAGCTGTAAGTTTAGCAGTACCCTCGTTTCTGTATTCTCTTTCTAGTATAAAATCACGTGGTGTAGTCAGGGGTTGAATAAAGCACTGCCAACTCTTTACCTCATACTCTGTAATTCTGACACACAAAGTGGTGGGTGGGGTGTTTCAGTAGCACTATAAAACATCTGTGCCTGCTTTTGTAAATGAGCTTTTATCAGTTTTTTAGGGAGCATCCATTATGGATCAGGAGGGCTGGTGTGGTCTGGGCCAGACTTGGCCTGAGTTAATGCTGACTCCACACAGTTCCGGGTGAGGACTGTCTAGCCTAGTGAGGAGTAATTGGTAATGCAAGACCTAGTGCTTTTTAATAATGCCTGTTTTGTAATTAGCTGGGGTGATCTCTGCTTTGTGCTGTGACGTGGGCACTTCTTTGTTTTAACACTAATCTTTTTTTACATAGATGGAAATGAGTAAAGCCAAGAGATTTGGAGCTGGAGCTGCCTCTCTGCTAACCAGGTGATGCTGCTCTTTGCTCATGCTGGTGGTTGGGCAGTTCAGCTCCATCCTTGACGTTTTTATCTTTCTAATGGCATTTGGAAAGCGGTGTTGAAGTTTGTCTGTGTGTTGATATGCTTGTGTTCTTACCGGGTGGGGAGCGTGCAGGTTCTAGATTGTCAGTGCTGGTGGTTCTGTGCCTGGCTGGAGGAGCTGTCCCAGCCCAGCTCTTGGCCTGTGACTGGAGGTCTGGTGTGGAAATAATCAGAGGGGAAAACAGAGCAGCACTGACTTCCGAGGTGGGCATTCTGGTAGAAAAAAAAAAGCCAAAGTATGTTGGAGGTGAGCAGGAGAGGGGAGCTAGTTTCTAAACAGATCCCAAAAGCAGATGGTGCTTGAAGACTGCATTGAAGTGAAATGCCATCTGCACTGACCCTAAAGCTTTGAGTGACTCCAGAGAGCCATTGGCTGTGAGCTGGGAGCAGCAGGCTGGCAAGGCTGGCTCTGCCACTGTAAATCTCTTCATCTGTTCATCACTGGGTGCTAAAACTCAATTTTGATAAAATACAGTATGCAGATCTCTGGCCAGACAGTGCATCTTACTCCTTCCTGACAGCTGCTTAAACTTTTTCAAGATACCAGAGCACGAGAAGGTAAGAGGCTGTTTCCATTCTTTGAGTAAAAACTACAACTGATGGAGAGGAACATTTTTGAATAAGTAGGACCTGAGAGAGCATCTTTGGAGGGAAGTGGCCGGTTTTGAATAGCACAACCTCTGTGCTGTTGCTCCCATCGATCTCTTGTGCAGGTGGTTGGGCACAAAGGCTGGGAGGAGAGAGCAGGGGGATGTGGAGGAGAAAGGATCTGTTGGGAGCTCACGAGACTTGGGAAGGTGGTTGGTGGACTTGGGTTTGGAGAGGAGTGTTCAGAGTCCTGTTTGCATTGGAGCCATTAACCCTGTGTAGGATAGGGAGTGTTCCTCCAGGCTGTGCTGTCTGCAATGTGAATGGGCTTGAACTGATGTGACAGATTAGAAGGTATTTCTGGAGACTCCACTGAACAACAGTGCTGGTGTTTCTCGCTCTAGTGAGGAGCTGTTTGTGGAATCAAAATGTACAAAAGCAAACTGACAGAACACCAGGCTATCTGTGACACGACCACATAGCTTAGGAAGCCAAGTGATGTTATCTTTTATTCTGCAATGTACTTGCTCTCTGGTGCCTATGCATTAACACACATACTATGCAATATCAGTCTTTTTTTTAAACCAGTTCACTACATTGGGCAAGAAAGGCCTGACTTTAGCCTTAATTTTCTTAACAATTCACAGGAAAGTACTTTAAAAACAGTGACAAACTAAATAAGGTGGAAAATGCATAAAGTAAAAGCACAGTCCCAGACTGCTCACATAAGTGTCTTTCTAGCACCAAAACAGCATCCGTGATAGAAGCAGCTACTTGCTGCAATAGTTTCAACTTATGAAAACTGTGTACTAGATAAAATTATATTGTGATGTGTAAAAAGTGTATTTTATAGCTTTGGTGACTTAGTTTACTGTTTTGTATATATGAATTTTATAAATCTATTAAAACTTGACTTGTTATACTGTTCTTTATGGGTTCTATGTTTCAACAGAGTTTGAGGTGACTTTTTTTTCTTTATTGATTTTTTTTTTTTCTGTGAGAGTTGTTTTTTGAACAAACAACAGTGTGGACTGTGTGGAAGTGCAGCTGTCATGCCATGAAATCTCAGTCTGTTACCTTTGGGTGTCTCCCACTCCTCCAGTCCTGGTTGGAATCATTCTCCTGAGTGTGTCCAGGAGCTCAGGCTGGTGACACATTAACCTGTGTGAAACCTGGACTCGTTCATCTGTGGCATTCCTGGGGCATTAGCACTGATGGGAAGTGGGAGGGGAGGCACAGCTGGAGTTTGCTTATGTATTTTGAGCTCAGCAAGGGAAGAGAATTGGGCCTGTTGAGATGGGAGCACCTGTTGGAGATTGCTCAGTGCTGTGTAGGATCTGATAATAAATAACAACGGGGACTTGCTACTTTCCCAGGGCCACACCTGTGTCTGGGAGCACAGCAGAACCTTTGGAGTGTCAGCAGTGTCTCTGTCACACAGCAGGGCCTTTTGAGGATCAGCAG
Source organism: Bombycilla garrulus (assembly GCA_013400315.1). Lineage (NCBI taxonomy): Eukaryota > Metazoa > Chordata > Aves > Passeriformes > Bombycillidae > Bombycilla > Bombycilla garrulus. The sequence goes on from VXBU01005489.1 coordinate 696,769, forward strand.
TGTCCCTGTCACACAGCAGGGCTTTTGGAGTGTCAGCAGTGTCCCCTGTCACACAGCAGGACCCTTGGAGTGTCAGCAGTGTCCCCTGTCACACAGCAGGGCCTTTGGAGTGTCAGCAGTGTCCCTGTCACAGAGCAGGACCCTTGGAGGGTCAGCAGTGTCCCTGTCCCACAGCAGGGCTTTTAGAGGGTCAGCAGTGTCCCTGTCACACAGCAGGGCTTTTGGAGTGTCAGCAGTGTCCCTGTCACACAGCAGGGCTTTTGGAGGGTCAGCGGTGTCCCCTGTCACAGATCAGGACCCTTGGAGTGTCAGCAGTGTCTCCTGTCCCACAGCAGGGCTTTTGGAGTGTCAGCAGTGTCCCTGTCCCACAGCAGGGCTTTTGGAGTGTCAGCAGTGTCCCTGTCACACAGCAGGGCCATCTTGTGGCAATCGGTGCTGCCAGAACTCAGGCTCCAGTCCTTGGGAATGCCATTAACCTTTCCTCACATTCTCTCACTTCAAAAGGTCACATCCAGCAGATTTTTGTGGCAAGTCTTGATTGTTTCTTGTGTAAACTGCAAGTACCAGGTCAATTCCACTGGCAGTACATGACTTGAAACACTTCATGGAGCGTTTTTGTTCCTTTCTACTGACAACTGGAAATGCAGCCCTCCAGCTGCATCAGGGCTTTGGGAATGGCTGACTCCTTGTCCCTGGAGTTGTGGGCTCTTTCAGGTGAGATGTGTTGCCAGTGTTCAGCACCTCTGCTGAACAGCAATTGCAAATCCAGTCTGCTCTAGTAGAAGGTTCCAGGTGTGATCAGTGTAGCCTGAAAAGCTCTCAGCAGCAGCTCCAGGGGATGTCTTTGGTGAGCTCTGTGGAGCACAGTGACCCTTTTGGGGCCCAGGTGTCCTGTGAGATGCCCCTTTCCTCACTCAGCTGCACAGATGTTGCTCCGTAAGAGCAGAGCTGCAGCCGTTGGTTCTGCAGGTGGGTTTGTCTGTCCAGTGCCAGTGAGTGCCTGTGCCCCAGGGAGACCTTAAACTCCGTATGTTAGCTTGGAATTACCTTCCCAGGAGCAGCACAACTCCCTGTTCAGAACCAGAGCATCTCTTCTGCAATTTCAGTAACCCAACACTGAAGATAAAAGGGAGAACACGTCTGTTTCCCCAGGGAGAGGCTGCTCTAAAATGCAAAGTATAGCTTGTATTTTTTGCTCAAGTGTACAAGGTGTAAGGTTTGGGGTGGTTATAGTAATATTAAAGTATTAGTTAGAACTTTTCGAGGAGAGAAATTAAATAAATCCTTGTGGTTTCTAGCTCCAGTCTGGTATCTCATTATCCTTACAGACCTGGGAGGAAGTTTACTCAGTTACTAATCCCAAATTTCTTGCCACTCTTCCCAGGACTGACTGGCATCTTGGGAAGCTGCATGGTGTTAAGGCAGGAAGAGTTAATTAGGACAAGTGTTCAGGGATTTTTACCAAAAGTAGCTTTCCCTTAAAGCCTCAGTTTTGCACAGCAGAAGCATACTTCAGTGAGAAATGCCATTTTTAGGGGAGAGAGGTGGTCACAGCCACTGTTAAATCACAAAGTGCTGGATCATGCTAGTGAAATGTCTGTGGAAGGTGCTGCTTTTCCCTCTCCCACCCTTGCAAGCTGTTGTAGGCAATTGCACCCCTAACTATCAAAGAGCATGGAATTTTTTGTTGTGTTTTTGGTTCTTTTTTTTCCTCTGGACAGTTGCTTTGTCTCCCCTCTCCCTTCAGCTACAGCAAGTCCTTGTTTTCAGAGCAGGAGTGGAATGTTCTGCCTGTTTATTCTTGGGAGAAGATATTTGTCTTTATGAGCTCGTAAAGCTATTAAAAGACTGGTTTTTACTGTGTTCAGGATTAGACTTCTAGAAGTTGCTTCAAAACAAGTGTCCTTGAGCTCGGGGCAGAAAGGGTGTGCCCGAGCTGCTCTGGCAGTGCAGGGTGCTGCAGGCAGGCGCAGGATGGGCTTTGGGAGATGCTCTGAGCCGCAGGAGTCTCACATGGACCTGTGTTGTGCTGTGGGGGTTGTTACACAGAAACCAACAGCAGCTGCAGGATGGAGGGCTGGTTCTGCTGGGGATCTCCTGAAGGAGCGGCATGTGCAGGATTCATCTGCCTGTCCCCACGAGGCACAGGAGCACGGGCAGTGCCCTCCAGGGCTGCCAGCCAGAGCCCTGGGCAGTGCCCAGGGAGCTTGGGGAGGCTGCTGGCACTGTGTCCCTCCAGGACACGCTGTCCCTTCCCATCCGAGTGCCTCGTTCCTCCCCTGCCTCTCTCCTGCCCAAAGCTCTCCGGGCTGTGGCTGAGGTGCTGCACAGGGAGCGCCCAGGTCTCCTGCCCACGGCCTGCCACACAGAGGAACTGTTCCTGGAGCTTCTGGAACCAACCCCAGCCCTGGCTGCTGCACTGCGAGTGACTTGTGCATGTGGGATTTAAATATAGAGCACCCTACTCCTTGCTGGAGGTTGATCCACAGCTTGACCTTCTAAAGTGACTCCTAATTATCTTGTCTGTATTTCTGTTTCACAGCTTATTCAGCAGCTTATTAGCTGCAAGTTATGTTCCCACACTTTCCAAGTAGAAGGATATCCCCAGGAACCTGCTGCTTAAAATGCAGGAAATCTTATTTAGGGGCTTACCTTCAATTTGGCCTACTACTTATTCCTGTGTCAGCTGTTTTCTGCCCGCCTTGCAACTCTGGTACATGCAGAGAGGAGCAGGAACTGTGCCTCTATGCTTTATTTCTGGTTATAACCTTCATTTTTGGTGTAACCTTGGCCAGTGCTGTTGTTCCTCTGTGACCCAGGCTGCCTCCAGTCCTTTCACTGGTGTGGGCTGGGGCAAAGTGCTGCTCACAGGCCCTGTGCTTAACGTGCTGCTGCAGCCCTGCATCTTTGCTGCTGTGAAGAGGAGCCCCTCCACAGGAATGTCTGCACATGACCAAACCCTGCAGTGGAGCATTGCAGGGACCCCCTCCTCCAGCTGCTGAAGGACTTCCAAGTGTTTTCAGCCCCTCCCTGCCTCGCACCACGAAGCTGCCTCTTGCCCGTGGGCACTGCTGAGCTGCTCAGGTGAAGCTCTGAGTTGCCATCTCATTTCTGTCTTACCTGGAGCACTTGTGGACGAGCTGAGCAGGTAAGTGATGGTGTCAAAAATACCCGTTTGCAGTCACAAGAGATCTTCAGCAGAAATTCCTGCTCTCACAGCAGCACCAATGTAAGCCAAGTGTCACAAGGCATCCTCCATCTGTGACTTCTGCCAGCCCTTCTGTGCCACCCCAGCCCTCTGTTGTCTTTGCAGTTTTATGATGGAAAGCTGCCTCTGTTCCCCTGGGCAGGATTGTCATCCTGAAGCTCTTTCTGGGAAGTTTTCTAAAGTTCAGCCTAATAACTCATAATACGGAATTGAGGAAGAGCAAACAAGGCTGAACAGAGTAATCTCTTACTTTAAATAGTAAATGTGTTCAGGCAACAACTGAGCGCGTTCGGGGGCAGCACTGGGATTTGTAATTCAAGCAGGGTTTGTTGGGAAAGTTTCTGCTGCTGGGAAGAATGTTTTGGATGAGAACCCGTCCCGTTCGGGCTGCCAGGAGAGGGCGGCAGCAGCGGCTCCCGCCTGCCCCGGCCCGGCGCGCAGCCTGCAGAAATGTTTCCAGGAATTGCCGTCATCAGCCCCGGAGCCAAACTCCCTTTCTCTCCCGGTATGAATCATGCGGATGTGAAATGCCTGTGTTTCCGGAATCCAGCTGAATTTACTGCAAGACCATCTTTGCTACTCACCTGCGTGTGTAAATCTCCGGCGTTTTTCCAGCGTTTTCCCGTTATCCTCTTGCTTCCTGCTCCAGAATGCAGAGTGCACAGGGCAAGTGCTCCGGAAAGCCAAAGCTGTTGCCTCCTCGGAAGGAAACATCCTCTCCCTTCTCCCAGCTGCACTGAATCTGATCCTACCTGCTGGTATTTTTAGACAGGAGAAATCTGGAGCTCAGCCATGAGCTGTGGGAGCGTTATCAGCGCTCAGGGCTGAGGGAGCAGGGCGTGCAGAGGGGTCAGCCTTCCCCTGGCAGCAGCAAAGAACCGCCGGGCTCTTGAGCTCTGCCTATAAATAGGCAGGAGGAGCAGAGAGGAGCAGCGTGCCCTGGCCATGGAAGGAAGGCTCTGCTCCTCCGGGTGCCAGCACAGCAGCCGGTCCTGTTCAGTGGGGCCTTACAGAGCAGGGAAGAGGGAAGGACCAGGTGGTAATTCCCAAGCAGAAAAGAGGAATGCACGTGTGGTTCCCCCTTTTGCATTAATAATCCATGAGTCTGTGCAGGTTTCCAAAGGTTTCCTCTCCTGTGCCAATCGACAGAGGATGTGAGGAGTTCCAGCTCACGCTCCAAGCCTGGCTTTGTTTGACCTGAGGCAGCTCTGGAGGTGCTTTGAGAGCCTGTCGGGAGACAGTGGTCAGACTAACGCTGCCAGGGGTCTTTCTGCTTTACTCTGTGCCCATCTCCTCCATCTCCCCCAGCTCAGAATGAGACTCCATCAGCCTGGATTGTGCTCCTGTGCCCAGCACAACCTCCAGCTGATCGGGGGCAGCGAGTGCACTCTGAGTGTTTGTGAGGGGGAGAGGAGAGGGAGAAATCTCATCTGTGCTTGGGACTGACTGCTAAGCAGAGAAGAGCTCTCTGTGGGGAGAGCTGCCCTGGTTTAATTTGTATCTGTTCAGATGGCCCAAGCTCCTGTGTGAGCATGTTCAGTCTTTAGTGGGGACCTGGCTGACCTCTTCCTGGCCAACTTCAGACCAAGAAAATAAAAGCACCCACGTGGGACTTGAGGTGGATGTGGAGTGGTGGTGTCATTTAGACCAGCACAGAAAAAACCCTTAGAGAAGAACTAATCACATCAAAACTGTGTTAGCAACCTCAGAAAACAAAACACCTTTTATTCCTGGGGGGAGTTGCTGTTTCTCTGAGACAGCAACAGCTTGGGGTGAGGAAAGCTGGAAGTCGGGCAGGGACGTGAGCAAAGCTGGCCCAAGGCAGCCCCAGCCTAATTGTCCTCCCACCGCCAGCGATGAGGGGAGGATTCCCCTTTGGACAGTTTTCTGGAACTCAGCTTCCTCCGCAAGGAGGAAAATTTGTCTCCGAGAACTTTGCGTAGCCCGGTGCTGTCCCTAGCAAAGGGCAGGTCCTTCCTCACAGCAGGCAGCTGGCCTGTAAACATTTCCCACTTCGCCAGGGCATCCACGGTCTCGTCCACTTGAGCCAGCTCCTCCTCAGAGACGTTCCTCTCCAGGGCAGCAATGCACGTCTCCAGCCACAGCTCGTAGTCCTTGATGGTGTCCGTGGCCTTGCTGTGCCCGGGGAGCCGGGGCTGCTGTGCCTCGGGCAGGGAGCTCGGCTGCTCCTCGTGCTCCAGCTCCGGCCCGATGGACAGGCCCTGGCTGCAGGTGTCGGGGGTCAGCGGCTCGGACAGGGAGGTCACGGCCTCGGAGTCGTTCTCGCAGCACATCCCGGAGTCGGAGCTGAACGGGAGGATGTCCTCTGAGGCAGACAGCTCTGCTGACTCCTGCCTTGGCCACGTGGACAGCACAGTCTGTGTCCAAGCATAGAGCTTCTGTGGTGAGAGGAGAAAGGTTCCGTTGTGGAGGGTGAGAGGCACCAGTTACACCTTTCCCGGCGTTTGCCAGGTAAGCCTGTTTATCTTGGGTGGCTCAGCTGCAGCTGCCAAGTCCCCTCTGCCAGGCAATGGGTTCAGACAATTCCTGGTGACCCTACAAAGCAGGAGCTTTCTCTTGTCCCTTTTTCTTGGACTGTGGCAGAGCTGCCTCCAGTCAGATGTGGACTTTATGCTCCCTGTTATAGAAGGTGGTAGGAGAAAACTGCACCAGATCACTCCCTGCTGTGTGAATGTGCTCTCCAGGAGAGGCAAACCAACGCCTCTCCAGAGGAAACTGTGTCGTTATAAAAACTCCTGAGATAGTGGTGAAGAATTGTGTTTCATCTTGTCAATGCCTGTGGTAACGTGTGTTTTATTCCCAAGAATAGCTCTTCCCCTCCTGAGCTGAAATGAACAAGTGGGAAGGCTGGCTCTAGGAAAGAATTAATGAAAGGAAAATGTCTGAGACAATTTCCTTTTTAAATATTAACTGCCACAGTGAGGCATATAACAGGTTGCTCCTGGCACATTTGTTCCTTATGCTTTAGGGGATGAACCACAGTACTCCAGCCATCCCTGGGTAAAAGGTGATCTTGTCTGCCTTGTTTCCAGTGTTGGAGTTTTTTTGTGTGTGTTTTTCAGTTTTTCACACTCCTGTCACCTATTTCTTCACCTTTACTTTCTGTAGCCCCAGTGATGCACTTGCAAAGCCCCCAGTTGCTCAGCAGTGACAGGATTAGCCTGGGCTGTCCCCGTGCTGTGCCAGGCACAGAGCTGGACCCATCCCTGCTCAGCTCAGGGGGAGCTGCAGCGTTTGAGGAGCAGGCAGGAGATTCCCAGCCCTTGAGCTCCCTTCCCTCACAGCCCTCACTGCTCCCTCCCCCTTCCCTCCTCCATTGCTCTCTCTTCAGGCAAGTGACAGAAAGGATAAAGAGCTCAAATTGAGTGGGTGGGAGAAATCAGCCCTGCCTCTCATTTCAGTCTGAGCATGGAGCCTCGGGGAAGAATTTCGTACAGGAATAAAATGGACTCTTTCAGCTTAGCTAATCCACCCTGCCCCCTCCCTCTGGGGCAACAAAAATTGTAAAGGGACAACTTTTCTCCTGCCTCGTCCCACCTCCAGTGCCCCTTTCCTCCCTCTGGGTTTGTCCAACAAAGGCAGTGCCAGAAGCTGCAGTGGGAGCTGAGCTAGTGAAGGGGACAGCAAAGCTACTGGAAAGCTGCAAGCAGCCCATGATTTTTTTGTAATGGCTCTAAATTCCCAAGAATAGTGAATCTGGGAAGGAATCCCAATTGCTGCTTAGCCCAGTTCCCAAGAAGGAAAAAAGCTGTGCAGATGTGGATTTTCTAACGGTACATTTAGGTTATTCAAGGCAAAATAAAAAAGGGATTATTGACTCAGGATCGCTACCTGAATTCTCAGAATCTCCTCAGTCTCTCTCATCCTTTGGGTGGCTTTTTCATGTGAACTTTGGGTGGGTTTGAAGGGCTGCAGTCTCTTATGTTCTCCTGTTTAACCAGGAAGGGATGAGCTCTGTGTGGGTTTTGTTTACCTGCAGGCAAGAGCAGCTAAGTGGATGTCCACCCCAAGGATGTCACTAAGACCTGCTGTCTGTGTGTGTGGCCTCTGCAAGTTCATCCAGCCACCATGTGAGGACAGCCTGGGATGCTGCACAGGCAGCAGGTGGAAATGTGAAATGTTGACTGTGGTGGGGAAACACCAGGACAATTAACTTGCATTCAGTTTTCGAGATGACTCATGCTGGAATAAGCAGCTGGAATAAAAAATTGAGTGTGGTTCTGAGTGCAACTCAGATAAATAAGTTGAGGGGTTCTTTCTGCTGCATAAGGACTGGTTTCCTGCCCCACGTGCTCCACCATTTCTCAGTTGCAGTTCTGAGCAGTGTTACCTGCTGCTGCTGAGGCACAGCTTGGCTCTGGCATTTCCTGTGGTTATTATGAGTATCTGAAGCTGTTTTGTGGCAGGTGGGGATCTGTGATAGTTTTCCAAGAGGAAATATGACTTCAGATTTACACTCAACGTGCTTGGCAAGTTAACTTTGCTCTCTGTTATTGTCTCGAAATGCTTTGTGCTCTCTTCTGTCAGGTTCCTTAACTATTTAATTCATCTCTGGCATTTATGTCTGCTCTCAACATTATGGCAAAGCCTCTTACAGAGATTATCACAGCTCTCTTACACTAGTTCATACTGTATCTAGTTGAGCTTTGCCTTCTCGAGGAAGCAGATGTGACATTTGGCAAGTGCATTGTTCCTTCAAGTTTGTGTCCCCTGTCATCAGAGGATGCTGAGCCAATTGCAGTATTTGGTGCAGGTGCAAAAGGCAAAAATGTTTCTAGAAAAGATTAGTGCAGGTGGTAGTTCTCTTCTAGAAAGCACTGGGTGGATGCTGACAGGCTGGGTGTTTAGATAAAGCAGAATTTATTTTTCTGGTGGTCTGGGCAATTTAGACACCTCTCAGACAGAAGTAGGGACCAAACAGCCACAGAGGCAGAGAGGGGTCTGGCAGCACCACAGATAAGTAGGAAAACGACAAAAAATGTGTGTTTATCCGCACCCTTTTCCTGCTTCTGTGTATCTGATTCTGCAATGAATGAAACTAGAGGAATCTCCTTTTTCATTCTGCTCATATGTTGTTACAAATACCGCCCACAGACTTTAGAATAGACAGCCATGGAAAATCCTGCCTCTGAACATGATGTGTGCCAGACAGGAATCACAACCAGGAGAAGATGGGTGCTGAGTGAGAATGGGGACATTATTTCTATTCCACCAACCATTTGGCTACTGAATCCTGCTTTTTAGACGGCAGAGGTAGAAAACCCTTTCAAGAGCTAAGGGTGTGTTAGCACTGTTCCTGGTCTGTCTAAATGTGATGTTAGCAGTGGTATGGGTGGGAGAGAAGAGACAAAAGATGAGTCTGGGACCCTCCACGTATTTAGGGTAATAATTTAGGATCCTTTCTCATAAATTTAAACAGAGGAACTGCAGCAAAGTACACACAGAATGTTTCCTCCCTGTTCCCAGCAGCCCCAGAGAGGGGGCACAGGAAAGGGCATAGCTGTGGGAATCCCTGCCCTCACTGCTGCTCCTGCTTGCAATCTGCCTGCCCTCCCCACCTGGTTTTGGGAGCGGGAAAGTGTGGCTGGACTGTGGCAGCGTCCCTTGGGAAAAGCCAAAAGCCCTGGAGCTTGTGCAAAGTGCTTTGCCGGTCAGAGCACAACACCCCTGTGTTCAGGTGTGAGCTGCTGCCTCAGCACCTCGCACTGAGAGCTCCTGAAACCTCCTGCCCTCACCACGCTGCTGCAGCACCTTCAGAGCTTTGGGCTGGGCTACACCGTCCCTGCCCTGCCCCTGCTCCAGGAGCGCTGGGGGATCGCGGCTCACCCTGTAGCGCTCGATGAGTTTGAAGCCCACGACGTGCTGCAGCTTCCTCAGGCAGATGGGGCACGGCTCCAGCGGCCTCAGCAGCGCCTCGTCCAGGCTCAGGGCGCCCTGCATGATGCACTGCAGCCAGCGGCACGTCCCCAGCCCCATCAGGTGGCAGATCTCGTGGCAGGTCACCTTTCAGGGCAGCAAAGATCACAGCAGTGCGTGGTCATTCCTGTTTCCGCTGCCCCGTCCTCTTCCTCCTCTGCTGTTCCCCCCTCCCTGCTCCCTGGCAGTCTGACCAACCTCTTGCTCAGCAAGGGCACTCCTCCAGCCAAGGCTTTTCCCAGAGGATGGGAGAACCTCGCTGCCTCTTCCCAGCTCCGTGTTTGTGTCGTGGAGAAGGAAGGGTGGGTGTGGGTGAGGCAGAAGTGGGAAGCCCTGTAGGCAGCGTGTTTGGAGCTGTGGGGCAGTGCTGCTGCTCTTCCCCGAGGACAATGTGGTGTTTGGAGGGTTTTTGTTGTTTTAGGGGTTTTTTAAGGGGGAAAACCAGTCCCACAGGGGCTTGTAAAGAGCAACACAGCCTGTGTGAGAAATGTGCAAGAAGCTGTTGGCAATAACAGATCTGGGACCTTCCAGAACAGACTCCATCAGCGTTTGTGCCAAAGCAAAAAAACTGAGCTGGAGTCAGCTGGCCAAGCATGACTGCCTTGGGAATTGGCAACTGTGGAAAGGCTGAGGATGAAGGATGCCTCTCCTCCCATTGCCACTTAATATCATTTGAATTTATTAGAGGAAGAGACCTCAAACTAGAAAATCCTGAGCAAATAGCAGGGGAGCAAAGGGAAATGGCTTCAAAGGTGCTGGTGTGACTGCTCGGTGTGGGCCAGCTCTGGGAGGAGCACTGGAAGCAGAGCTGGAATATGGCAGATGTTGGGATGGGGGAGAACAGCATTTGTGAAGGGGATGTGTTGGAGGTCAGGGGGTTTAAGGGTATCTGTACATAAATAGATGTGCAGTCTTTGATGAGGTGTTATTTTCATCCATCCATGTAACAGATCTGGCACAGGGACCCCTCCCCTTGCGGATGTCAATGTCTGAGGAGGACAGAGACACCCTTGGCAGCCACCATTATTTACACACAGCTCCACCAGATATTCTGATTAACCTCCAAATACTCTATCAGCTCTGACAAGAAAAATACTCAGGATTACCCAGGCATGAGCCTGGGAGCTGGGCAGGGTTGTTTCAGTGCCACTCCATGGCACAGCCTGGTTTAGTGGAAGGTGTCCCCGCCCATGGTAGGGGTTTGGGACAAGGTGGTCTTTAGGTCCCTTCCAACCCAAACTCTTCTGTGATTCTGAGGCAAGTCCTGCAGCCTCCCCATTACTGATGTTGTCATTTGCTCCAGGGGTGAGGGGAGTGGGAGTTGTCCATGCAGTGCACTAAAATGCAAGCTCTTTATGTCTGAGTTCAGTGTGTGGACTTAGCTGTGACTGCCTGTGCTTCTGGGAGCAGTGTCATGGCTGCTTCACTGCTCTGAAATATTTAACCCTACACAGGAAGAATCACAGGGTGCAGGAGGTTGCTGGTCCTACCTTACAGCACTGGACCATCTCCTGGGCACTGAACTGCAAGGTCCGGTCTCTGCCCTCCTTGCTGACTTCACACAGCTCCTCCTTCTGCGTGGGTGGGTTCCAGCTGCTGCAGCCAGCCTGGGGGAAATCCCCAGAAAACCTGGCAAAGCTGCAAACTCCCACTTCTGTGGAGAGAGGGGAGTACAAGTCAGGCATCTGCTATTTTACAACTGTCTCTCACCTTATGCAGCATGAAAACACAGCAGTGGGAGCAGAGTCCAGCTGAGCACACCAGGTGTGATGAGACCCACTCCACAAAAGGTTTGTATCATCTCAGTTACCTTTGTCTGGATCAGGAGCCCTCATCCCCCTAATTTCACATTGGGAAAACCTGGTTCCTCTTACCAGGGAATAACATGTAAAAGATAAGATTTGGCTATTCCAGTCCCACAGGGAAGGGCTGTTTGGTGCAGCATGCCTTAGTCACACTGTGCTACATCACCAGGGACACCAATCCCACCTTGTCCTGGCAGGAATTTGCTGAATGTGAAGCTCCAGGTCTCACATGGGTAAAGGTCCAGCAGGGTAAGTCCAAGGACGCACAGAGCATCCATGGGCTTGTTGTTCTTCAGGAAATTCAGGATCCCATCTGGACAAATACAAGAGAGATGTTCATTTACGTGAAGAATCCCTGGAAGGCACAGAGCCAGAATTTCTGCTGCTGATGGAGAGGAGGATGTAATCCAAGCCCACAGGCAGACAGCGCTGCTGGATTCATCATCTCAGGTGGAGAACCATGGCTGTGTAGCCCATCCCTCAAATCTTGACTGTGGAAGTGGTGCTGAGCACAGAATTAAAACGAAGCAGAGATGCTGGTGAATTCAGTACTAACCCATGGAAATGAGCACCTGGGAGCAGAATACCCCTACAGGCATTTCAGAACTGAGCTGGAACAGCCCCAGGGCTGCAGTGCTGGGTCTGTGCTGAGCGTGTGCTGCCCATGGTACCTGCAGACATCTCATTCCAGGTGGATGTTTGTGCAGTGTGAGTTTGGCAGCTGGCAAACCCAGTCCCCTGGGGAACTATGCGACACTTGAACCCAAATTTCCTATCATGAAAGGCCTGTGAGCTTCCCCCCTGCACCACCCAGGCCAGTAATTTATTTTGGCTCCGGACAGGGGATGGGAGAACTCAGATTGCACCAAACCATCAGAGCCTTCCCGCAGAGCTGATCTGAGCTGGACCTAAACATAATAGCACTGAAAAAATACCAGCAGCAGAGGAAAATATGATGAAAGCCACTTTGTTTTTTATTCCTGTTTCCAGCCTCAAAGGTCTGGGCTTTCCATGGGAACAGGATTTCTCCCTTTTCACTCCCTTCCTCATCCCCTCCCAGCTCAGGCAATGCAGGGCTGTGTCAGGCATTTCCTAAGGGAGAGCTCGTGCCCGTGTGCCAGGCTGGTGTCTCTGTGGGCTCCCTGCTGCCAGGCTCCTCCTCACCTGCGTGGAGCTGCACCCTGTCCGAGTCCCGGCTGTGGCGGAAGCAGCAGTGAATGGAAGAGACTGGGATGGAGGGAAGGCACTTCACACGCAGACCCAGGAAGAAAGACTCCACACAGCTCTGGAGGGAATCCAGCAGTGAGAGCCCAGCGGGCCCTTCGATTAAATCTGAGGAGAGAAGCTCTCTGTCAGGCCCTTACAGCCAGGGTGAACATCAGGCTCTGAAGGGGTTTGGTGGCACTGGCCACAGCAACTGTGGAGGGGCAGGCTGCTTCATTCTGGAGTTAATTGCTTGCTCTGGACACCTCTGGATGGTTGTGGATAGAGAGGAGAAGAGAGAGCTCTTTCTGAGAGGTTGCTCAAGGCATTAGTACTCCCTCATTAGCAGAGCAGATGTGCTGGAAGGTTGTCTCCTGTTTAAGTTGTGCAGAATGATTAACGTGGGAATGGGTGGCTGTGTTTAATGAACCATCAGAGGCAGACCTCCAGAAATGCTGGTTTTTCCAGCGTTGTTTCATACTTTGATATACATATATGCATATAAACTCATAGCAAGCCTCACCCAGGGGCACACATACCATTTATATGGCAGCTCTGCCACCATGGCTTGTGACTCTGGACCACGGGCATGGCAGAGCTTTGCCTGTTATGCTTGTCTTTGCTCTGGCCATTGCATTTGCAGGTGAGTCCTCAGAGGAGGGTGTTAGCAACACTGAACCCCACCCGCCGCCCTCCTGTGCCTCTCCAGGCAGCCCAGCAAAGACCCCCCATCACCTATAGGTTGCAGGTAAATGTGCTTTCGACAGAAGTTCTGCTTCCTCCTCAGCACGGCGTGGTAGAAGGTCTCGAAGTCCTCGGGGGCATCGGGGTGGCTGAGCAGCCAGTCGAAGGCCGTGCGGATGAGCAGCGTGCAGAACAGCGTGCGCTGCGGGTTGTAGGCCTCGGACAGGAACAGCTTCTCGGCCCTGGAGAAGGCCTTGGCGTAGAGCTCCTGCAGCGCGGGGTCGGTGGAGATGAGCGCGTCCTTCAGAGCGCGGGGCCCGAAGCTGAACTCCTGCGCGTGTTTGCACTGCAGCATCGCGGGGCAGCCGCCTGCACGGGGACACGGCCGTCAGCACCACAGAAACCTCCTCACGCGCGGCCCTCGCGGCAGCCTGCGCCAACAGCCCGGCTCTAGCGATGCCCCAAGATTTAGCTTTTCTATTTTTCAGATTCTGTGCTGGTTTAGTGTGTAGTTCTGGGTTTCGTATTAAGAGTTAGTAAGCTCTCTTCACAGAGTGGGGAAACAAAACAATTCCCTTCTATCTTGAGACCGAGGACAAATTTTAAACCCAAGAGTGTAAACAACAGTGAAGGAAGAGAGGCAACAAGGAGGATGGAGCTTCATCACCTGGAGCTGGAATTGGACAATTAACTCCAATCTGCTAATGAACCAGAACCTATAAAAGTCTGAGACCTTGTGACCAGGGATCCATTTTGTGACCATTCGTGGGTTTGCTTTGGGTGTAGCCCTGGCAGGGTTCCTGCACTGCCCAAGCTGGATCCTTTCAATAAATCCCTTTTATCCCTTTTATTCTACCTAGTCTCTGTTTCCAGGTCAGCCTTCCCAGGCACCAGTTCTGTTTGGTGGGGACACCTGCACCCTGTGCTGGCCTGGAGCCCTGGCAGTGGCTGTTACGGGTTCTCCATGTCCCCAGGAGTGTCACTGGCTCAGGGACCCTGTGCCAGGAGATGGTGCTCAAGAATGTAAAACCCCAAAATGCTGCCAGGCATCTGGAGTAAACCAGATGGCTTGAGTGGTTTGGGGGTTTCTGGGTGCTCTATCCCGAAGCCCCAGTAAGATGGGAAATACCTCTGAGTGTTGTGCAGCTGGTTGCACTGGACCTTGCAGGATGTGGAAATGTGGTGCTCCTATTTGCTTAGGATAAACCACGCTCCTTGAACAGGTCCATGTCAGGAGCAGAGAGGCTGATATTGCTCTTTATCTGTTAATCAGAGCCTAAACTCCTGACTTACCTGACACCAGTGAAAGCAGCCGTTCTCTGGTGACAATTTCCTCTAGCACCTTTTAATTCTAGCTATTTTCCCAGGGCATCTGCTGGCTCCCAGTGCTGCTGTCGGGCTGCAGGGTTTGGGGAGGTTTGCCCAGCCAAGGTGGGGCTGGCTGTGCCAGGCTCGTGAGTGCTGCTGGTACCTCTCTAGCAGGACACCCTCGGGCCCGTTGCCATCGTGTCGCTTGGTGAGCAGCTTCGTGTCACACCGCGTTAGCATCAGCAACGCTGGGGATGATGTCAAGTGCTAAACAAAGAGCAAATGAAAGCCTGCAGCACAAAGAAACTAATTTGGAGCATCTCTGGGGTCCTTTGTAAGGCCAGTGTTCCCCAAAGCTGCAGGAGTCAAGCACCCACTTCCCACTGCAGTTCATGCACTTGGGGAGGTGCCAGTGAACACCTTGGGGAGAGGGAAGAAAAAGAGGAAATAAAGCACAGCCCCCGTGACTAATCTATGTCTGGATTTTTAATTTTTGTAAGGAGATCATGCCAAGCAGAACTGGAGCATTTTGGAGCAGTGCTTGGGGCTTTTTGCCTACCACAGGTAAGTGCTCCACCTGTTCACAGCAGAAAGAAATTCAGGGGATATATGCACAAAAGCCCAGGGTTTCTAGGAATAAGTGTTACCTTCTCCTAGGCTAGAACATAGTCACTTAAAAGGTGCCAGAAAAGCTTTCTGGTGGACACCAAATGCATCAGCTGCTGACCATCACTGCTCTAGCAGCAGCATTCAATCACAGAAAAAAAAAATTAAAAAAAAAAAAAGATTAGCTTTAAGAAGGAACAGGTTAAGTCTATAATTTAAGTAGGTCTGTAGCCTAGTTCTGCCAGGTAAATGGCATTCAGTGGCCCCCGAGGACAGCAACATAATTAAGAAAATTCAATATTTAAAAAAGTAGTACCAAAATGAGCCAAAGCCTCTCCTCAGTTATGCAGAGGTGATTTGCACTGTAAGAGGGAAGTGGCAGCCCATTAAAATTAACACTGCATTCCTTCTCATCTAACCCTTGGGAAGAGCTGTGTATGTATTTGTAGTCCTTAAAAGAGCTCATTTAGTGTGATCTTCTTTGTCTCTAGGAGTGTGTAGCTTGGAGAGAGAATGGATAAGCACTTTTCTTTCATTTTTGTAAGCTTTGTATTTCACTCTCATTAAAGGCTGACAGCAGGTGGCACGGGGAGATCTGAAGTGGTGCAAGGGCCCTAATCCAGTGAAAGTTTAGAAAAAAAATCTGTGGTACTTTCTCAGCTCTTCTTACTGCCCAAAATTGCCAAATTGCTCCAGCTGGTTTTTACAGGGAGCAGCAAGAGTTTGTGTGAGGTTGCTCTGCACCTGGTGACCCAAATCTCTGAACTTCTGACTTGCTTCCAGATTTGGGAGGACAAAGTGAGAGCCTGACCCCAGCAGGTCATCAGGAGTTTTGCCTTGGGTTAGGGTGAAGATTGGCATTTTCCTAAGGGACAAGATCTCACTGGTTCTGCACAACCTTTAAATATAAGCATCCTTTTCCTGATAATTGCAGAACTTTCACTGGGAAACTCTCAGCAACATTCAACTGCCCAAGGATGTGATGCTGTGAGCTGCTGCCTGCCTAGTGCACGTCAAGAAAGAGACCTTGCACTCGGTCCAGGTTGAGACTGATCATGTTAAAGAATTTAAATTTCAAAGTTTCTGAAAGCATGAGCTGCTTTCGTGAATGTTTTGGGCAACAACTGGAGTGTTGGTCTGGGGAGGAGGAGCTGGTTAGAAAATGAATGGATTTTTCTCTGCTGAACGGGAAGCAGCAAAGAGTGGATGTATGTGACAGCAAATACAATGAGAGCACAGTCTCGTAGTAAGCGTTCCCCCCAGGGTCCCTGGTGGAATACAGGGCGAGCTCAAAGCTATGGGATATACATTGTTTCCCTAGACTTCCTAAAAGGGGACATTCACCCAGCTCCAGACATTCCCAGCTGTGACCATGGCTGTTTTGTGACGTTCCCCATGCCCAAGGGTGCCCATGACGACGCTTTAGAGGTTCAAAAGCTCGGGCACAGGAATGCAGCTGCAGGAATTCAGTCTGGAATGACGTGTGCCTCCTTCTCCTGGAGACTCTGGCTTTGCTTCCAACAGAACAGCAGCAACCCACAACACTCCCCAAATCCAAGACAATTACTTCTCTTTAGTAAGCTTTTCTAAAATACTTCATTGGAGAAAATCAATGCTTCAGAAAAATTTTATGGACCAACTTTGTTGGTTGAAAAAAGAATTTCTTTTACCACAGTAGCCAGAGTAGATATTATTTGTCTTGGTCTAGTATATGGATATGGTGTTTCATTAACTGCAGCAGAGCAACAGGGCTTTATAATGTTTATCTTTTGTGCTGAGGGTGTCTGGTGTAACTCCCTGAGGCAGTCCCTCAGGAGGGAATGGCACTTTGGCTTGGATAATTTCTTCCCCAACTCAATTTTTAAGATGCCAAGGTGGGGATGAAGAAGTGGAAGCACCGATGCATCCTTGTGCCTTTCAGGTATTGTGGGAGATATCCTGCTTTTAAAGAAGCTGATTTGGCCTCTTGTTAAATGGCAACCTGTAGGACCTGACCAGCAGGTCCTGGAGAGGAGAAAGTAATTCCTTTTGTTTAAAAGGCCAGTAATTTGTAGTTGCACTTCAGAAAATGCTTTAAGCAAAACAATAGTTTAGAGATCTGCTGCAAATGGAGACACTCCCCACATCCACCCCTGTGCCGTTTTTTACTTTACCATTAGGAAAGCATCCTGTCCCCAACACGCATTTTGTCATTCCAGCTCACAACCATTTGCTAACATTGTAGTTTTTCCCTAAACCAGGATCACCTGCGTTGGATCATAAGAGGTCCATGGAGGTTGGACCTGATTATCTTGGAGGTCTTTTCCAACCTCAGTGACTCCATGGAGCAATGTCCCTGTGTGCAGGATGGAACAGGTACCTGTGCAGGGTCCAGGGGCAGGGAAGGAGCCTGTGCTGGGAATCTCATCCAGCCCATGGAGATCCTCCTCTTTCTCTGTTATTTGCATATTTCATATCACCCATCATCACCTCCACACAGTGCAGAGGAGACACAAAGAACCCAAAGGTTTTGGCTCTTGGCTCCTTGTCCGTTCCTGGCAGCAGCCTCTCCCGAGGGTTATTCTGCAGGACCCCAGTGGTGCTCCCCAAGACAGGAGCCCCAACACCTGAGTCTGGCTTTCAGCACCACTGTGAAGTTTCAGATCAGATTGGGCCCATTTTACACAAACCTGTTTACTATGGAATCTGGCAGATTTTATTTTCAGGGCGAGTGTTTTCCCAAGAAACACCCCAAAATCCAGGCTCAGCATGTGACACCTGAGCAGTCTGTACACTCCCTTTCCCACAGTAACCTGTTAATGTGCTTCATGTGCAATTCAAGTTGCTCATAAATAATTCTCTTTGCAAATCAGACATGTATAAATTATTCTCTGTAATTGAAAATTAGCCATGAATTATTCTGTTTGTAATTCCTAGATATGTCATTTATTCTCTAATATATTGACATTGCTTTTTTGGATAGGTATGCCTGAGGCTGACAGTAACAGGGTGATTCTCAGAGGCCGAGGCAATATCATATAGTTCGAGTTCATTTGGGGTATTCTGACAATACAGGGATGGTCTTGTGTGCAGAAATTCCATGTACAGGTCCAGAAAGGGCACTCAGTGCATTTGGTGTCGTATTGGTATTGTACAGAATTTGACCCTAACGTTGCATAGATTGTATTTTTTTTAAGCTGGTCATTCTAAAGTTATTTATTTTATAAGCCAACTCGTAAGTAATTTCTTGATCTGATTCTCCCATAGGCATTGCAGATGCACAGAAGGAGATTTCCTCTGTTCCCTTCCCCTCTCAGCTCTTGTGAGGTATTTGGAGGCAAACTGGCTGAACCCAGCTCTTTGGATGTCAGAGGGACATTAGCGGAGTCTCTTAGCACTGATTAATTACCTTTGTTAGGTGCTGTACTGTAAACAAGCAGTGATAGTGCAGAAAATTCATCGCCAGTCAACAGAAATGGAAAGCCCAGAGCAAACATAACAAGCGATAACTAATTATCAACACATGCTCCAGTTGCTTAATAGCTCTTTCCCTGAGATTTGCACTTGGTGTCTGCTGCTGCTGCTCCAGGATCAGCCTCTCCTTCCCAGTGCTTCCCAGTCCTGCACCAATGACAGCCTGAAAGCAATTTTCTCAATTTATTTGACATGTATAGAAAGAGATTTTTCTTTCCTGAGAAGCTCTGCTCCAAATAAAATTCTCACTGGTCCAGCTCCTTGCTCAAGGAGCTCAGCACAGCCCTTCACACAGCCCCAGGCAGTGCCTGCTGAGCAGGCTCAGCTCCTGGGGTCACACCAAACCTGTTAGGCCAGGTTCAGACCTGGTTTTGAGATACTCAGCAATTTTCAGAATCAATTCCCTCTGCTCAGAGAGAAAATCCATTCTGGACCTGCTCAGCCCTCTACTTGCACCCCGATGGAGCTCTGGCATCCTCTGTCCCCTTGGCATTAAGTGGCCACAGAGCACTGAGTCAGATCTGAGCGTGTTCCAGCCCATGAGCCCAGATCAAGTCTTGTGTCACACAGTGCCAGATCCCAATAATATTTGTGTGTACTGTCTCTAGAATATGTCTGCAGCTCAGAAACAGATGGTCTCGAGAAGAGTCATTCCGTTCCTGGTGCTGTGGAAAGCTTCAGGGATTCACACGTGCAGTTAGCAGGAGGAGAATCTGCCTGTCCTACTGGAACTGTGATTGATGTGTTACTGTGCAAGACTCAGCCCTGGAAGTTTGTCCTGCCAGGAATCTTCCTCATTAATTAACTTGGACTGCTGGACGAGTTAGATGGACAGCACAACAATATTCAAAAGAAGGTTCGCAAGGTAAAAGACAAGATTTGTAAAGGTCATTAAATACCTAAGATGGAGGCAGATGCTTCCATTTGTCCTGATTTAAATATTCTGATTAAAGTGTTCTTAAGTATTTAAGAACACATACACATCCACTTTGCCCTTGATTTTGCTTTATGTTAAAGCCTGCTCTCTCAATACGCTGTGCTTCATTTTAATATGGACTGAGGACATCCATTATCCCTCGTTTCAGCTTTCTCTTCTACAGATTTTATTTATTCTGTGCTCGTACAAAGCGCTACCCTATTTTTCAGTGCCTACTCTCTGTGTCACACAAACATTCATGAACTTCTCTGTGCTACCCTCCAGAAAGTAAGCTGGCAGTATGTGCCTTTCCCCCTCCTCCCCCTCATCACTCATTTATTCACCATTTTCAGAGTTTTCTCTGTTCATTTTAGTCTGGTTCAACTGCCTGTGATGCTTCTCCCATGCACACATGTGATGAAGAGCTGGCTGTGCTCTCCTTCCCTGGCTCTGACATGAAATAATCCTCCACAATCCATGTCTGCGTGCTGTGCACTTGCTAACCAGAGACCCAAGCGAGCAGCCTCTGTCAGAGCTGTACAACAAACGTAGCACTGCAGAGATAGCCGAGCTCTAATCACTCACAGCTCCAGGCACTTTGCTCTTCATCATACTTGTCTAGACAGACTAAATGGTCTCTGCGAGACAGCCCCGGCGTTAGCCCGGAAAGCGGCTGCGTTTTCCATACGGATGAACTCCCAAACAGGTATGGCTGAGGGTGGGTATTCCCTGGAGCACGGGCGGTGTGAAAGTGCCTCATCCCGCGGTGAAAAGGCACGGGAACGCGGTGCCTGCTCCTCTTCCCAACACACCGAGCGCTTCTTAAGTGGTGCCGCCAGCTCGGGGCTGTTTGTGGGCATTTCACAGCCCAGGAGAAGGAAGGGGCTGCAGGTGTTACTACAGCCAGGGTGTCACGGGGGGGACAACGACAGAGCCCAGACCGCGGGTCCGTAGGGCGGCTGTACCCCGATCAGCAGCCGGCGCTGCCGGCCGGAGGCTTGCTGCGTTCGAGGCATGTTCTGGAAGGGCTGCAGGAGCAGCTGCTGCTCCTGGGACACCTGAACACCCGCCGGCCCCGCTGGTGTGGAAAGGGGCTGTTGATGCTGGTCCCCGGTGCGGGAGGCACACAGTGAGTGTGCAGGGAGGGAACAAGTTCCCCAGCACTCTGGGACGATGCGCCAAGCACGAAAGCCGAGCTCAGCCCCCGGCACCGCAAATCCCCGGGAGGGTGCGCCGGGAGTGCCCGGGTAGGATCCCCGGAGCCCGTGGGGATGATGCCCGGAGCGCAGTCCCTAACCCCCGGCGGGAAATGCCCCGAGCGCGGCCACCAGCCCCGGAGGGGGATGCCCTAAAGCGTGACCCGCCGCCACCCGGGAAGGATGCCCCGAGCACGGCCACCATCACCCGCGGAACGGTGCCGGCGCCGGGGAAACGCTGCCCATCGCCCCGGGAGATGCCCCGAGCGCGGCCACCCCGCCCCGCGGAGCCGTGCCCTCACCCCGGGGCGATGCCCCTCACCCCGGGA